>SJYQ01000186.1:613170-770008 GCA_006410935.1 Redunca redunca | reverse complement strand
CCAGTTGTGCACACACAGCCTGGGCTCCTTGGTTGTGGGATGGGGGTATGTGTTAAACCTAAGAGCTTAGCAACATTCAGTTGTGCATTCCTTTTTTTAAATAGTTTTTTTTTTCTTTTACATTCTAAAGTAGAAGAATAACACAGAGACAGTACGTGTATAAAGGACATTCAGGCATACAGCTGGATGGTGTTTCACAAATGCATACGTCTGTATAATCATCACCAAGGCAGGATACAGGCTACGCATTTGTAAAACATCAAATCATCCAGGGACTTTTCTGGTGGCTCAGTGAATATTAATCTGACTGCCCAGCAGGGGACATAGGTTCAATCCCTGGGACGGGAAGATTCCCTAGAGAAGGAAACAACAACCCAGTCCAGTATTCTTGCCTGGGAAATCCCATGGACAGAGGAGTGTAGCGGGCTACAGTCCATGGGGTCGCAAACGACATGACTGAGTCACTAAATAACAAGGCAAGATACAGGATACTTCCAGCAGCTCCACTTGTGTTTTTCTTAACACAAATCAGAACTCTATCGGAACAGCTAAGCATATACATCAATGGGTCATACGGTACTAGACAGAGCCTAACAAGGTTTGCTAACACAGGCACTGTTTTCTCCCCCAAATACTGTGGTTTCCAGAGCCCAGGAGAGGTGGGAATGAGGCTATCGGTCAGTAGATAAGATCCTCAAGCCCAGCATCTGAGATGATTGATCGTCTCTGGGCTGCAGTTCCCATTTTGTCTGATAATGGGGGAGGGCAGTCTTGTTTAAACTCTCCCTGTTCCAGCCCCTGTTATCCAAACATGCTGCCTTGTTATCTCACTGAGGCTAGAATTAACCTGTGTTTAAACTCCCAGGAGCCTCAGGGAGGGCGCATCATTGCTAAAAATCCATCTCTTAATGAAATTAGAGCAGTGTTCCTGAAGTGTTACCTGAGAACCCAGAACTCTGTTTTATAGCTCTGGGGGCATTGGGGGTTTTCCTTCCCCCCGGCAGTTGTTCAGGATCCCTGCAGCCCACTGGCCTCAAGAAAGTGAGCAAGGAGGCCTGGGTGACCCTGTCTGGAGGATGCAAGTGCCAGATGGCGGGGCAGGTGCTCCAGCTGACTTAACCACTTATCAGATGCCCTGAGGGGCCCAGCCCCCAGCGGACAGTAATGTTTTCAGAAGGTGGCAGGAGAAGATGTCCCCACTCCACCATCTCCTCCTCCCATCTCTTCAACCTGCCCCATTTGGTCAGAAGGCCAACCACTAGTGCTTAGCTGCTGCCTGTCACTCGGTCCCCATTGTACCAGATCCCTGACAAAGGCTGTGGCTAGGTCCCTAGAAGGACATTGGCTGCCTCTGAAACTCACCATTTATAGACTGCCAGGGGGATGCACTATAAATCTCCCTCCCTGGCTGCCTATAGGGGAGATTCCAGTTGGAGTAGAGGGTGATTGGTCTTACTGTGGTCACGTTGAGGGGCTTGGACCTCTGCAGAGGTCATCCTCTATCTTCTCTGCCCTCCTGAGCTGACCCAGGACTTCTAGTCTTTACTTGTCATCAATGGGGTGGAAGGAAGAAGAGAGTAACTCTGGGTGGCCTCACCCATGGATGGGGTGGCCAACCTCACATCCAACTACTGTGGTTATTGGCCGTGTGTGTGTGTGTGTGTGTGTGTGTGTGTGTGTGTGTGTTCAGTGGCTCGGTCTTGTCTGACTCTTTGTGACCTCATGGACTGTAGCCCACCAGGCTCCTCTGTCCATGGGATTCCCCAGGCAAGAATACTGGAATGAGTAGCCCTTCCCTAGGGGATCTTCCCCACCCAGGGATTGAACCTGTGTCTCCTGCATTGGCAGGCAGGTGTTTTTTTTTGTTTTTTTTTTTTTTAACCAGTGTACCACCTGGGAAACTCTGTGGTTTTTGGTTACAGATGGCAAATATCAATTTCCAGTTCCAAATGCCCAACCCAGCATCTTGGGACAGAAGCCAGCTTCTTTATGAATATACCTAAAGTGGTCCTTTTCTTATAGTCAACCTCTGGGGACCAGGGAGGGTGAACGTCCCCAGGGCCACAATCTTTCCCAGCACCTCTGCTCCTGTAAATGACAGAAAGGAGCCTCCAGGTCAGTGTGGCTCCTTGCACACTTATGTTTTCCTCTCGCCTTCTCTAACTCCTGCAGTGATGAGCAGAAGGAAACAGACTCATAATGATGAGGAGAACAGGAAGACGGACCCACAATAGATTAACTGGTTAACAAGTTTCTGGAAGGCAGAAAATAATGGGTAATACTGAGCCCAAACAGCTGAATACTCTCATAGGACACAATTGTCACTTCCCCCAGAAAACTGCCAAATTCAGAGTCTGATCAAGAGAGTCGTCGATGTGGTTAAAGAAAAAGAGAGTGAAGTCGCTCAGTCGTGTCTGACTCTTTGCGGACCCATGGACTGCAGCCTACCAGGCTCCTCTATCCATGGAATTTTCCAAGCAAGAGTACTGGAGTGGGTTTCCATTTCCTTCTCCAAGGGATCTAACTGACCGAGCCAGTGAACCCAGGTCTCCCGAATTGCAGGCAGACGCTTTACTTTCTGAGCCACCAGGGAAGTTACTTAGCATCAGTGTGGTTACTTAGCATCTGATACAGGAGGAGGTGGGGGCACTTGTCTGGGCACAGACCCCTTCATCTCCTGCTGCATTGGATGATGCTTAGAACAGTTCTCTCAAACTCTACTGCACTTTAAAATGCCTCCAAAGCTCTGAAATATCCCCAAGCCCAGGCTCCATAGCAGATCAGTTAAATCAGAATGCTTGCGAACGGGCACTTTTCTGGAAGTCCCGTGGCTGGACTCGGCTCTGTGTTTTCCCAGCAGGGGCGCAGTTTTGACCCCCTGATAGTTTATTTTCTTGGGCTCCAAAATCACTGCAGATGGTGACTGCAGCCATGAAATTAAAAGACACTTGCTCCTTGGAAGAAAAGCTATGACCCACCTAGACAGCATATTCAAGAACAGAGACATTACTTTGCCAACAAAGGTCCGTCTAGTCAAGGCTATGGTTTTTCCAGTAGTCATGTATGGATGTGAGAGTTGGACCATAGAGAAGGCTGAGCACTGAAGAACTGATGCTTTTGAACTGTGGAGTTGGAGAAGACTCGTGAAAGTCCCTTGGACTGAAAGGCATTCCAACTAGTCCATCCTAAAGGAAATCAACCCTGAATATTCTTTGGAAGGACTGATGCTGAAGTTCCAATACTTTGGCCATCTGATGCAAACTGACTCACTGGAAAAGACCCTGATGCTGGGAAAGATTGAAGACAGGAAGAGAAGGGTCGACAGAGGATGAGATAGTTGGATGACATCACCGACTCGATGGACATAAGTTTGAGTAAACTCCGGGAGTTGGTGATGGACAGGGAGGCCTGGCGTGCTGCAGTCCACAGGGTTGCAGAGAGTTGGACATGACAGAGCGATTGAACTGAACTGAGGGAAATATGATCCCACATGCATGCAGTGTGGCCGAAAACAAAGCAGAACAAAAGAGAATACTTGGTGCGGGGGTACCCAGAGTTCAGCATTTCTAAAGCTCTCTGGTTGTGTTTATCAGGCAGCCATGGTTGAGAACTATTGGTCCAGGGGACACTCTTCTTTCAGGGCATTGAGAAGGGAGCGATTCATCTAGCTCCCTGGCTGCTGATCCATAAGAGGGGGTCCCTGGACACACCTCCTGGCCCGGGCCCTCATCACCTGGAAGCATGACCCAGACTCTCCCGTCACTCTGGTCCCTGCTCCCACCCTCTTTGTCTATCTCACGGCCCTTTGAGTAATCTTCCTAAGGATCAACGCTATTCCTGTCACCGGCTTTCCGTTCTTCCTACAGAACGAGTCCAGGCAGTGGGGACCCTTCAAAGATCCCCGTGCTTTTCCTTCCATTCTTCCACCAGCCCTGAGCTCTAATCACATGAGAAGTGTGCTCATCTTATTCTTGTGTTGCTTCCCCCACCCTCAGTGCACCATGCCAGGCACCATGCAGAGAGATGCTTGCATAAAGAGCTTGTCAAGATGAATTTTTTTAAAAAAAGTATTAAATATAGTTGATTTACAGTGTTGTGTTAGTTTCAGGTGTATGGCAAAGTGATTTGGTTTTATATACATACATATATATATACCTTTTCAGATTCTTTACCATTACAGTTATTAAAAAATATGGAGTAGAGTTCCCAGTACTGTACGGGAGGACCTTGCTGATTATGTTATACTTAGTAATGTGTATGTATTAATCCTAAAATGAAAGTGTCAGTCACTCAGTCATGCCTGACTCTTTGCAACCCCATGGTTTCCCTGTCCTTCACTATATCCCGGAGTTTGCTCAAACTCATGTCCACTGAGTCGGTGATGCCATCCCACCATCTCATCCTCTGTCTCCCCCTTCTCCTCTTGCCCTCAGTCTTTCCCAACATCAGGGGCTTTTCCAGTGAAATACCTTCTATCATTCTTAAGTGAGGAATTCTACTGTTTTTAAGTGAACAATACACGAAATAGAGGAAAACAGTAGAATTCCCTCGCTTAAGGACAGTAATGAATACTCTTTCCAGTCAACACAGACTCATCCGAGACCTTTTAATCGCTGCCTGATCTTCCACCCTTCTTTTTTATAACCAGCAGCCTCTTGGTAGCTGTTCCCAGTCTTACCTATAACACTTTTTAGTAGTGAAAACACAAAGTGTAAAATGTGAAAAATGAGAAACATTAGAAGATATGTCTTGTCTTGTGCTTTCTCACCTACCGTCCCCTCTGCTGCCCGCTCCCTGGACAGCCATGCTCCAGATCTGGTTAGAGATCACTTCCTCTTTCCCAGGTAGGGAACAGCGGGACTGGCTGTCACCTGCTCTGTGTATCCTCATGGCCCGGTGCCACCCTAAACCAGCACATTCCCCAGTCCACTTTCTGTTTTCCTGTGTGAGTTACTTAACTCGATCTTCTGTGGGTGAAACAGACAGAGAGGGAGGGGGTGCCGGCCCCTCCCCCACAGATTGCTCCTAGGCTCCTCCCAGCTCCTCTAGTGGCCCGTGGTCTATTAAGCTGATCAGAGGCCTGGCTTAGGCACCTTTGTTAGCCTTCTGCCCTCGCAGCCCCACAGTTCATGGGCTCCAGGCCCCCAAAGAGGGGATGGTGGCTATGGAGAGGCTCGTGCCTTATGGGTGGCCAGGCCACCTCTCTCCTCCTCCTGTTCCAGGTGCCCCCATTACAAGGCAGCCCGATGTGGGGCCAGGAAGGACTGTTTGTTCAATCATCACAACAGAGGGGTGATTACTGGGTGCTGGAGGGGAGGACCAGCTGTTTCATCTCCAAAGCTAGTCCTGGTTCCCCGGCCTGAAAGCGTCCCTAGGTTTGATCGAATCTTTGTGTCTCACAATTGCCTCTAATTTCATTGCCTTCATGGGAAGAAGAGTGCTTTTCCTTGCAGCTAAGATATTTTTTATGTTCCCATTTTTTTTTAATGTTTTTTTGCCTCCTGGGGGGAGATGGGAACCCAGACTCTTCATTTCCAGCAAGTAACATGAGAAATCCTCTTCTGGGATCTCTTCCTGTAAACCCCCAACCCAACTCACACCCCAGCCATCCTCCCCTGTCCTGCTCCTGAGAAGGTGGAACAGGGTGGCTGGGAGGCCCACTGGGGACCCCTGGTTTAAGGGACATGCTCCATAGGGCTCTGCTCTGTGGTCAAAGCAGCTACATGCACAGTAAAGGGGAGGGGCTGATGTATTTCCCATTTTTTCTTCCTCTCCAGAGACCTTTTTCAAACCTCCCATCTCAGGAACACCCAGAAGGACTTCAACTTTGGGTTAACTCATCCGTCCATTCACTCACTCATTCAACACCTACTCATTAAGACTCTAATATGTGCAAGGCACTAGACAGTCAAAAACTTCTTATTTAACACAGACTGCTCTTGGCTTCCCTGGTGGCTCAGACGGTAAAGAATCTGCCTGCAATACAGGAGATGCAAGAGACCTGGGTTTGATCCCTGGGTTGGGAAGATCGCCTGGAGGAGGAAATGGCAACCCACTTTAGTATTTCCACGGACAGAGGAACCTGGTGGGGGCTACAGTCTATAGGCTCACAGAGTCAGACACAACTGAGCACACACGCGTCCTTCCAACTAGACAGCAGGCTTCTCTGAAGCAGGAAGCATGGCTTATTCATCCTGGTCCTGCCACACTTATCACAGCACCTGGTACAGAGCCAAGTGTTCTAGAAAGATTAGCTGAACAAGAAGAGACTGGTTAAGTCACTTGTCTAAAGTCACACTTTGAGCATAGGGTAAAAATGAGATGTGAACCATGGGTTGCTGCTACCAGAAGGCGCCTTTGTGTGAATTAGGACAAGGCTCCCTTTCTAAGGGGATTGTCTGAGAAAAAGGCAAGACCTCTGGACCAGAGAGAAAAAGACACTCCTTTCCTAGCAGATGCAGCCCTGTGCCGGGGTCCCTGGATCCCAGGGTCTCAGGGCTTGGCTGAGCCAGAAGAGCTAGATTTTAGCCCCTTCTCACTCCCCACGGTTTCCAGCCCGGGCAGAGTGAGGGATGGCCTGTTTAAACGCAGATCAGCCACATTCTGAAACCTGTATTTTTCTTTTCTGCCACTCAAACAAGAGCAATTCTCCCCAAACATGTTCAAGTCAAGAGAAAGCTGTGTGTGTGTGTGTGTGTGTGTGTGTGTGTGTGTGTGTAAGAGATACACAGAGAGATTTTTGGTAAGAAATGAGTAAAATAGTAAAAGCTCAAACAGCTCCTGCCATGTTCCTCTTGACCCCAATTTGGAAAGTTAACTATCCCCCCACCCCACCTCGGAACCGAACAGAACAAAACTCATCCAGTTGTCTGAGCACCGAGTCTCAAGTGCAAGAGGCAGTGGGAAAATGTCTGAGAAAGACTGAAGGTTGCAGACTCACTGCAGGTCAAGGAAAAAAAGGAAAAAAAAAAAGCTTCCTGGGGCAGGAAGCATTTAGCCAAGAGCATGGGGGAAGGTACATCTTCACACAGTTGATAAGACTTTGGGTTTGAAATCTGAAAGTTGAGGAACTGCAGGCAGAAACTGAACATTTCTTGCAAATATCAATAAAGTAAGATAAAATAAAGGCCTTCCAATAAAGTAAGACTTACGAAGAAATGAGCCTCATAAGGCAAGAATAGGGTGAGGTTTCCACAGAAGAGTCGAGTGAGACTTAGTCTCTGTTCCTATGTGCAAAGTGGGGATAATACCTAACACACAAGCTTACCCAGGGGAGTGGATGGGATCACCTAAGCGACATGACTGACATGTGGTCTGGTGTACAGTAAATATGTACTAAATGACAATTTCAATTGTTTCTTGGCCCCGCCACGTGGCACGTGGGATCTTAGTTCCCGGACCACAGATGGAACCTGCGCTGCCGCCACCCCGCCCTGCCCCCCCGCAGTGAAAGCACAAAGTCTTAACCACTAGACCACCAGGGAAGTTCCACAGTTTCAATTATTGTGATTAAAGATTGATGATGATGATGATGATGGTGATGGGGTGGTGGTGATGTAACTCTCAGGATAAGAAATGTCTGCTGCTGAAAACAGAAGTGAAGAGAGCTCACCAGCCTCCGCTAGAAAGGGAGAAAGAACAAGAGCCTCTTGTCCTGCTTTTTGTTCCCTTCTCCTCTCATGGCTAATGCAAAAGCAGCGCTGCTAAAAGCCTTGGCAGAAGGGCCACGGGAGGACGGAGTGAAAGGAGAGAGGCTCTCCAGCCCTTCAGCACCCGCATCACTCCAGCATCCCACCCCCCGGGGACCCTGTGTGTGTATGGAGTCTCTGGAGAAGGACAAAGCAGGCAGGGGCCTGGGGTGCAGTGGGGGCGCAGCAGGGGCGCAGGACTTCCTGTTCTTCCCGGGGTGAGAGGACAGTGGGGCGGGCGGGGGGAGTGGAGGGGAATCAGAAGTTGGAACGTCTGGGAGAGGCAGTTCTGAAGACCTGTGGCAACAGAGAGCGGCATCCACTGTGCTTGAAGACCGCGGCACCGAGGCGCAGCCCTGCAAAACAGAAGACGCAAAACAGAAATGGCCCCTGTGCTCCCGTTGCATGTGCGCGCAGTCCTGTCTCACTCTTTGTGACCCCATGAACTCTAGCCCGCCAGGCTCCTCTGAGCTGGCTTCAAATGTAGCCTGGTCCTTTCTGAGCAAAAGCATTCAATTACTTAGGCCCAATACCTTGGCATATTGTTGCCTTTTCTCTTCCTTCCACACCACTACCTGATCCATTGGCAAGTCCTATTGACTCCATCTCCATATATATTCCTAATCTGACCACTTCTCACCACCTCCACCTCTGTGACATCAGTCCAGGTTACCATCATCATCTCTTGTCCAGACTGTGACAGTAGACTCCTGGCTGGTCTCTTAATGGCCCTCCTTTCCCTGCGGCAGCCAGAGTGAAATTTCTAAAACGTAAGTCTAGTTGTGCTAGTCCTCTGCTCAAATCCTTTTGTGCTCTTGATTTCATTCAGAATTGAAGACAAAGTCCTTGCAAAGACCTACAAAGTAGACATGGTCCTGCCTCTGCTTGCTTCTTTAACCACAAACTCCAATAGCAACAGCAGCTGGAAAAATGAAACAGAATCCACTTCCTAGAAAAGGCAGGGAGAAAAGACAGCCTTGGGCCTCCTCTGCCACTGGCAGATTTTCCAGGAAGCGCAGTGTAATGACCTCCCCACATGAGACTCTGCAGTAAATAGACAAATAGCAAAAGTCATGGGAGGTCGGGGTATTTTCAAGGCATCACTGTGAGTAAAGTTAAAAATTAAAGACAAGTCTCACACAGGGAAAAAATGCTTACAGTCCTAACAAAGGATCTATATCCAGAATATAAAGATAATTTCCATATATCAATAAGAAATAAGATCCCAGTAGGAAAACAGGCAAAGGATATGTAAAGGCAACTCATAGTAAAACTGTAAATGGCCAATAAACACCTGAAAAAAGTCAACCTCATCATAATGAGGAAAATTCAAGTTAGAGCAACAAAATACCCGGCACATATAAGAAAGATTGATGATATGAGCAAGGGTGTGAAGAAATAAGAGTGCAAATTAGTACAACCTTTTTGTAATGAGCATTCTCTATCTCAAAACTTTTTAAAGGCTTCCCTGGTGGCTCAGTTGTAAAGAATCCGTCTGCTAAGCAGAAGGTTCAATTCCTGATCCAGGAAGCTCCCACACGCAACAGAGCAACTAAGGCTGGTGCCATAACTACTGAAGCTGAGCTCCAGAACCCAGGTTCTGCAACAAGAGAAGCAACTGAAATAAGAAGCCCATGCACTACAGTTAGACAGCAGCCCCTGCTCGTCGCAACTAGAGAAAAGCCCATATAGCAACGAAGACCCAGCACAGCCAAAAACTAAATCAATAGTTACTTAAATAGAAAAAAAAAAAAAAAAACCTTTTAAAATGCCTGACTTCCTTGGTGGTCCACTGGTTAAGATTCCACTGCAGAGGGCATGGGTTGGATTCCTGGTGAAGGACGTTCCTCATCTGTAAAAACCAATAAGCATTCCTCACTCACAGAGCCATTCTTTCATGGACTGAATCTTCCTTGAGTACCAGTAAGACGCCAAATCCTGCTGAAGGTGAGGACAGATGAGAGTACAGAACTAAACCCCTGCTCTCATGGAATTTACATTCTAGTGGGGGCAAAGAAAACTGAATAAAGAAGGAAAACAAAACAAACAACCAAAAAGGGTACTATCAGATAGAGATGAGTGCTATTAAGAAATAACACGATAGAGGTGAAATGAGAACGGTCAGACAAGCCTTCTGAGGAGGTGGCATTTGCTCTGAGATCTGAATTGTCTGGAAGAGGCTGACACCAGGAAGTTCAGGGGCTGACTCTCCAGAAATAGGACAAAGCAGAGGCTTCTGGGGAGACAGTGTTCTTTAGTCCCTCAGTGGTGTCCGACTCTTCTGCAAAGCCATGGACTGTAGCCCACCAGGCTCCTTTGTCCATGGGATTTTCCAGGCAAGAATACCAGAGTGGGTTGTCATTTCCTTCTCCAAAGAGACAATGATATAACCTAAATGAAAATCAAGTAAAGGTTAAGTGAAAGTGAAGTCGCTCAGTTGTGCCCGACTCTTAGCGACCCCATGGAGTGCAGCCTACCAGGCTCCTCTGTCCATGGGATTTTCCAGGCAAGAGTACTGGAATGGGGTGCCATTGCCTTCTCCAATAAATATCTGGAAATGTATTAAATCTCCTATGGGTATTCAGTAGCAAGGTTATTACTTAGCTGGGTAATCATTCCCATAAGGGAAGTTAGTATGTATGTTACACATGGGATACTCATTTTTCATACCTTCTGTGTAATTAGCCAAGTTCTTATCTTTACAGGCAAAGTTGGGTGACCAAGGGAACCTCTCTGAACTGGTTAACCTCATCTTGACAGTAGCTGATGGAGACAAAGATGGCCAGGTTTCCTTGGGGGAAGCAAAGTCAGCATGTGCACTTCTTCAATTAAATGAATTTCTTTTCATGGTGATACTTCAAGATAAAGAACATACCCCCAAATTAATGGGATTCTGTGGTGATTTCTATGTGATGGAGAACATCGAATATACCTCTCTTTATGGAATAAGCCTCCCCTGGGTCATTGAACTTTTTATACCATCTGGGTTCAGAAGAAGCATGGGTGAGTTGTTCACACCATCATGGCCTAGAAAGGCTAAAATAGCCATTGGACTTCTAGAATTTGTGGAAGATGTTTTCCATGGTCCATATGGAAACCTCCTCATGTGTGATACTAGTGCCAAAAACTTAAGTAAAGGTTACAGGATTAATTTAGCACAAGACATATTTACTATACATCTGCTGTGTGCTAGTAAATATCTTAGGCATAGAGATCAGTACAGCCCCAGTCTTTAAAGCACTCATTATTGAGGAGGAAACAACAGAAAACCGATAGTTTCTCAGCTGATGAAATGGTGCATATAAATCAAGAGGTGACAATTTTTAATTCATATTTTTGCAAATGTGCCCGGAGGGTGCAGAGACGTGGCCATAGATCACTCAGTTGCCCGGTTTAGGGTTGTTGTCCAGTCGCCCAGTCGCGTAGGACTCTTCACGACCCCATGGACTGCAGCACACCAGGCCCCCGGTCCCTCACCATCTCCTGGAGTGTGCCCAAGTTCCTGTCCATTGAATCAACCATCTCATCCTCCGTCCCCCTTTCTCCTCCTGCCCTCAATCTGCCCCAGGATCAGGGTCTTTTCAATGAGTCGGCTCCCCGCATCAAGTATCCAAAGTATTGGAGCTGCAGCTGCAGCATCAGTCCTTCCAATGTTTAGGGTGCCTGGTTCCATTTTTCCTTCGCAGCCACTGTAACTGTATTGGCTTTGACCCTCCCTCCGGGCACCAGGGTGCGCTGTAACGCCCCTTAGTGCCAGCTGGACTGTGCCGCGCTCTCCCCACTTCCCTTCTCGTTGCGCCGCAGTTCCGGTAGCTCGCGGAAGCGAGAGCCCGCGGCTGCAGGCGCCGGGTCCCACGGCATGGCGGGGGCGGGGGCGGGGCCAGGGCCGGCGCGCGCCCAGCAGGCCCGGGTGTCCCTTGCCCCGGCCCTTTGATCTCGGACCGGACAGGTGAGGACTTCCCCTTCCTTGTTCCAGCCTCTCAGCCCGTCAGGCTCTCCCCGAGGCCTCCTCGATTTACCGCTATGGGGCTGCCCTCTCCCCGCCTGATGCCTAGGTCCTGCGGCCCCCGCCCGCCCTTAGAATGCTCTTCCCTTTGAGGCCCCGCCCCGGGCTTCTCTTTCCGGGGGCGCCCCTTTGGGCATGTGTGCCCGCCCCTAGGTGTCCCCTTCCCGTTTAGGAAGCCGTCAGAAAGAAGAGAGGGTTACGTGCACCTGCCGGCACAGGGAAACTGACCGGTACCCAGCTTAGTACCAAACCATGAGTTAGTGGCCACTTCAGCTAGGCTTTCTTCTTTCGTTCAGTTGATAAAGTACAGATGCATGTTATGGGCCATCTCCAGTGCTAGGCTCCGAAAAAACTAAGGTGACCAAAGTAGGCATGGTTACTTCCTTTCTGGAGAGTTTATGGGGGAGTTGAACAGTAAACACTTAGCCGTGCAAACGAAAGTACAGATTCACATTATGGCAATGACTGGTAAAGACTCAAACAGGAAAAGTAATGGTAAAGCGAAAAAGATCTCTCAGCCAGGGTGGTCAGAGAAGACCTTCTAAAGGAGATGGCCCTCAAGCTGCAACTTGGAAAATGTGGCAAGGGCCAGAGAAAATACCTGCTAGGTAAAGGAGCAGACCCTGTGGATATTTGAGTTGGTAAAGAAAGTTCAGAAAAGGAGGCTTCAGTTCAGTTCAGTCGTTCAGTCGTGTCCGACTCTTTGCAACCCCATGAATTGCAGCACTCCAGGCCTCCCTGTCCATCACCAACTCCTGGAGTTCACTCAAACTTATGTCCCTCAAGTCAGTGATGCCATCCAGCCATCTCATCCTCTGTCGTCCCCTTCTCCTCCTGCCCCCAATCCTCCCAGCATCAGAGTCTTTACCAGTGAGTCAACTAGGCCTACAATGGGTCAAATCCATGATGGGCTTACAGGATGTAATGTTTGTGCACTGGTCAGGAGCTCGCCATCTGTTGTTTAGTTGCTTAGTCTTGTCTGACTCTTATGACCCTATGAACTGTAGCCCTCCCGACTCCTCTGTCCATGGGATTTTGCGGGCCAGAACACTGGAGTGGGTAGCCATTTCTTTCCCCAGGGGAATCTTCCCGACCCAGGGATTGAACTGGCATCTCCTGCACCACAGGCGGATTCTTTACCCCTGAGCCACCTGGGAAGCCATCTAGTGCCACAGACAGAAATAAAATGCAGAGATGAAGTTGCAAGTGTGGTGAGTGTTAATGAAGGTGAGATATGACTGGTATACCTGATAGAAGGGTGAAGGAAGACTTCCCTGAGGAAGTGATGATTAGGCTGATGTCTGAAATAGGAGTTAACTTGGCAAATTGAAGAGAAGAGCTTTTTTCAGACTGAGATGAAGAGCATGTGCCAAGGTTCAGAGACAGGAGGTGGGCCGCCCGTTAAAGGAACGATTAAGTGGGCAAAGAGAAGGCATGTAAGGATTTTGATCCTTTATGTTAAGAGTAATGGGAAGATACTGGGTTGGCCATAAAGTTTGTTTCTTTCTGCTGTGGAACTTCCCTGGTGGCTCAGACAGTAAAGAATCCATCTGCAATGTGGGAGACCTGAGTTCAATCCCTGGGTTGGAAAGATTCCCCTGGAGGAGGGCATGGCAACCACTCCAGTATTCTTGGCTGGGAAATCCCATGGACAGAGGAGCCTGGTGGGCTACAGTCCATGCGGTTGCAGAGAGTTGGACACGACTGAACGACCGAGCACAGCACAGCACATGGATTAAGACAAGATGTAACAGAAAAACCTGAATGAACTCTTTTTTTGCCAGTCCAATACTTGTTTTAATCCATAGGGGAAAGGATGTGATCAGAAACGAATATTGAAAAGATTGCTTTGGTTGTTGAGCAGACTGGAAGCGGACAGGAATTTAGGGAGACCACTTATGGAGTGGTTGCAGTGATGTAGACATGAAGTTACGAACATTTTGGGTAAGGGTGCTGGCTGGTCATGATAGAAGGAAGGTAGAGCATTAGAGGACAGTTTAGGAACTAAAAGCTTCAGAGTTCGGGGACTGATTGATCAGGTATGGCAGCTGAGGAAAAGAGGTCCCAAGGGAGACTCTCAGGTTTCCGGTTCCTTTGGCAGCAGGTAAGTGGCTGTGCCATTAACTAGAGTAAGGGAAGGATAGAGGGTCAGCTTTTGGGAAAAATAACATAAGTCATTCTAACATTTTTCGTAACTCCTACTCTGACTGGAAGGGACTTTCATTATGTACTGTTTCTATATTTTCTGAGTTTTTATGAGCGTGTAATTTATAATTGGAATAACAAGACAGACTGAAAAAGACCAAATTCCACCATCTCTCTAAAAACTGTCATTGTGTGATAGAAAATATGGAGCAGGTAGAGAGCACACTTGAGAGAAGGGTTAGGAAATTAAGTGAGGATTTTCTGTACAACTTGGAGCTGAAGCTAGCAGGCCTTCACTTTTACCCACCCCACCCTCTTCCCCCATCACAGTACTGGTGGCTTTTCCCTTAAAGAGACAAGTCAGAGAATTTAAGGTGGGACTATTCAAAATGTCTACACTTTTTTTTTTTTTTTAAGAATTAAGCATCTAGTTTGCTTAACATGATCTGTGACTGTAAGTCAAACAACTAGTATGCTTTACCTGATTCAGTTATTTGTGGTTAGTCTGCTGTGCGTGCTCACGCACTTTAGTCGTGTCCGACTCTTTGCAACCCTATGAACTGTAGCCCACCAGGCTCTTCTGTCTTTGGGATTCTCTAGGCAAGAATACTGGAATGGGTTGCCATGCCCTCCTCCAGGGGATCTTCCTGACCCAGGGATTGAACTCAAGTCTCTCGTGTCTCCTGCACTACAGATAGATTCTTTATCTTTGAGCCACCAGGGAAGCTGGTGCTGCTGCTAAGTCGCTTCAGTCGTGTCTGACTCTGTGCGACCCCATAGACGGCAGCCTACCAGGCTCCCCCGTCCCTGGGATTCTCCAGGCAAGAGTACTGGAGTGGGTTGCCATTGCCTTCTCCTAAGTTAGTCTGCTAGACGGTGTCAAATGCCTATTCCTTCTTCCATTCGTGGGCCGTACTTGGCTCTCATCCCCTGCTGGTCTCCCTGTATGATTCCAGCCCCCATCTTGGGTTTGAAGGATGTGAGTGGCAAAGATGTCCTGGACTGGGAGTTAGTGAGGTAGTTTTGTACATTACTTGGTGTTTAAAACTGTTTAAACCTTGCTGGTATTTTTTTTGGACTATATCAAAATGTGCACATGAACTATGTCACTGTGAAAAGGAGCAGCTGTGTGAAACTCACTATTGTTTATTTTTGCTCAGAAGTGGAGGATATTGCTTGCTGAATCATACCAAAATCCTTTTAAAAAACTCATGAGAGAGATTTTTTTAAAAATTCAGTGCTGGGAATTTCTGTGCTTCTTCCAAGCAGCTATTAAGTTTTTATCTTATTGGCAGTGTAGAGTCTATAACTGTGTTTTCCTGTGCCTTGTCTGCTGAGAAAGTCAGAACCAACTTGGCAGTTCTGCAGTTCCTCATGGTACGCATTTTTGTGTACTTTAGACTTCATTTTATTGTTCTTTGTTTTCCCTTCACAGTGATTGTTTTCTAATTAAGAAAAATTCTGAGTAAGCACAAATATTACTTAAAAAAACATGTGTAATTTTAAAAGAATAACAGTGCAATGAATGCTAATTCAAGGAAAAAAAAATACACACTTCAGAATGCCACCAGGGTGTCCCTATCTCCCATCCCATTTCTTAAACTTCCTCCGAGGTACCACTTTTGAATCTTTTGTGATTCCTTTACTGTTTCTAATTATATGCCATATGTGTTTGTGTTCTTAAACTAGAAATGGTTTGAAGCTTACATAAAGGAAATCACACTGTATGTGTTCTGTAACTTGCTTTTTTCATTCAACACTGTGTCTGAGATTCATCTGTGTTATGTATGACTGTAGTGCAATAATTCATTGCTTGTGTGGGGGAATTGCTGGGCAGTCCAGTGGTTAGAACTTGGTTCTTTCACTGCTGGGGCCTGTGTTCAATCCCTGGTCAGGGAACTAAGATCCCACAAGTCTCATGGTGCAGCCGAAAATAAATAAGACAAAAAGATTCCCCTGCATGAATGTGCCTGGATGAATTTAGCTAGTCTACTGTTTTTGTTTGTTTGTTTTTTTGTTTTTTTAGCTAGTCTACTATTGATGGACATTTGGAGTACTGTCAAGACTTTGTTGTTGCCAGCAGTCCTGCTATGGACATCTTTGTATGTGTCTCCTGTTATATACATGCAGACATTTCTCTAGGTCAGGATTTTAAGCTCGTGGGCTGTGTGGGCTTTGGTCTTAACAAATCAACTACACCATTGTAAAGCAAAAGCAGTCATAGGCGACATGTGAATAAGTGGGTAT
Organism: Redunca redunca; assembly: GCA_006410935.1. Lineage (NCBI taxonomy): Eukaryota > Metazoa > Chordata > Mammalia > Artiodactyla > Bovidae > Redunca > Redunca redunca. The sequence continues at coordinate 753,922 of SJYQ01000186.1, read as the reverse complement.
GACTGTGCTTCAATAAAAAATTTATAAAAATAAACAGGCAGGCTAGATTTGGCCTGAGAGCAGTGGTTTGCAGTCTTTTGCTCTAGTCTAAATCAGTAGGAAATATATTAATGAATTGTGACTAGTAGTTTGAGAAACTTGATTTGTTTAGTCATACAAGTATGCACATTTTTAACTTCACTAACTCGGCTGCTAAAGAATCTGCTTGCAGTGCAGGGGACCCTGGTTCAGTTCCTGGGTTGGGAAGATCCCCTGGAGAAGGGATAGGCTACCCACTCCAGTATTCTTGGGCTTCCCTGGTAGCTCAGTGGTGAAGAATCTGCCTGGCAATACAGGAGACATGGGTTTGATCCCTGGGTCAGGAAGATCCCCTGGAGGTGGGCATGGCAGCCCACTGCATTATTCTTGCCTGGAGAATACCCACGGACAAAGGAGCCTAGCAGGCTGCAGTGCATGGGTGCAAAGGGTTGGATACGATTGAGCAACTAAGCACAGCACAGATAGTATATATACTTACACCAGGCATTTCTAATTTCAGGAGACAGAATGTAAACAAATTCCCATTGTCTGTATGTTTTTATTTCTAAGATACAGATTGGATCAGTCACTCCTCTGCTTAAAACCTGTAATAACTTGCATGACATGGCACACAAAATATTTTCTAATCTGGCTCCAATCTACTTTTTTAGGTTTGTCATCACTGTGTTTCCTGTGTTCTAACCACTTGGAATTGTGCTTCCCAAGTGTACCACACTACACTCTTTTAAAGTGTATTTTCTAAGCTACTTTCTTTCTGAAATGTTCCTCCTTTATTTTACCTAATGTGTTGTTTATCCTGGACGACCTTTGTCAAATGTTGTTCCATTCATTCATTTCTGTTTGTGAGCACTTGGTGTGCTTCAGGCGCTGTCCTAGGTGCTGGAGATTCAGCAAGGAATTAGACAAGGCCCCTGCTTGCTGTCCAGTGTGGGGAGACAGATACTAAAACAGTAAACAGATGGTTTCAGAAAGCGATAAGGGCTGAAGAAAATAAAATAAGGTAAAACAGCAGATTGATGTGGATGGAAAAAGGCATGACTTTAGGTAAGGTAGTCAGGGAAAAACTGAAGAGTTGCTGTTTAGCTGAGATTTGAATGATCAAACCAACAGTTGGTTCAGCACTTCAAAAATGTTGCTTTGCTTCTTTCTGGCCTCCATAGTTCCTCACGAGACATCCACAGGTATATGAATTGTCGTTCCCTTGTGGGTAACGTATCATTTATGTGGTTGCTTTCAAGGTTTTTACTTCCTGCTTTAGGTTTTCACAGTTTGCCTATGATATGTCTGGGCATGGATTTCTTTGGGTTTATCGTGTTTGGCGTTCTCTGATTCTCTAACCTTGGGTTTATGCGTGTATGTATGTGTCAGTCGTTCAGTCGTGTTGACTGTGACCTCATGGTTTGGGGCCAGCCAGACTCCTCCGTCCATGGGATTTTCCAGGCAAGAATACTGGAGTGGATTGCCATTCCCTTCTCCAAGGGATCTTCCCAAGCCAGGTATCAAACCTGGGTCTCCTGCGCTGCAGGCAGACCCTTTACCGTCTGAGCCACCAGGGAAGACTTGGGTTTATGTGTGGGAGGGTTTACTTCTCAGGTCTTAATTCTCTTCATTTGGTATATTTTTCTATCTTATGTCATACCACACGTCTTTAAAATCAGTAAGTCCGAGTCTTCTAACTTTGTTCTTTTACAAAATTGTGTTTTAGGGTCCCTTGAGGTTACATGTACATTTTAGGATGAATTTTTCTATTTTTGCCAGAAATGATTTTAGAATTTTGATAAGAATTGCATTAAGTTTGTAGATTCTTTGGGTAGTATGGACATCTTAACAGCCCAGTAAATGTATTTTTTATATGAATTACACAGTGAATATGGTGTTTACACTGAGAAAATTTGATGTAGTTGAAGGTTTGTTCTTTAGAATATTCCCAACAGCTGAGCATGCTTTGAAGGTCTTCCTAGAGAATTCAGTCCTTCCCTCAAAAATTGAGTTTTGATAGACTCAAAGCTATCTGGACCACTTACTGACTGTAACTTGGGAAGGAGAAATGCCAATCACCGTCATGTTGGGAGCTTCTCCACCCAGGGTATATGGAGGAAATGTATTTGACTTGTGTATACACAGTTGATCCTCGAACAACACAGATTTTAACTGTGCAGGTCCGCTTACACATGGATTTTTTTTTAAGCCATTCATAATTTTTATTTTTAGTGGAGGATGATTGTTTTACAATGTTGTGTTGGTTTCTGCCATACAACAGCGGGAGTCAGCCATAACTATTTATATATTGCCTTCCTCTTCAGCCTCTCTCCCATCCCCACCCCACCCCTCTAGGTCATCACAGAGCGCCAGGCAGGACTCCCTGTGTTGGACAGCAGCCTCCCGCTAGCTGTCTGTTTTACACAACATGCTACTTTCTCAACTCGTCCCACCCTCTCCTTCCCCTGTACACGTGCATTTTTTCCAACAGTAAATACTTCAGTTCTGCACATCACTTGAATCCATGGGTCTGGAAGATCTGTGGACAAGAAGGAACCACGTATACTGAGCCAACTATAAGTTATACTCAAATTTTCAGGTGCTCCTCACCTCCGCCTTGTGCAAAGGTCATCTGTATTTATGTTCTGGTAAATTTTTGTTTTCTTGACTTCTCTCTTTTACTTTCCCATGCAGAGATGTGATAATGGATCATCATGTTTCCACCATCAAACCTCGAAGAATCCAAAACCAAAATGTCATTCACCGCCTGGAGCGCCGGCGGATCAGCTCGGGCAAGGCGGGCACCCACTGGCACCAGGTCCGGGTCTTCCACCAGAACGTCTTCCCCAACTTCACAGTCGTCAATGTGGAGAAGCCGCCTTGCTTCTTGCGAAAGTTCTCCCCCGATGGACGCTACTTCATCGCTTTCTCTTCCGACCAGACGTCTCTGGAAATCTACGAGTACCAGGGCTGCCAGGCCGCCGAGGACCTCCTGCAGGGCTACGAGGGGGAGATTCTGGCCAATGGCAACGACCAGCGGTCCGTCAACATCCGCGGCCGGCTCTTCGAGCGCTTCTTTGTCCTGCTGCACATCACCAGCGTCGCGGCCAACGGCGAGCACCTGAACCGGGAGTGCAGCCTCTTCACGGACGACTGCCGCTGCGTCATCGTGGGCTCCGCCGCCTACCTGCCCGACGAGCCGCACCCCCCCTTCTACGAGGTGTATCGCAACAGCGAGTCCGTGACCCCCAACCCCCGGTCCCCCCTGGAGGACTACTCCCTCCACATCGTTGACCTCCACACCGGCCGCCTGTGTGACACGCGCACCTTCAAGTGCGACAAGGTGGTCCTGTCGCACAACCAGGGGCTGTACCTGTATAAGAACATCCTGGCCATCCTGTCGGTGCAGCAGCAGACCATCCACGTCTTCCAGGTGACCCCCGAGGGCACCTTCATCGACGTGAGGACCATCGGCCGCTTCTGCTACGAGGACGACCTGCTCACCGTGTCGGCCATGTTCCCCGAGGTGCAGCGGGACAGCCAGACAGGCATGGCCAACCCGTTCAGGGACCCCTTCATCAACTCCCTGAAACACCGGCTGCTGGTGTACCTGTGGCGCCGGGCAGAGCAGGACGGAAGCGCCATGGCCAAGAGGCGCTTCTTTCAGTATTTTGACCAGCTGCGGCAGCTGCGCATGTGGAAGATGCAGCTTCTGGATGAAAACCACCTGTTCATCAAGTACACCAGTGAGGACGTGGTGACCCTGCGAGTCACAGATCCGTCGCAGGTAGGAGCTGCCATCCTGCCCTTTGCCCTTCCCGCCTCCTCGAGAAGGCTTCTCTCCGCCTGTGGCCAGCCTCTCAGAAATAACATTTTATGTGGATCTTGAATTTTTGCTATCCTAGGGCTGAACTTAGAACAGCTCCACTTATCTCTAGCCCTATGTATCTATTTGGACAAATGGAAGCTAAATCTCAAGCCATTGACATATAGGTAGTCAACCCTGTGAATATTATCCTATTTATCTTTTTTTTAATATTTATTTTTTTTAAACTTTACTCTTTTGGGGGCTGCACAGGGTCTTTGCTGCAGCAAGCAGGGCCATCTTCCTTGCCCTGCAGCATGTGGGATCTTCATCCCATGACCGAGGATCAAATCTATGTCCCTTGCATTGGAAGGCAGATTCTTAACCACTGGACCACCAGGGAGGTTCCCTACCCTAATTCTTCTGCAGAGCATTTTCGGTACCCTGGAGATGGAAGCCCAGATGCTCTAAGGTTAAGATTTGACTCCCTGTGGATAGTGCCTTGGTTTTGTGGATGATTGTACTTATTGGTCTGTTTTAGTTCTGCCAATGAGAATGAACCCACCATACAAAAAAAGAAAATCTTCCAAAAAGTCTAGTCTTTTTTCTTATTTAAATGATGTCAATATACTTTCTCACAATATCTTTAGATTGTAACTAGTCTTTTTCTTACTTAAATGATGTCAGTATGCTTCCTCACAAAATCTTTAGATTGTAACCAATGGGACAGTTCATTTAACAGAGTTAAGCTCTATGACTTTACTCTGACCTTGCCCACATGCTGGAACATAGATTGTGGAGCAGTGATAAGATGGGAAGGAAGTAAAAGTTTTTGATCTACCAGTGAATCACCAGGACTGCAGGTTCTGAGGGTTTTTTAGTTTGGGTGAAAGATGTTGATGGGGAAGACGCATTTCACAAATAGGAATAAGGTGTTGTGTTAAGAGTATAGAAACTGTGAAGACGGTTGGGTTGAAACACCATGCTGAACCTCAGGGCGATGTGGACATTTACCTTTGAGGAGCTGTCTACTTTATTGTTGACCAAGTCAGAGACCCAACTTCTTTAAAGTTCAGTTCAGTTAGTCATGTCTGACTCTTTGCAACCCCGTGGACTGCAGCATGCCAGACTTCCCTGTCCATCACTAACTCCTGGAGCTTGCTCAAACTCATGTCCATTGAGTCGGTGATGCCATCCAACCATCTCACCCTCTGTCGACGCTTTCTCCTCCTGCCTTCAATCTTTCCAGCAACAGGGTCTTTTCCAATGAGTCAGTTTTTCACATCAGGTGGCCAAAGTATTGAAGCTTCCGCGTCAGTCCTTCCAATGAATACTCAGGACTGATTTCATTTAGGATTGACTGGTTTGATCTCCTTGCAGTCCAAGGGACTCTCAAGAGCCTTCTCCAACACCACAGTTCAAAAGAATCAATTTTTCAGTGATCAGTTTTCTCTGTGGTCCAACTCTCACAACCATACATGACTACTGGAAAAACCATAGCTTTGACTAGATGGACCTTTTGTCAGTGAAGTCATGTCTCTCTCTGTTTTTTAATACGCTGTCTAAGTTTGTCATAGCTTTTCTTCCAAAGATCAAGTATCTTTTAATTTCATGGCTATAGTCACCATCTGCAGTGATTTTGGAGCCCAATAAAATAAAGTCTCTCAATGTTTCCACTGTTTCTCCATCTGTTTACCATGAAGTGATGGGACTGGATGACATGATCTTTATTTTCTGAAGTTTGAGTTTCAGCCAGCTTTTTCACTCTCCTCTTTCACTTTCATCAAGAGGCTGTTTAGTTCTTCTTTGCTTTCTGCCTTAAGGGTGATGTCATCTATTGATTTTCTCCCTGCAATCTTGATTCAAACTTGTGCTTCATCCAGTCTGGCATTTCACATGTTGTACTCTGCGTATAAGAGCAAGGTGGCAATATACAGCTTTTATGTATTCCTTTCCCGGTTTGGAACCAACACCCCACCCCCCATCATTCTCCTATTTCCACATTGTCTCCTTATATACGAGTTTGGAAATGTACAACAGAAGAAACCAGTAAACTGCAGTCAGCTGAGTCTGGTTTCTCTCATTGACTTGTAGCTGATTGTGCCCTTAAGAGAAACTGTACAGAAAATTGTCTCCTGAGACCTTACCAACCATCAATGGAAAAATGGTTTCTAATATTTTTCTTCTGAATCATACTGTGTGTATTCTAAAAAAAAAAAAAAAAGGAGGGGAGGTGACTAAAATGGTTGTTGTTTAGTCACTAAGTCATGTCCCACTCTTTGCAACCCTATGGACTGTAGCCTGCCAGGCTCCTTTGTCCATGGGATTTCCCAGGCAAGAATACTGGAGTGGGTTGTTATTTTCTTCTCCAGGGGATCTTCCTGGCCCAGTGATCCAACCTGCGTATCCTGTGTCGGAAAGCAGATTCTTTCCAGTGACACCAGGGAAGCCCATTGAGATCTGAGTAATAAATTTGTTAGAGACTTTTTTTTTCTGAATTTTTTTACTTCCTTATTAATGATGAAGTCATCATTGACCCAGTCATGCTGGGTGAGCGTCCAGTTTATCTCAGGCGTCATGAGAGGGTGTTGGTAGAGCCCTTGACTTCTGTACCCTTCTGTCGTGTATTTCCCAGTCTGCCCTGGTGGGAATGTTAGTAAATGTTTGTGTAATTCTGTATTCACACAGTCACGATGGATCCTGGTGAAGCCCTCATGTGATCAAAGTGTCTCGTCCAGGTTTATAGAAAGGACATGAGTCCATCTTGTATTTAGGTTTGAGCTATAATTACCTTTTTGTTTTGGAGGGAGTATGTTGTCTGTGACTGCCGCATTCGAGATTATCCTTTTCTCCTTCACTAAAACATGACCTCCGTATGTCTGGTAGCTACAGTAAGTCATAGCCAGCAACATTGCTAGGGCTCTGTGCTTTGCTTACAGAATTTGTAACTTTAAACCCAAACTCTCCCCTCCTTGTCCTCCAGCCTCCTTCCCCAGTTTAATTTGATAAGTTCCAATAAGGTTAATGAGTAAAAAGTGTACTTCAACACAAAGCCTTGCTAATATTATGGGTATTATTCTCAGATTACCCTCCAGCCTCTTTAATTTACAGCTAAATTTAATTTCCAGGTGACCGCAAAAGTCATGTAATATAAGCTCTGGGAAGGACTAATTACTGGTGAAACAGGTGGGCCAGATGTCTCCAAAAATTGGTAATGAAGATTCAGGTTTAATCCTAGGAGGCAGAATACTAATCCTAGCATTCTGGAAACTTCTAGAGTCCTGGTGGAAGACCCACACTGCCACATTCACTGTGACAAAAACTCGGGATACCTTGCACTTCCATGTTAAGCTGAGCAGAGCACTGGAGGTTCAGAGAAGAGGACCAGGCACCTAGGGACCCATTCAGAGAAAGCAGTAACTCTGCTACCCAGAGCATTTGAATGCTTTTCATGTTTCCCCCTCTGATCTGAATTGCTACAAATGTCCAACATGTGTTACAAACGCTCTTGGCTAAAAGAACATTTATGAAGAAAGAAATGGAAAACACTGCTCTGATTTTTTCATTTGTTCAGCAGCAGTCCCCCGCTTGGTTACAACTTGCCAAGGTGGACATGGTGTGCTTAAGATGTCTCCTACATGTTAGAAATATTAAGAAAGAAAAGGAAATGCCCCCAAATTGAACTTTCTGCTATACACATACAAGAGAAAATAATTTGCCAACAGGCAGCTCCTGACTGCAAATCACTTTCTCAGCAGGAAGGAAAATTAAATCTGGCATTTTAGAAAAGTGTTTTTAATCTCAGAGTGGGTTGGGGCATAAGTAGGGAATAAGTACTTGAAAGGAAACATATTAAATTTGCACACAGTTTGAAATGAAAGATTGAAAGCCCTTTTGTACATATATGCTGAGCGACTCAGTAATTCCAGCAGCACAGGTACAGTGGGAAATCAGGCAGCTCTGAGGCCCTTGATGGCTCAATCCCACTGAGGCTTCCTCCTCTTCCAGAACCTCTAGGTATCACGTTGCTGCTATAGTGCCGGAGTGGAGGTGTTTGCTTGTTTTACTTGGGGAGTTTGAGTTTTCAGCCAAATGGTGAATATGCTAGGTGAGGTCTTACGCTCAGCTGTCCCTTGGGTCTCTCTCTCCTTCCGCAGGCATCTTTCTTTGTGGTGTACAACATGGTAACAACAGAGGTGATTGCTGTGTTTGAGAACACGTCAGATGAGCTTTTGGAGCTCTTTGAGAACTTCTGTGATCTCTTCCGGAATGCTACCCTGCATAGTGAAGTCCAGTTCCCCTGCTCAGCTTCCAGCAACAATTTTGCACGGCAGATCCAGCGCCGGTAAGCTGCTCCCCTGGACTTAACAAGCTTAATTTTTCTGTAGAAGATGTGCTGGTGTGGAGCCAGTAGTTGTTTACTTTGGGAAACCTTCCCATGTTCTTTCTGCCCACCTGCCTTGGGTCGGTCTGCCTGTTGTAACCTCCTGTGTCATCCTAAATGTCTCTCTCTTAGCACCCGAGGGATTATTTGTGTGTTGTCTGCGATTCCCCCTAGACTGTTACCTACAGAGAGATAGAGACTGTGTCTTTGTTTAGTTTATTGCTGTATCTGCCGTGGTTCACTGTCAAGCACTTAAAATAATTTTTGAATGAATCAGTGCAGTTTGGTTCAGTCACTCAGTTGTGTCCGACTCTGCAACCCCATGGACTGCAGCGGCCCTGTCCATCACCAACTTTGAATGAATAAGGAAATAATTTTTATAACTTTTGGTTAAACATGTGCATTGAACACATGCATTTATCTCTGCTGTATCCCAAGACCCTACTTAAAGTGACAATAAAGGATGAAGAGATGTAAACCTACAAGAGCAAAGAGAATGGGGAGGAGATATCAACAGAGTGTTAGAAGCTGAGGAGCCAGTGGATGGGTGGTAACTAACTTGACATACCTCAAAGAACAAAAAAAGACTCCAGAGCTTACCCATCAAGAAGTAAGTTGTCTTATACCAGAGAACTCTGGAAAAAGTCAAGAAACTGGAGGTCCTATGTACCTCTGATGGATTGGATGACATTCTTTTTTATTTTTGCGGTGCTTTGAAACTTGTGGCATCTTAGTTCCCTGACCAGGGATCAAACCTGTGTCCCCTGCGGTGGAAGCATAGAGTTTTAACCACTGGACTGCCAGGGAGTCCCCTAGATGACATTCTTAAAGGGAACAGTCAGATACTCTAGTTCCTTTCCTTAAGCCTCCAACTGCCAAATGACTGTCTCTTCCCCAACTCAGCAAAAGGCTAGAGGTTTATTCTCTGGAGAAATCAAACCACGCAGGCTCTGGTTTCAAGTTTGTGAAACATGGCTGAGAATAGAGATGAGACTCATCATGCTTAAACCAAGAATTAAGTGAAAATTGATATACTGATGGGGTAGACTCCTATTCCTCTTATCAGATATGGTATCCAGGCATATACTCTTCAGGCAGGAGATTAGAGTTAATTCCCTAGGGAAACTGACCAACCTGAAGAAGAGACCCTTGGAGGCCCTTCTCAGAACGCCTAAGTCACCCTCAGTTGACACCCACCTGCTAAGAACCAGAGCTTCTCATAATCATCTGAGTATATTATTGTGAAATGACTAGTTGTTTTGGACCAAAGGCCTGCCTGCAACCCTGCTGAAGTCAGTCAGTGTTTCATCATGTTCCACATACCTTAGCCAATTATAGAAAATAGCTGCTTTAGGTTCCAGTATAGATCAGATCAGAGTGGATGAATCAGAATAAGCATTACTGCTGCAGGGGGAAATGGGCAAAGCAGATATCTAATTCACTGGCATCGTATTCCTATAGAAGGATAGTACGTGATTAAAAATAAGTGGATATTGATTTTCGGACAAGTAAATGTGCCCTTTTATTTTTTCTGGTTCACACACATTTTCAGCCTGACTGACATCTCTCATCAGTATAGAAGGATTTTTTGGAAGCAAAATATGGATCAGGTTTTGCTTTTTTCATTTTGAAATGAATTTTTATCTCTTAAAATTAACTTTAAAATTAAGTAGATTATTATCAACTAGTAACAAAAGCTGGGTACAGGTAAAATATCAAAGAAATCACCAGAAGGCCCACCCTCCGTGAGGGCAGGGGTGTTTATCTGTTATATATACACCGCCATATCCACAGCACCTCGGCCAGTGTCTTCCATGTGGGAGGAGCTCGTTAGGCATTTGTTGAATGAATAACATCATCAGGAATTAGAGGAGACTATGTTTGCTGAAAATTTATTTCACAGTGTACCCATAATTAAGTGAAATTGTGGGAAGAGAAAAAAGACATTCTAGCTTCATGATCTTCAAAATTTTGCTTCTTACCAGCAAATGGTTCTGAAAACTGTAGATCTCACACATTAATGTTTAAGTTGCTCTTTAAATCTCTTACTATTAAATTTAAATAGTGGAGGATGCAGTTTTCAGCATATTAAACATTGACATTTAAAAATAAAAGTATTACAAGATATAATTGGCATATAACATTGTGTAAGTTTAAGGTATTAAGACTTTTAAATATAGCCAAGGGACTCTAATACCATAGTAATTTAGTATTCATAGTTGACATAAAAAGCTCAGGGTAGTTTTTCCTGTACTGTTTTAACTTTTATATTTCTTCTTATTTTCAAATTTATCCATCTTCCCCACAAAATTTTGTCCTAATAACATTTTATCAATCATCTTATCATACTTTGCTGCATTGAAAATACAACGTACATATAAATCAAAATTATTTTTGTTTCTTGTGAAGGCATGGTTCTAATGGGTCAATTTTACAATCTTCAAAGAACTTCTGATAAAATGAGTGAAATGGATTATTATTGTTACTATTATAGGTTAGAATAAACGGTTAAGAAAAAATGCACATCAGAGATCACGAAGCACTTAAAGAAAGCCTTTATTTTGAAAGATAGAGACCAAAATAAAACAGTATAAAAAATGAACATGGTATTAAGGGAAATAATTTAAACTATAAAAACAAGAACATTCCAGAATAGTGATACTAAGTGAGATACTTTAGAAATCTAAACTCTGTTAGATATAGTTGAGAAACTCTCCGAGAAAGTAGGAAAAAAAAAAGATAAGAGAAAATGGGAGAGAAATGATTTAAAAAAAAAAAAAATTTAGAGCAGTTCCCCAAGAAATCCAATATGTGGCTCCTTCCAGAAGGAGCAATAAAAAAATGAGAGGGAGGAAATGATGTCAACCATTTCCTAATATTAAAAATACACATTTTCATGGGAGTTGCCTGGTGACCTAGTGGCCTGGCTTCAGTCCTTGGTTGGGGAACTGAGATCCTACAAGCCACATGACGTGGCCAAAGGAAAAAGAAGAATACACACACACACACACACACACACACACACACACAATCATGCCCTCAGAATTCTGCAAAAAAGGTTTTAAAACTAGAATTCTACATCAAAATAATAGGGTTTAACAAAGACATTTTCAGACACTTAAGGTCTCAAAAAATTACCTCCCATGTTCTTTTTCTAAGGAAACCTCTGAAAAACATTATCCCCCAATAAACCATGAAAGAATGATACAGGACATAGAGTCAAACAGTGGAGAGAAGCACAGAGAATTCCGAGGATAATGTTAAAGGGAGGCTCCAGGATGACAGGCTGCAGGTTGGACCAGGTGGAAACAGGAAGGGGGAGGTTCCCATCACGGATGTGCCCAAGGACAGGTTACAGTATCTAGAATATCTGTTGGCTTTGAATGTATTATGACGGGATTGTCCGTGCTCTTCTAGCAGTGTTCTCAGCATAGGCCTCACTGAGAAGGTGATATTTGAGTAAAGCTTTTGAAGGAGGTTAGGGAGCAAGCCATGTGGCCGTCAGGGGAAGAATAGAGCAAACCAAGGGAATAGTAAATGTGAAGGTCCAGAGGTGGGTCTCAGACATTTGAGGAACAGCAGGGAACTCAGGGTGGCTGGGCTGGAGGAAGCAGGAGGCAGAGCAGGTAGAGGTGTGTGGTGAGAGACAGGACCAGACACGCATGGCCATTCCGAGGCTTTGGCTTTAACTATAGATGAGATTGTGTAGTGTCTGAAGTATCTGAGCAGAGGAGTGATGTGGTCTCACGGACATTTTTTTTTTTTTTGGCCACACCCCGTGGCATGTGGGATCTTAGTTCCCTAACCAAGGGACTGAACCTGTGCCCCCTGCAGTGAGAGCTTGGAGTCTTAACCACTGGACCACCAGGGCGGTCCCTCCCACTTATGTTTTAACAGGGTCACTCTGGCTGCTGTTTTAAGAATAGATCACAGGGGGATAGGCTGGAAGTTAGTAAACCACTGCAGTGATCCAATACGAAAAGTACTACATTCTGTTTCCTGATGGGAGCTTTACAAACTTTTCTTTTCATGGTGTCTGTCAGTTACAAAGAAGGCAGTGCCATCCAGGAGGGTGAGCATGGATGGTGAGGGGGATGAAGTAGCCATCTAAGGGAGAGGGCGACTTGCCGGACTGTGGGAATGCAGCATGAGTGCCTTGCAGCATTACAGCAACATTTCTCTCCAGGAGTTCATGGGTATAAAGTCTGTGATTTCAATGACTGTGAAATGTAAGCTGGCTCAGGAAGGAAAAGAGTTCATGATGAAGGCACAGGATGGCGAGAAGTTGGTAGAATCAATGGCATTTCAGTCCCATTTCAGTTGAAGGATGTTGAAGCTGGGATAGCAGAATGAGTTATCTGGAAAATTAGGAGAGAAGATAACTGGAGTCTATGTGCTGCTCCCTGAGATTATGGAGGTGCAGTCATTGGTAATAGTGAGATTGAGGGTATGATGTGGGAATGCGTTGCTGAGGCAGAAAGGAGGTCCAGGAACTAGGAAGCCATGGTGTAGGAAGGATCACCTCTGAGAATTTTGAAATCGTGAATTGAGAGAAGGGTGGTTGGACAGAGGGACAGTGTGCCAGGAGTTAATCAGCTGAAGATATCAGAGGGGTGACAGCTTCATCTTTTAGTTGTTGGGCATCTGAGAGTAGAGGTGGTGGGCGCTGTGGGCAAGGGGAATGGCTTCAGCCTGTGGATGGTCACGGAGGCTTTGATTTGTGGTCGTCACAGCCACGGGCCAGCCACGTCATTTGAAATCACCTTTTGAAGCCAGTGAGCCAGGCAGGGTGGAGAACTAGATCTTGGCTGACAAAGGGCTGAAAACCAAGGAACCTAGGATCTTTGATACCAGCTCAAATGAAAAGGAAAGAAGTAAGTTTTGTGTGGCTCAGGATTTAATTTTATGATTTACACCAAGGCTGTGAATGTTAAGAGAAGTAACGGAAAAGCACTGTTGACGCTCGGCTTCCTTCTAGGGGAACTGAGAAGTGTTAATGTCCATCTAGCCCTTCAGGTTGACAGTGAAAACAAAAATCAAAACCCATCTCATCAACCTCTCTAGTCTCATCAAAATTAGGAACATTCGAGTTTTTTTTATACCATTAGTTTCAAGGGTGAGATGTTATATCGCATTTCCTCTGGACTAAAAAATTATTTTCCCTTTGATTATTAAACTGTGTGATGTACTTCAATGTAGAGATTTAAAAAAATAAAACTGATAAAACAGCTATGACCATTTTGATGTATTTCCACTTTTTTTTTAAAGATGTTAATTTTTATGTGTGTTTTCAATCATACTGTATATACAGAACATAGCTTACTGGTTTTTGGCGGGGGGGGGGGGGGGNGGGGGGGGGGGGTGTGCTGTGTGGCTTGCAAGATCTCAGTTCCTCAAACGGACTGAACCTGGGCCAGAGGCAGTGAAAGTCTGGAATCCTAACCCCCATTCCACCAGGGAGCTCCCTGTACCCTACTTCTTTTACTTATCATTATGATAAACATTTCTTCTGTTACCACATTATCTTTGAAAATAAAGTTTTCTATTAGGTTTTTTAATATTCCTGTCATTTTTTTTCATTGTCATGATCACTGGTATATTGAATGTGCACAGGGATTTTTCTTCCCTAGGGCAGATTTCCAGAAGAATTGAAATACTTCGTCAAAGGATATTAAGTTTAATATTCATTACAATTGTGAGAAATAACTGCTCCATTGTTATTATTACTATAATTAAAGATAAGTGAGACAGATGACTCTGGGTTCGTATTATGTACTTCTAGATTCTGGTGTTTCTGCAGAAGTATAGGTAGCTAGTTCCCAACTTTATTTTTATTTTTTGGCCGCACTGCATGGCATATGGATCTAGGTTCCGCGACCGGGGATTGAACCCGTGCACCTGCCAGTGGAGGCACAGAGTCTTAACCCCTGCACTGCCAGGGAATTTCCGCCCCAACTTTATTTAAACAAAGAATCAGTAATTTTTCAAAAGATTTGATGCAAGTTGGCTTATAACTGATCCCAAGAAGAGTCAGACACTACTTCTGTCCAGGATTCTTTGCATCTCCTTGTTAGTGCAGTCGAAGGCTCTAATTTGGGAGAAATATTATAAATTTCAACAGAAATAGTTGTCAGAGGTTAGTTGTACTCATTTTTAACTTCTGTAGGATCTTTGCTAACTTTTCTTAAGTAACTTTGAGTTTCCAGTTTTTCATTCTGTTTTCTGCTTTTTTGAGAGTATTTGTAGGTAGGCAGAGGGGCTTCCCCGCTGGCTCAGATGATAAAGAATCTGCCTGCAATGCAGGAGACCTGGGTTCGATCCCTGGGTTGGGAAGATCCCCTGGAGAAGGAAATGGCAACCTACTCCGGTATTCTTGCCTGGGAAATCCCATGGACAGAGGAGCCTGGTGGGCTACAGTTCATGGGTCACAGAGGGTCAGACAAGACTGATCCAACTTTCACTTCTTTACTTTGGAGATGTGTAGACTTGGGAGGTGTGAGAGTTCAGTATCTAGATTGTGTTTTCAGGATATGTTGTTTTTAGATATGTTTGTCAATTTAAAACCAAGGCAACTTGTGCGCTAACACAGCCTTCCTCCCCGGTGCTTTATTTCAGGTTTAAAGACACTATCGTCAACGCCAAGTACGGAGGACACACGGAGGCTGTTCGCCGGCTGCTGGGCCAGCTCCCCATCAGCGCCCAGTCCTATAGCGGCAGCCCTTACCTTGATCTGTCTCTCTTTAGCTACGACGACAAGTGGGTGTCAGTCATGGAGCGACCCAAGACTTGCGGAGACCACCCTATCAGGTGCTCCAGCTGCGTGCTGCCTCTGGGCGCGGGCAGCCGCTTTCTCTTTCTCTTGAGCCTCACTGCACTGTGACTCTGTCCACTTGTACTGACAGGTTCAAGTCACAGGGCAGGCTTTCTTTAATGTGGGTGCTTTGGCTCCCCTGGTGGCTCAGCTGGTAAAGAATCTGCCTAGGTTCGATTCCTAGGTTGGGAAGATCCCCTAGAGAAGGGAAAGGCCACCCACTCCAGTATTCTGGCCTGGAGAATTCTATGGACTGTACAGTCCATGGGGTCGCAAGGAGTTGGACACAACTGAGCCACTTTCAATTTGATCATTTAGGCATTAGTATCAAAAATGAATTAGTTCTGCTCTTTGCCTCTCCTCAAAACATCCAATTCAGAAAAGTATTGTTCTCTTTTTAAGGTAGCTAGGGAAGAAAACCATACTTTTCAATTTAATGACTTAATACCATTTCACAAGAAACTTAAAAATAATTGAGACTTACATTTTACCCAGCTCAAATTATTTTATCCCCTCCTGTTACCTAATGGAAAGGAGAGACAGTCTGGGGAACAAGTAGGTTTTGGAGAAACTCATGCTTCCTCGGGTGGAAGAATTTTGGAACACTGGTTGCCGTGTTCCTCTTAGAACCTTGCAGTTCCTTCGTCCCTCGTGTCCAGCTCACAGACCCCCCTGTCCCTCCGTGCTGGGAGCTTGGGTTGTTCTGTTTTTGCTTTCACAGATGCTAGAGAGGGGAGCTGGCACCACTTCCACTGTGGGGTTATTTCAAGGGAGGTATGAGCTGGGTTCTGGAAGGTCTTCTTCACATAGAAACAGTGGTAGTTTCTGGAAGGTCTTCTTCACATAGAAACAGTGGTAGTTAGTATTTCATAATCCAGCTTCGTTGTGTATTAAATAAGCTTGTGTCACATATTCTGTGTGATTAATTACTGTTTGTAATATTTCCTTCGGGAAATGGTAATCAAGGTCTGAAAACCAGTTAATTTTCTTATTACGGACATTTTTAAACATGTAAAAGTGGAAGACTGTAATGAGCCTCTCTGTGCCCATCGCCCCACCTCCGCAGCCGTCACTCGTGGCCAGTGTGGTTTCACCTCTTTCTGCCACCACTGGTCCCCTCCCACCTGCCAGTCTGGATTCTCACAGCCCAGGTATCATAGCATTTCACTTGTAAATATTTCAGTATGAATTCCTAAAAGATAAGGACTTAAAAAAAATATAACCTCAATACCATTATTCCATCTTACGAAAATTAAACCTTTATTAAGATCACCGATATCAAGTGAGTTTTCACATTTTCCTATTGTGTTCTATATATTCTTTTTACAGTTTGTTCCAGTCAAGACCCAAGGAAGGTCCATATTTTTTTTTGGTTGCTGTCCTCCTAAAGTCTTTTTTATTTCATGAGTTCTGCTTCCCGTTACTTTCTTTGCAGTGAAGTTGTTGAAGAAACCAGGTTGTTCATCTGGTAGTGCTCCCCACATTCTGCATTTTTGCTCATTGCATCCCAGGCAGTTCTCATTTCCCCCTATTTCCTGTCAACTGGTAGTTAGATTTAGGAGCTCCAACAACTAGCTTTACATTATAAGCTCTTTGTGTGCTGGGGACCGTGTGGGTGAGGGGAAGGTTTTCACACATAAAAGTAGATAATTGGGCTCATTTGACATTGTCACGTAGCCCGTGATAACATTTCTCTCCCTTTTGACTGCCCTGCCTTTCTGATTTGAAAAGATTAACCTAAGTAACAAATCTGGCAATGCCATTGACCCTGACTTCTTATAATTCTTATTTATTTTTTAATTTAAAATGAGAAATATAGGGATATTAAAGTCATTTGAAGAGATAATGCCATTACTCTAACACCTTTATTGTATTAAATATATTCCATTCTAGTCTTTGCCAGTGTGTGTGTTTACATTTATGCAGTTGTAGTTAATGGTTGGCATAGTACCTTGTAGCCTGCTTTTATTTAATAAATGTTTTCCATATTGTTACATAGTCCTTAAAGTTACAGTCCTGATGATTGATGGCATATTATTCCATAAAATAGATGTAGCATAATTTATTTAGCTATTACCCTATTACTGAGCATTTATTCTCTACCTGCATTTTTACATTAGAGCTAATGCTGTGTGCGTGCTAAGTTGCTTCAGTCATGTCCAACTCTTTGCAGCCGTGTGGACTACAGCCCCCCAGGCTCCTCTGTCCGTGGGCTTCTCCAGGCAAGAATACTGGAATAGGTTGCCATGCCCTCCTCCAGGGGATCTTCCCCACCCAGGGATCCAACGACGTCTCATGTCTCCTACATTGGCAGGCAGATTCTTTACCACTGAGCCACTGGAGAAGCCCAAAATGCTTTAGTAGCCATCTTTATTCACGTCACTGTTTACTTCACTTAAATTCTGAGGATATAAGCTCTTGGATTATTGAGTCAAGGGATACAAATATCTTTGTATCTCCTATATATTTGCTTTCCAAGAGGGACATGCATTATAGAGCTCTTTATTTCAGAGCTCCTTGTTTTCTTGAGCTTCCTCCAATTCAGCCCCAACCCTGCCAGTCATCTCTGGTTCCCAAGTTCACAGGGCACTTGCTTTGCATATGGGCAAAAGGCATTTAAGTCCTGGGATGAATGGAAGCATCTTTGTTCTTAGCATGTTAGATGAAAAAGTAGAAACTAGTTAGTATTTTGTTTTTGTGTGTGCAAAAGAAGAACCTTCCAAAAGAATTTCTTCTTAACAGTTAAAAACTCAGGACTTCCCTGGTGGTCCAGAGGTTAAGATTGCGCTGCAATTACTGAGCCCACACACAACTGCCGAAGCCCGAGCTCTAGAGCCCATGCTCCTCAACAAGAGAAGCTACCGCAATGAGAAACCCTCGCCCTGCAACTAGAGAATAGCCCCTGCTCGCCACAACTAGAGAAAGCCTGTGTGCAGCAACAAAGACCCAGCACAGCCAAAAATACATAAAATAAACTTTAAAAAAGGAAAGAAGAACTCAAGATATGGGCCTAGATCTGCACTGTCCTCTAGTAACCACCAGCCTCCCATGGCTGGTGAGCACTAACGGGAGATGTGCTCAAGTGTCAAATACACATCAGATTTCAAAGACTTAGTACAAAAAAATGAAATATCTCCTTAGTATCTTTTATATCATTGGTTAAAACGATAATATTTTAGATGCCGATATTAGGTTAACTAACATGTTATTAAAATTAATTTCACTTTTTCCTTCTTGCCTTGTTTGACATGGCTGCCTGAACATTTAAGCATGCCTGCTTGGCTTGCATTATCATTTCCAGCCCTGGCCTAGGCAGGTAGGTAGCTGGGTAGATAGCTGCTGGAAAAGGGGAGGCCGTAATCAAGGCCATCACTAAGGGTCATCTTGGGAAAGGCAAATGACCCAGTGATTCAGGCCAGCATAGTGAAGTTCATAATCTCCCTGCTCGTAAAATGAGCTGATCAGACATAGGCAATTTTGACTGAGGGCTGATGTTAGAGGAGATTTCATCAGTGAGGTTAATTCATGAGTCCCCTGCTATTCCAGGTTCAACGTGGTGGTGAATGTCTGTCCCACGCTCTCCTCTCCTTGTTCTGTTTAGGTTCTACGCCCGGGACTCTGGTCTGCTCAAGTTTGAGATTCAGGCGGGCTTACTGGGCCGCCCCATCAACCACACGGTGCGACGCCTCGTTGCCTTCACCTTCCACCCTTTCGAGCCTTTTGCCATCTCCGTGCAGAGGACTAATGCCGAGTATGTCGTCAACTTCCACATGCGACACTGCTGCACGTAGGTGCCTCACGGAGCCGGCGCCTCGGGCCCGCCCACCCCTCCGCCCCGTTGCGTCTCAGTGGACTGTGAAGCAGAAGCTCCTGACGCCCAGCCATGGGATCCCGGGCTGTGCCTCCGCCGTGGAGAGCCGGAGACAGGAGGAAAGAGGCGTGAGGGCGCTCAGCCCTGTGCATAGCACAGCTACTGATCGATCGACTGAACAGTCGTCTTGCCTTTCCCTGTGGGGATGCCCAGCATTAAGTCCATTTAATTTTTTGTCTTATTTTGCATTTTTTTGCTATGAAGATGAGAGCATTACACCTCTGCCCCCTTCATGTTACTTCTTTGGCATTACAGTATGCACCCTGCAGCAGGAAACTCTTGTTTACTCATGAGAACTCTGTACATCCTTTCAACTAGCCAACAGCAGGGCTGTCTTTATAAGGAAAAGAAAAAATAAAGCCTTGGTATTTTCTTACTTAAATATATCCCACTTGAGGACTGCCTTCTGTTCCGATCTCACCAAATGCTTTCCAGATACATGGGTTCCAGCAAGGCCTGTGAAAGAGACTAGAGGCCATGGACCCAGCAGCGCCTGCTGGTAGGACTAAGTCGGGGTGGGCCAGCGTGGAGGCCGGCTCTCTTCCAGGCTTATGACCTTCCCCGGGGTGTTCGCCCGGTAATTGTTACAGCTGGAGGAACAGAGCCTAATTGCCCGTTCCCGTGTGGAAGCATGCTCCCATCTGTGCCATCTGTGTTGTGCAGGTGGAGAGCAGGCCGTCCTCTCCGGCTGCAGCAGGGACAAGCTCTGTGCAGCACGTACTGTCGTTTGGAGGGGTGGGAACTGACAGGCCCCAGGCGTCCCTAAGGAGATCAGCCGGGCTGTTCCTGGATGGCTGAGCCATCACCACACTCCTCCAAACACCTGCCAGGCACGAGGCAGCATCCCTCTCACATTCTCAGCTGGTTTCCCCCCGAGGGATTGTCAGGACGTGTATGTTTCATCCTCATAAATGTGTCCACCATTTATGAAGTGAGTTTGTGGTGCAGCCTCTGACTTTGAAGCTCGCTCTGGAGTGTTGGGTTTCAGAGAAGGCAGGGAAAGGAGCCGTGGATGCAGACAGCTGGATCCTCCATCCCTCTCCCATCTAGGGACGAGCTTCCCTTGGGAGCCTAAGAAATGTGATATGAGATGCTGAGCCCCACCAAAACCGGTTCAGCTAATTTCATCATCTTCAGTCTTGAACAGCTAAATTCTTTCTCGTTCAGCGTTCAACATAAGATTTGAGCACCTGCTATGTGTCAGGTAGATGCTGTGCTGAGATGTTGAGGATGAGGAGAGGAGTAGGCAAAATGCTAAAAAAAAAACCCCGAGGTGTGTATCTGGGACCCGTAGAAGAGATTGGAGGATAATCCGTGCAACCTAAACAATATTTTCCATTCCCACGCCCACCCCCAACCTGTTTTTCCTACAAGGCTCCCAAATGACTTCAGTATCTAGCCATTTACTTGCAAAACCTGAAAAGTTAACTCTCGATTTCTTTTTTTTCCCCCACCTCCCACGCATCTGACTTCACTCCAGGGAAGTGCCCTGAGCAGTCTCAGCAAATCATGGTGGTCTCATATGAATTGCTAGTTACTGGAACTAGGCTAAGACCAGTGGCATAGGGGTTAGTGTAGGAATGTCATGTGACTTAGTTGAGATCAGTGATACCCTGAGATAAAGGTGTCTAGTGCCTTTGAGGGAACATTTCTCTTTAGAATATGCTGCTGCTGCTGCTAAGTCGCTTCAGTCATGTCCAACTCCGTGTGACCCCATAGACGGCAGCCCACCAGGCTCCTTCGTCCCTGGGATTCTTCAGGCAAGAACACTGGAGTGGGTTGCCATTTCCTTCTCCAATGTATTAAAGTGAAAAGTGAAAGTGAAGTCACTCAGTCGTGCCCGACTCCTAGCGACCCCATGGACTGCAGCCCACCAGGCTCCTCTGTCCATAGGATTTTCCAGGCAAGAGCACTGGAGTGGGGTGGCCATTGCCTTCTCCGTTAGAATATGGTGCTGCTGCTAAGTCGCTTCAGTCGTGTCCGACTCTGTGCGACCCCATAGATGGCAGCCCACCAGGCTCCCCCATCCCTGGGATTCTCCAGGCAAGAACACTGGAGTGGGTTGCCATTTCCTTCTCCAATAGAATATGCTAGTGAGGGGGAATTCCCTGGTGGTCCAGTTGTTAAGAATCTGCCAGTGCTGGAAACATGGATTTAATCCCTGGCTGGAGAAGACTGCACATACCACGGAGCAACTGAGCCCGTGCACTGCAACTACTGAGCTCGAGAGCCCGAGAAACAACTGCTGCAGCCTGTGCTCCACAGCAAGAGAAGCCACCGCAATGGGGAACCTGAGCACTGCAACAAAGGGTAGCCCCCACTCCCTGCAACTAGAGAAGGCCTGTGCACAGCAGTGAAGACCCAGTGCAGCCAAGAATAAGCAGATAATCTAAAAAAAGAATATGTTCGTGAGGAAACGTAGCCCACACTCCTGCCATCCAACAGCCTATGATCACATTTCACTGAGAATCAGCCTTGGGATGAAGCTGGCCTTCTGGGTGGTACAATGAAGAGAGAACCTGAATCATGGATGACAGAGCTGGCTGATTAGATCAGCCAACGCTGAAACCCACCCTACATCTGGATTTCCAGTTCTCTGAGACAGTAATTTCCTTACTGTCTAAGCCGCTTGAATTGGATTTGCTGTTTCTTGCAGTTGAAAGCAAATTAATAGATGCAAAGAGAAAGGCAGGTTGCCCATGGAAAGAGTCATAAAATTCCTGGTATCTGGGGACCTTCTTAGATCCTGTTCCAGTGTCCATGAGGCCCCATTATGATTCCTATTCTTAGATCCCTGTTCTTGAATTTCTGTCAGATTTCTGGTTCTTCTGTAGGCCTCTGCAGCCATACCTGAGCTGGGCTGGCTGTTTCTCGTACCTAAAAGGATTTAACTAAAATGGGCGATAAAGCACTCAGCACATTTACTTGACGCATACTTAGTTCTCAAATCCTGTGTATTTATTTACATTAACTTTGTTTCTAAACGATTTAAAGCTGTGTTAAGTAAACTTTAGTGTCTTCTCTCCGCAAACGTTCACCCAATAAACCTCAAGAATCTTTCGAGAAACAAGCTCTTTGAAACCAAAATGTTTAAGAAATGCAGAGACTTCAGATTTAAATTCTTCTCTGAACCTCTTTCCTCTCGTTCCTACTCGGCAGGGAGCTGGCATGTCAACAGTCAGTTTGAGGCTGCTGTGGACCTTTGAGAGAAAGCTTCCATGTAAATTCAGCAGAACCTCTTTTCATTCAGAGTTCTCACAGAGAAGCACATAAATCAGTGAAAAGCCTAAATTAGATAATTTTTAAAAGAACCGTAGCTTCATTATTTTCAAGTACACAGAGTAACTCCATCTCAGCTATGAAGTGTTCCTTTGCAGAAGCCCTTAGGGATGTTCCTTAATGAGTAGATCATAATTATTGGTAATCAGCATAATGGTTCTCCTCAGTGCGTGCTTCCAAAGCATTTGAGTGTATTAAGTGGTTTTATGTTCTGTGGGGTAATTTTGTTTACAACATTAAACAACATTGCTCAGTGGATACCTTTATAGCTATAACCCTCTGTTTAAAAAAAAAAAAAAATTCTGAAGGCTGTCTCCATTGTACAACATTTGATTACCAGAGGCAGAAATAATTGAGGAAGCAGAGAGATGCATAGTAAGACTCAGATGCTTTACAGATGGAGCCCTGATAGAATTATGAGAACAGCTCAGGTTTGCAAATGAGGCCTGTGCTACCAGTTTTGTGACCCTGGGGTTGATAATGAGAACCTGATGGAGTCTTAGTTTCTCCTCTGTAAAATGGGGATAATTTCTCATTTGCAGGGTCAGCGTGAGCACTGAATGAGCATTAACTAAACGCTTCTTCATTCCTTGGTGACCAAGCAACATAAGCTTGCCTTCTCCAGGCCCAGCTCCTGATCACCCCCAGGAGACTGGTAACATTATCTCTGTCCCCACTTGCCTATGTCTGAGAGGATCAGAACATCCCTAACCCTCTTTGCAGCCAGACATGTTGGCTAGAAGGGAACTTTGTTTGCTGACAGTTTGTTATCATTGATCGCTAGCATTTAGTAAGAGCTTATTATCATGGACCTGGTGGTTCAGACAGTAAAGAATCCACCTGCAACATGGGAGACCTGGGTATGATCCTGGATTGGGAAGATCCCCTGGAGAAGGGACTGGCAACCCACTCCAGTACTCTTGCCTGGAGACTTCCATGGACAGAAGAGCCTGGTGGGCTATAATCCATGGGACTGCAAGAAGTCAGACATGACTGAGTGACTCACAACGTCTATCATGGACCAGAAGCTCCGTTAAGCACTTCACACAGGAAGGGATTTGTGTACTACTGCGTCCATTCTGGGATGTAGTTTTCAAAATCGGACCCTAAAGTTGGCACCTTCGAGTGTCAGCCAGGTGACAGTTGTGACGTCACTATGTCAGCTCCTCTGAGTGATCACGTTGAGCATAGTCACCATGTCATCATTTCTACCAAGTAATATGCATTACTGATGTGACTTGTGTTAAAGTTCTGTGCTGTTTAACGTGTCTTCCAAAAGACTGAACTATAATACTTGGTTTTCTCTTTCTGACTTACTTTACTCTGTATAACAGACTCTAGGTCCATCTACATCTCTGCAAATGACCCATTTTCATTCCTTTGTGTGACTGAGTAATATTCCATCACATACATGTGCCACATCTTCATTACCTGTTCATCTGTCGTTGGACATTTAGGTTGTTTGCATGTCCTGGCTAACGCATATATGTGGAGTCTAGAAAATAACCTATTTCCAGGGCAGGAATAGAGACACATATGTAGAGAACAGACATGTAGACACAGAGCGGGAAGGAGAGGGTGGGATGAAATGGGAGATTAGGGTTGACATATAAACACCGTCATATGTGAAATATATAGCTAGTGGGAACCTGCTACATAGAACAGGGAGCTCAGCTCGGTGCTCTGTGGTGACCTGGAAGGGTCGATGGGAAGTGTGGCTGTATGTATACAGATGGCTGATTCGCTGTGTTGTACAGCAGGAACTAACACAACATTGTAAAGCAGTTACACTCCAATTGAAAAGAAAAAGGGCCTTGTACCGTGATTTGGTATTACAGTGAAAGGTTATTTTGTATTCAGAAAGGTACAGAAGCAGTTTGGAAATGAAAGTGTTGGTCGCTCAGTTGTGTCTGACTCTCTGTGACCCCATGGACTGTAGCCCGCCAGGCTCCACTGTCCATGGGATTGCCCAGGCAAGAATACTGGAGTGGGTAGCCATTTCCCTCTCCAGGGGATCTTCCCCACCCAAGGATCAAACCCACATCTCCTGCATTGCAGGTAGATTCTTTACCATCTGAGCCACCACGGAAGCCCATAGAAGCAGAGCAGTGGGATTCATTTTGGTATTATTGAAGTAGAGGTTTGCCATTTTAGGAATGAACATGAGGTAGTATTTTTTGCAAAACAGCAATCAGGTGCATCTTGAAAGCGATTGAAAGTGTTACTCATTCAATCGTATCTGACTCTTTGTGACCCCATGGACTATAGCTCGCCAGGCTCCTCTGTCCATGGAATTCTCCAGGCAAGAATACTGGAGTAGGTTGCCATTCCCTTTTCCAGAGGATCTTCCCAACCCTGGTCTCCTGCATTGCAGGCAGATTCTTTCCTGTCTGAGTCACCATGGAAGCCCCAAGTGCACCTTAGAATTAAAGAAAGAAAGATACACACTAGTAATCAAAATTTTACTGACATGCTGAGATTGGTGCAAAAGGCTTGCCTATCAAACACAAAACAGGGCAAATGAATGATGGGAAAACCGTCCCATCCTTTGGATTAAATGGAAGAAGTTTCTAATGCAGTGAGAGGCCTGGTGTGACCAAATCATGCCCAACTGTCCATGGAATTCTTCAGGCAAGAATACTGGAGTGTGTTGCCATTTCCTTCTCCAGGGGATCTTCCTGACCCAGGGATTGAACTCACATCTCTTGCGTTTCTTGCACTGGCAGGCAGGTTCTTTACCTGCTGAGCCACCAGGGAAGCTTATATCCTTTATTGTCTTTTAAATTACTTTTTCTTGGAGTATAGTTGCTTTGCAATGCTGTGTTAGTTTCTGCTGCACAGCAGAGTGAATCAGCCAGATGTCCATTATACATGTATACCCTCTTTTTTTGGACTTCCTTCTCATTCAGGTCACCCCAGTGCATTAAGTAGAGATCCTTGTGCTATGCAGTAGGTTCCCACTAGTTATCTATTGTATATGTGGTATCAATATTCAACTAATTGTTGAAAGAAAAGAGTGGGGTCTATATTTCTACTAAAAAAAAAAAAAAAGGAATGGAAATATTCTGAACAGTTGAAAAAAGTAAAAGGTAATTTTCAGGCTTCTCCCTAATAGTTTTTGTTGGGGGTTATAAGGATCAAAATATATCCTTATGGAGGAATGTGCTGCTCAAAATAAACTACCTCTGGATAGTTTTCCCAAGTCAATAATCTTTTTAAACTTTAAATGCCATTCTGTTTATATTTTTTAAAAATAAAGTTTATCTGAAAAGTGATTCTCAACTCAGCATCGGTTAAGATTAAGATTGAAGCAGTGGGCATGTTCAAATCTTGAGGGAGAGTCTGTTAGAAAAACAAGTTCGTAACCATTTTTATTGAAAAAATGAAAAATATGCATAAATTTTCACATTACAAACTGGAGACATTGGAAAAAATCTTACTTGATGAGGTTAAGCAAGAAGACACAGGGATTCATAATTGGGACACATCCTTTAAAACATCCTAGAGGGACAGAAGATTTTCCTGGTTATCAAATAGGGAGATGTGTTTTGGGACGCTGGAAAGCATTGTGTTAGAAAGATGTTGGATTTCATTTAAAAAAAAGTAGAATGGAAAAAGCTGGAGAAGAAACATTTCTTTCTTTCTTTTTTTCAGTCTTTTGGCCTCACCATGGGTCATGTGGGATCTTAGTTTCACCACCATCGACTGAACCCCACCTGCTGCACTGGAAAGCAGAGTCTTCACCACCAGGCCACCAGCAAAGCCCCCGAGAGGGAACATTTCTATGAGCTCCTGAAGAGAAGATTCAGGGAGGGGCAGGCAGCAAGGTCAGAGAAAGATAAGGGATACAAAATGAACATGTAATTGCTGATGTGCTGTTGTCTTCTAGATTTCTATTTATAATTTTGCAGTGAGTAAGCCCCTTTTAAGAAGGGGGAAAAAAAATCCTCAATAATACATGCAAATGGAAACTTGGGGAAAATTAACAAAATAAAATCAACCTGTTTGTCAAAGGATTGATTTCCTTAGTTTAAAAACATTTAAAATATTGACTGTAGTTCTCTGTGCTACACAGTAAACCTTTGTTGCTTGTTGCATATCTGTTTTTTCTTAAATTGGAAATCTAGGATTCTTTTCATTCTAAGTCAAACAAAAAGATGAACTATCCCAGAGAAAAAATGGGCCCAGGGTATTATTAGCAGGGTGTTCACAGAAAAAATAAATGCACGGTCAAAAACTATATGAAAAATGTTTATAATATTTATTTTTCACTGATCAGATTAGCAAAGGTTAAAAATATTTGATGACCCAGTATGGTCAAGAATGTAGAGTGCTCTCACCCGCTGTTAGTGGGAGAGAAAGTTGATTCAGATTTCTTGAAAGACAAACAGCAGTGTCTTAATAAATGTGCATATCTGTTAGCTCAGTTAAATGTTACGTTATTAAGCCAAAACATATGTATATGTGCCTGAGATATATGCATGAAGCTTTTCATTGCAATTTTTTTATTATGAAAAAGTGGAAACTAGTGAATGTACGTCATGAGAGACAGACTAAATAGATTATGAAATATCCATAAAATGGGATCCGATACCGCTGTTAAAAGTAATGAAACAGATCTATACATATTGATTTGGAAAGCTCTCTGAGACATATTAATTGAACAAGTGTGTTTAGTGTGATGCTCTTTTCTGTAAAAAAGAAAAACGAATCTGAAATGAAATCAATATAGACATAAATACATACATATTCTTAGAGTCATAAAACATTTTTGAAGGCCCACGGAAGACACGATTATGGTGGTTCCCTCTGGGCCTGGGGCTGAGGGAAGGCGGACATTCACTTTTTAGCTTATCCTCTTTATCTTTGTGGTTCTTTTACTGTAAACATATATTTCTTAAAGTTTTAAATGAATTTATTCCTGATTTGTGGCTGTGGTAAACAAACAGATGGCATGCAATTTACCATCTTAACCACGTGTACAGCATTTCTGAGTGCAGTTCAGTAGCGTTAAGGACACACACTGTTGAGCAGCCCATCTCTACATTTTCCATCTCTACATTTTCATTTTGCAAATCTGAAACTATAACTGTTTCAGCTTGCGAAACTCAAACTTCTTTACCCATTAAACAGTAATCCCCCCATTTCCCTGTCACGCCACCCCTGGCAACCACTGTTCTACCTTCTGTCTCTATGCAGTGGAATACTATAACTACCTCAGATAAGTAGAATTATACATTATTTGTCTTTTTGTGTCTGGCTGTTTTCACTTAGCACAATGTCCTCAAAGTTCATCCATGTGAGAACATCGGTTTTAAAGGTTGAATAAGAATCCATTATATGTATATACTGAGGCTTTCCTGGTGGCTCAGATGCCCTAAAGAATTTTTCTGGAATGCAGGAGACCTAGGTTGGATCCCTGGATTGGGAAGATCCCCTGGAGGAGGGCATGGCAACCAACTCCAGTATTCTTTCCTGAAGAATTCCATCAATGGAGGAGCCTGGTGGGCTACAGTCCATATGGTTGCAAAGACTGATAGACTAACACTTTTTCGCTTTCAAATGTATATACTATTGAATATATTTTGTTTAATCTATTCATTCATTGTTGCTGGACACAGGTTACTTTGACTTCTTTGCTATTGTGAATGATGTGTCTATGAACATAAGATGAGCATATATCTCTTTGAGATCCCGCTTTCAATTCTTTTGGATAAATACCCAGAAGTGGGATTTAAAGAGCTTTTTAAAAAGTGTTTAACGTGAATTTCCTTGTAGCAACAGAAGTAGCCACTCTGTAGGCTTAGTTGAGCTGAGTAGTCTGAGGTCATGATTTTCTTTACTTTACCAGCCTCCTGGAGGTTGAGCAATTTCATTCCTGCCCCCTGAGCTTTTCCTTTGCCCAGACAGAGAGGCCTTAACACGCTTGTGAACTTGCTGCTCTCTGCCTGCTCCTACCTGCATTGATTCGGCATATTTCTATAGCTCCCTGAAGGAAGAGACAGACGTGCAGCAGCATTTAATTAGAGGCCGAGAACATGCTTTCCCAAGGACACGACTTATTCCTCAGCCAGCTGTTCCAGTGGCTCCCTAGCAACGGGGGGCACTCTCGCCTGATTGCTTCTCCCCAGACCAGGTGGGTGGCCTGCCCACCTGCTGTCACAGCCTGGGGTGGGAGGGGGTGGGGGTGGTCCTGGGTCTCGGGCTAATTCTCCAGGGGAAATGGGTGATCGGAACCTATTATTCCTGTAAAGCCAGAAAGGGGGCTAAAACCTCTGACCTATCTGCTTCACCCTGCTCCCTCAAGTTCATGATTAGAGCAGAGAGAAGGTCACCAGTTATAACACAGATGGAGCAATGTGATCCAGGAAAGTCTGCAGGGCTTGTGAAGTGCAACTGGGAGACTCTGGGGCAAGAGAGGGGGAACTTGCCCCACAGTAGGCAGAGCCTGATTTGTGGGATGGTCGTGGGTGTGTGTGTGAGGGGTCTCTGGGGGAGCCTATCCTGGGCACAGAAAGAAAGGAAAGCCTCATTCCAGGTGGCCCCAACTGCTCTGGGTTTCCTGGGCTTTTGGAAAGGGGCTGAGGGTGGGAAGATGTCAGCAGAAGCCACCCCTGAATTCATCACCCCTCCAGGGTGTGAGCAATGGCTACCTAGGAACCAGACTCTAGGCCTGATTCCACCAAATGCTTGCACAGAGTTTNTGGGTGATCGGAACCTATTATTCCTGTAAAGCCAGAAAGGGGGCTAAAACCTCTGACCTATCTGCTTCACCCTGCTCCCTCAAGTTCATGATTAGAGCAGAGAGAAGGTCACCAGTTATAACACAGATGGAGCAATGTGATCCAGGAAAGTCTGCAGGGCTTGTGAAGTGCAGCTGGGAGACTCTGGGGCAAGAGAGGGGGAACTTGCCCCACAGTAGGCAGAGCCTGATTTGTGGGATGGTCGTGGGTGTGTGTGTGAGGGGGTCTCTGGGGGTGCCTATCCTGGGCACAGAAAGAAAGGAAAGCCTCATTCCAGGTGGCCCCAACTGCTCTGGGTTTCCTGGGCTTTTGGAAAGGGGCTGAGGGTGGGAAGATGTCAGCAGAAGCCACCCCTGAATTCATCACCCCTCCAGGGTGTGAGCAATGGCTACCTAGGAACCAGACTCTAGGCCTGATTCCACCAAATGCTTGCACAGAGTTTGCAAACTGGACACTGTTAGATGAGATGCCATTCAGTGACATGCCTTTATGGTGTATGCGGCTTTTTAAAAAAAATAATTATTTGGCAGGGCCAGGTCTTTCGTTGCAGCGTGTGGGATCTAGTTCCTTGACTAGGGATTGATCCCAGGCCCCCAGCATGGAGCATGGTCTTAGCCACTGGACCACCAGGGAAGCCCCATAGTGGTATTTTTACAGATTTGAAGGTTTATAAAATATCCTGCACTTTCACATTGCCATTAGGTAGCCCGAGTCCCATGGCTGGGGTCATCTTAGACCAGGCATGTGTGTCTCCAGCTTGCATAACCCACTTCACTCGTGTACTGGCCCATTTGCCCTGCAACTCCTGCACCTTTCTGTATCCATGGTGTGAAGAAGTTTGCTTCTGCAGTGGCCCACTTGTATTTACTACTTAATTCTTTTTTTTTTTTTTTAACTCAGTTCTTTCCACAAACATTTCTTGAGCTTCTTCTGAGCATCACAGCCTGAGCTAGGCACTGGGTTGAAAGGACGGGAAGGCATAGTCCTTGCAGACCTGAGTTTATGGACCAGATGGGGAGACAGAGAAGGAAGCAGGCTGGGGTGAGGGAGGTCACTGAGAGCAGGTGGGAGATGGATGCACAGGAAACAGGGGGAGCAGAGACTCGGGCACCTGACCCCGGCTGGTGGTGTCCAGGAAGGTTTCTGGCAAAGCTGAGACCTCAGCTGAATTCTGAAAGATGATAAGGGTTAGCCTGATGAGAAAAGGGGAGAGGAGGAGACTCCACCAGAGGCATTGACCATCCCAGAGGGAGGGAGGCCAGGGAGTGGCTGGGACTTTGTTCTGTAGAATTCTCATTCCATACCTTCTCAGTCTCTGACGCTAGAGTGTGGCCTCTCGGAGCCTGTTTCTTCACATAGAGGTGCCTGTGAGCTCAGTTGTGTCCGACTCTTTGTGACCCCATGGACTGTAGCCCGCCAGACTCCTCTGTCCATGGGATTCTCCAGGCAAGAATACTGGAGCGGGTTGCCATTTCCTTTCCCAGGGGATCTTCCCGACTCAGGAATTGAATCCACATCTCTTGCATTTCCTGCATTGGCCTGCGGATTCTTTACCAGCTGAGCAACTGGGGAAGCCCCATGAAAAGGCATAACAGTCCTGACTTTCGAGGGCCATTGTGAGGATGGAATTAGAGCCTGCACATTTGGGCCCCACCTGCATTATAGTGGGTGCCCAGTACCTGGGGCCAAAAACGCTTGCCAAATGCCAGGCTGGGCAGCCCCTGCCTCCCTCCCAGGGAGCACATGCCCTCTCCCTGGGTCCAGGTGGGTACAAGTGAGTGTTTAAAGGGTTAACCTGGCATTTTCAAGTCATTCTACACATGGCGAGCCAGGACTAGCTTTTCCCATTTCTAGAGAGGCCATGGGAGATGGCGACCCATGTTTCTGCCTTCCCTTCCAGCTGCTGCTTGTAGTTGAAGTGAAAATAGGAAGTCCCCCGCTCCAGGTTCGCCCACCACGAAGGCAAAAGCCAGCTTGTCTCAGCCTGCGGACACCTTCTAGGTGTGGGTTTTATACTGTGCAAGCCACAGCACAACAGGATGCCCGCTGAGGGGTGGGTGTGGAGGAAGGCCGGGGAAGAGTGCGTCCTCAACACATCTCTAGGAAACAGAACAAGAGCGAGCAGGCTCGGGCCACTGGTGCTGCAAGAGCACAGGGCGGAAGGCAGTCGGGCATCACAGCATCCTTGTGCTGACCTCATGAGAGGCCATGAGATTCAGACACGCCCAACAGTTTCAAGTTCAAGGCCTCCATTCACCCTTATATTGACTTCAGTGGGCTCTCCCCCACGGTTCTGCTTTTCAAACCACGGAGTGCCTTCATCATCTTGACTTCCCCTGGCATTTGAGCCTCTTTCTGGGTTTGTAGAGTCTACATTTTATGAGTTCCAAGAGGGGGCCAGGGCTTCCCTGGTGGCTCAGCAGTAAAGAATCTGCCTGCCAATGTAGGAGACATGGGAGATGCAAGTTCGATCCCTGGGGGAAGATCCCCTGGAGAAGGAAATGACAACCCTCTCCAGTACTCTTGCCTGGGAAATCCCATGGACAGAGGAGCCTGGCGGGCTACATTTCATGGGATCGCAGAGCTGAACATGACAGAGCGTGAGACAAAACAATAGGGAGCTTACTCCATGGGGCCTCACAGCTGAGGCTCTGCCAGTCGGCCTCCCGGTGCAGACTTCCTGGCCCGCTGGACAGGAAGAATACAGGGGGAGCCCCCTTCCTAGGGCAGTAGCCCCCAAATATTGATATTTAGTCTAAAAGTTTGTTTTCTAGATCCAGTTCCCATCAGGCAGCAGCGTCAGTTATTGAGATGCTGCTGTTGGAGTGATGGGGCTCAGGCAACATGATTCCCAGGTTATGGACCAGGAAACCAGCTAGAGAACAAGAACAAGGGAGTCACTGACGTGGCCAGCATCAGCCGGCAGCCTTTCCACTAGATTCTTCTTTAATAGCTTTAAAAAATCATTTTTAAATTTATTTTTGGCTGTGCTGTGTGTAGTTTTTCTCTAGTTGCTGTGGGCAGGAGCTAATCTGCAGATGTGCTGCGAAAGCTTCTCCTTGCGGTGGCTGCTTTTGTTGCAGAGCATGGGCTCTAGAGTGCTGGCTCACGGAGCACCGCGCTGGCTGCCCAGAGGCAAGTAGGATCTTCCCCGACCAGGGATCTAACCCATGTGTCCCCTGCATTGATTGACAGGCGGACTCCCAATCGCTTGACCACCAGGACAGTCTCTCCACTGAATTCTTAAGGCCCTCATAGACTTCAAGACACTTTCCAAATAGAGTTTTAAAATGACTTCTTTGGCTCTCCTTAAGACAGTGCAGACAGCTGGAGTTGAAGGCTCTGCTGGAGTTAAAGGGGAGGTCAGCTGCCAGGGGTGCCTTCTAGAGGTCAGAGGGAATGCAAGGGTCTAAAGAGAGTGAGCATTTCTTGGGCATGTGAGCCAGGCATTGGGTCACACATTCTTTATGCATTAACTGATTGACTCAGTTCTCTGAAGTGCCTTGTCTCCATCTTAGAGACAAGGATTCAGGCACAGAGAGATGAAGTAACCTGGCAAAGGTCACAGAGCTGGAGTCAGAATTCAAATGGAGTTCAGTGTCAGCAGCTCAGGCCTGCTCCATGCTGTGTGTGATCAGGGGCCCAGGGAAGGGGCATGAGATCCCTGAGGGCAGATAGCATGTCTGGGACTCACTGCCGGCAGCCAGCCCTATGGGAAGGGTGGAAAATCCCCATATGAGCCGCAGAGCCAAGGCAGGGGGACAGAGGAGGGATGCTGTGAGGGATAAGTGCCATCTTAAGGACACCTGAGCATCTCTGGCCAGGAAGAGTGGGTGACAGATGGGCAGCCATGGAGCCCGGCCCTGACCAGCTGTTGTTTTGCAGAGTACGTGGTGACAGCTGGATTAGGTGTACCCTGCAACCTCAGTGACCATCAGGGGGAGGGGGGAGGAGGCGCACACTGAGCCCTTCTGGCTGGTCCCTTCAGCACCTCCAAACCTGGGGAGCTTAGTGCTTGCTAATCTCTGTCCCCATGGCAGCAGGAGGTGAGAGGGCCATTGCTATGGCCGTGGAATCTTCCACTTCTTGATGGACAGGGAGCTTTTCCAAATGATCAGAGAACCTCCTCTCTCCTAGAAAGTAAGATGCCCAACTAAGACGATAAGCCCAGGGTCATCTGTAACTGTGGTGAATGGTCTCTCTCCTGTCCTACCCAGTCCCTCTTTGGTCCATGTGCTTCGTATCTGCTTTGATTTGGGGCTGCAGATTTCATTGGTTTTTTCTGCCCTCCTCTCTGTTTCCTGCCTCATTTCACAAAGGATTTGGAGCAGCTCTCAAAAAATATATTGAAAATAATGTTGTTGTTCAGTTGCTAAGCTATGTCCAACTCTTTGAGACCTCATGGATTGCAGCACACCAGGCTTCCCTGTCCTTTACTATTTCCCAGAGTTTGCTCAAACTCACGTCCATTGAGTCAGTGATGCTATCCAATCTCACCCTCTGTTGTCCCCTTCTCCTCCTGCCCTCAATCTTGCCTAGCATCAGGCTCTTTTCCAATGAGTTGGCTGTTTGCATTAAGTGGCCAAAGTATTGAAGCTTCAGCTTCATTATCAATCCTTCCAACGAATATTCAGGGTTGATTTCCTTTAGTATTGACTAGTTTGATCTCCTTGCAGTCCCAGGGACTCTCAAGAGTCTTCTCTAGCACCACAGTTTGAAAACATCAGTTCTGGTGCTCAGCCTTCTTTATGGGCCAGCTCTTGCTTCCATACATGGCTGGTGGAAAATAGAATAATGAAATGTGTATTTGAGTAACTTGGGGCCAGAGGACTGTATGGGTAAACCATCAAAGGTGTGTATAGAAGGCCAGGATCCCTTAGTGACCCCTTTTCTCAATACTGCTTCTGGAACCACTCTAGTCTTTAATACTTTAATGCTTAGAATGACATTTGGGGCATATTTTCTTTTTCATCTAACAAAGGAATTTGATTAATTCAATAAATATTAAGTACCTTTTTAAAAAAAGAAGCAGCAAAGTATTTCCACTATTTGCATTTCTAAATTCTTTTGTCATATTTTGGGGCCATCAGTATGATGGTCTTTCAAAATCAGATATGCTGGCTAGTATTTTAAATTCTAATTAACACTCCAGAATTCACTACTACGTATCATTTTAAGTGTGCATCTTGGTAAGCCAGAGTCTTTTCCTTATTGTCCTGGAATGTTTCTCCAGAAATGTTCTAGAAAACCATTTTAAAAATCACATTTTTCTAATGCTTGCCAACTTTCTCAAGGTATTATCTGGATTATGGCTGAGTTTGTAACTGGGTATTGGCTTCCCGGCAGCATGAGCCAGTCCGGGAAGTCCTGGGTGACTGAGGTTGGAGGCGAGGCCCCGACTCCAGTCACTGGCTTAGGCCCCTTGATTCAGTGAGATTTACAGACATTTACTGATCCCAGGTGGTGCTAGTGGTAAAGAACCTGCCTGCCAATGCAGCAGATGTAGAAGATGCAGGTTCGATCCCTGGGTTGGGAAGAGCCCCTGGAGGAGGGCATGGCAGCCCACTCTAGTATTCTGGCCTGGAGAATCCCATGGACAGAGGGGCCAGGTGGGCTTACAGTCCATGGGGTTGCAGAGTTGTACCTGACTGAAGCAACTTAGCACACACGTGTTGAGCACTTTCTTAGGCTCTGGGCGCTGTGAAGCCACCAGTCCCTGCATTCTTGGTGTTCCGTTCTAGCAGACAAAGCTGAACACAAATGAGAAAACTAATAGAGTGACAGCATCTGGTTTATGTTTTGGCAACATCCCTTTGGCTGCTGTGTAGAAAATGGGTTGTGCTCAGGGCAGGGGCTGGTAGGAAACACGGAGCCCACTGAAGAGGCCAAGGCAACAGGCCAGGCAAGACAAGGGTGTGGCAGTAGACGTGGTGAGAAGCCATCAGACTTGGACATGTTTGGGCCAGCTGGCCCGGTTGCAGAGTTCTGTATAGAGGTAAGACAAAGGAATCAAGGATGCATCCAGAGTTTTTTGGCCTGAACTGGGAAATGGTTCCATTAGCCATCTTGTGTTAGACTGGGAGAGGGAAAGGGTTTCTGGGGAGGGGATGAGAATCAAGAGTTTTATTTTGGCCAAACTGGGTCAAGATATCTATGAGACAGTCAGTAAAAAGCTCCACAAACTTCTAGTGATCTGTCAGCACGTCACTGAATCTGGGCTGGGTGTGCAGGAGCAGAGGGATGGTCCACAAGGAACAGGCTGCCCAGTGCCACACTGCCTGTGATCAAGGCCACCCTGGACTCCCCTGGAATCCTCCTGCCCAAGGCAGCTTGCCCTAGACTTCTGCATTCATTCATTCGTGGGTCACATTCAACACATATTTATTGAGTGCCATGATGGTTATTTTCCAGTTGCCCCTCAAAAGTGCATGTTTTTGTGTAATCTAAATGGACAACATGTTCTTTTCTGGTGTTCCATTTAGTGTTCTACTTTTGGAAAAAAAAAAAAAAGACACGAAAGCCAGCAGAGTGAGTGCCTCTGTTTACAAGATAGTTAGTAAGGCCGACGAAGCTGGGCTCCTATAATCCAGGGCTGGTGGAAGGACATGTGACCTTGGAACCCTTTTATCTTATGTGTCTGCTCCTCAGACCCCATTCCATCCCCTGAATGCTGTCATGCCTCTGATCAGAGCCCTGTTCAGAATCCTTAGGGGTGCACCAGATTCCTTTGCCTGGCCTTACCAGCCTGGCCTCAGCCCCTTTTTAAGGCCTTCCACTTGGCATTCCCAGCCGACCCTGCCCCCTGACTCTGCTCATCCTGACCCACTCGTGGATCAAGAGGGCTGTTTACAGAACACGCTGCCCAGCCTGGCCTTGACGTTTTCCAGCCTTTCAGTCATGATTCCACGGCTCCACACCCGCCCGTGATGCTTGGCAGCTGCGGCCCCCTGCGCCGTCCTCCCCTGGTCTGCCGCCGGAATGAGCGCCTTGCTCTGCTGTGCTCCTAAAGTGCTCATCCACTGAGGGACTGAAACCCCCATCCAGCCGGGAAGCACTTGCTTGCTTTTGTCTGAGGAGCGGGATGAATCCTTTAGTCACAAGACATGGAAGGTGGGAGGCTGGGTCTCCAGGGCACATGGGGCTCTATGTGAGGTAGGAGCTGGCCCACCGTGATCCTAGGGGTCCCCAGTGTGTCTCATTCCCCGTGACGCCCCCCACGCACGTAACCCAGCCTGCACTTAGGCAGGGTGGTAAAGGGGCTTCTTCATGCTGCCTTGGAACTTCTGCTAAAGGCCCCCATTGGGGGACCAGAGATGTTCAGTATCCTCTCAGGCTATAGCTGTGCTCTTCGCAGGGGGTGGGGGTGACGCCAAAAGCGCTCGCTGGGACTTGTCAGAAATGCAGACTCTCAGGTCTCAACTGAGATCCACGACATCAGAATCCACATTTTAACAGGGTCCCCAAGGATTCTGCATGCTCAGTAGAGGATGAGAAAGGGAAGGACTTTCATACCCACACAGGACTTAATAAAGGATAGCAAAATGAATCCAAAACCCACCACTCCAAAAGAGATTCGGGATTCGAAAAGGGTGTTCTATGCCAGTCAGGTTCACATTTGCAGGAAACAGAACCCACTCTGGCGGTTTTAAGTAGAAGAAGATTTGTTCCTGGAAATTCAATGTTTACACTGATGGAAGGAACCGGAACCCACCTGCAGAATCTCTACAGAGTTGCTGCCTCAGCCTCACCAGGAAGGCAGGGCTTCAGGAATGACTGAGGCTGTGGGCAACCTCTGTCCACTGCCTCTCCTTGACCTGAGGATGGGGACGTTGCCATGGCCACTGCCACAGCAGCCTCTCAACACTGACAAAAAAAAAAAAAATCCAACATCTCCCCAGCCGAAGCAGCACGGAATCCCCCTGCCCAAGGCAGCTTGCCTCTGACTTTCTTTTTCCTTCCAAACCTAGTGCAAACATAACTAATTTGCGGAACTGCTTGTGTAGCCAGGACTGCTTTCCCCTGCTTTGAGGTTAATTGATGGAAGAAGAGCTTGCAGAATTTGGAGCACTTGTCAGGAGAGAGTAGTGTCTCATGCCTTGGCTGGTAGCATACTGGGGTGGAGAAAACCAGAGCGTGTTCCATGCCATCTCTAAAGCGGGGTTCAAGAGTGTTCTCGGGAGCAAAACACTGAAGGCATCTCAGGAGCGTGGGCGGGGCGTACTCATGGAGATGGAGGGTGGTGCCTGCTTCCAGCCAGGAGCATTCTGGAGTGGGGAAGTCAGCAGAGCAGGGCAAAGGGATACGGGGCAGCAGCTGGGTAAGCCACACTGCTGGCCTTTGGTGGGTCGAGGATAAGTGAGGTGTCCCTGGGATCCCTGTGGCTCAGTGGGGACTGTGGAGGGAGCTGGGCTTGAGTCAGCATTGCTGGTACCCCACTCACTTAATGGGGTTCAGAGGTCCCTGTAGGAGGACCCTGGGTGGGATGGGCCACTGGGTCAGGAGCTGAGATGGGTGGGGAGGGGTTAGCCAGAGAGCACGTGCTTCTCGCTAAAGGGGTCGTGTTTGGGTTCACCAGGGAGCAGACCCTGGACACTCCTGGGTGGGGGATGTTTATTAGGGAGTGGCCCAGGAGTGACCCAAGGGAAGGGAGGGAAGGGGGCATGGTGGGCAGAGAGAAGGCTGGCTGTGCTGTAGCCTAAACCGACCCCCAGGGGCCTGTCAGAGCTGGCCAGGCCCCAATGCCTGGGCCTCCACCAGCCACTGGATGGACATGCCATTGGAAGGGTGACTGCTCTCTGTGGCTGTCTCTGGGGCTGACAGCAGCTAGGCAACAGACCCTTCCTTTGTGGGGTGTCTGAGCAGCATCTCCATGTCCACCACAGAAACGCCCAGGGTAGAGCTCTCTGCATGAGGTGGGGGTGGGGACTGGACCCAGAGAAGCCACCACGGGCCCAGGCAAGAGCCAGCCTGTCATGATGGACAGGCTGCACAGCAGAGCAAGGCGCTCATTCCGGTGGCAGACCAGGGGAGGATGGCGCAGGGGGCCACAGCTGCCAATGCGATGATGGCCAGTGTCGGCCGAGAGAGCTCCACGGAGGCAGGAGGAGCTTTGCACTCCCACCTCGTTCCATCCTGCCTTATCTTGACCCTGGAGAAGTGAAGACAGACTCTACAGAGGGGCGAAGGGAGAAGCTTGGAAAGGCCAGGAGATCAGAGTTTCCTAAGAGATTTGACTGGACTTTTAGATCCCTGGAAGACCAGGATAAGTCAAAATGGGGCCTCTTCTTTTTCGAAAGGTTTTGGCTGTGCTGGGCTTCCTCACTGCTCTTGGGCTTTCTCTAATTGTGCTGAGAGGGGGCTACTCATGAATTTCCGTGTGCAGACTTCTCACTGCGGCAGCTTCTCTTGTTTCAGAGCACAGGTTCCAGGTGCAGGGGCTTCAGCGGTTGCGGAGCATGGGCTTAATTGCTTCTCAGCACCTGGGATCTTCCTGGACCAGAGGTCAAACCCGTGTCCCCTGAATTGGTAGGCAGATTCCTAACTACTGGACCACCAGGGATGTCCCCAAGTGGGACTTACTCTTACAATTAAAAGAAGGCCATGGGATTTTCCTGAGATGAGGGTTTAGGTCTGTATAGAAAAGAAGATCTGACATAGTTAAGGCGAGGCAGTGATGGGAGAAAAAGAGAGTTGTACCCCGAGAGTCCCAGTTCAGCCTGCTTCCTGAGTTGGCCCTCGCTTAGGGCTGCACAGAGCTGGCAGTGTCCCTGGTGGAGCAGCAGGGGAGTGGGCCTGCACGCTTTGCTTCTCGAATCCAAGAGGCTCTGGAGCCCTTGCAGTGACCCAGTTTTCTGCCTCGACTGAGCGACACGCACTCTGATTATAGGGGTGTGAAGGCCCTAAATGACTGTGAAGAACTTTTCAATCAGACAGAAAATAGGTGAGAAATGCATTTCCAAGAATGCTCCAATTATCCCAGTCTCAACAGGACAAAAACTTGTGCTTTGCCTGCTCCCAGGGACGTGTCTCACGGTCCCCATGGTTTTCTCCCAGAGGCTGTCTGTGCTCCACTCTCAAGGCTGAGGGCTGGAGAGGATCCTTGGAAGCACAGATTTTATTTTCTCGGGCTCCAAAATCACTGTAGACAGTGACTGCAGCCACGAAATTAAAAGACACTTGCTTCTTGGAAGGAAAACTATGACAAGACTAGACAGCATATTAAAGCAGAGACATCACTTTCTGACAAAGTCCTGTATAGTCAGAGCTATGGTTTTTTCCAGTAGTCATGTATGGATGTGAGAGTTGGATCATAAAGAAGGCTGAGTACCGAAGAATTGATGCTTTTGAACTGTGGTGCTGGAGAAGACTCTTGAGAGTTCCTTGGACAGCAAGGAGATCAAACCAGTAAATCCTAAAGGAAATCAGTCCTGAATATTCATTGGAGGAACTGATGCTGAAGCTGAAGCTCCACTTGATGTGAAGAGCCAAATCATTGGAAAATACCCTGATGCTGGGAAGGGTTGAGGGCAGGAGAAGAAGGGGATGACAGAGGATGAGATGGTTGGATGGCATCACTGACTCGATGGACATGAATTTGAGGAAGCTCTGGGAGATGGTGAAGGACAGAGGAGCTGGCATGCTGCAGTCCACGGGGTCAGAAAAAGTCAGACACAGTTGAGCGACTGAACGACGACTTGCGGTAGCTGAGGCTCTTCTTCCCTTCAGAGGCCCAGATGCCTGGCCTGGGAAGGTAGCCCTGTCAGTATCGCAGAGGCAGGGCCCACCGGCTCAGGGCATCTGTCCGCTTGCCCACCTGCCCCTCCTGTTAGACACTCACTACGGCAGCTCTGGTGCTTCTCAGCTCCCTTCAACCCAGAGAGCAAGTTTGCCTCGTAAACCTCTCTTGAATGCGTCCTGCCCTGCAGTCCTGCCTCTCTGCTCTCGGTCCTACTCTCAGTTCCCATCTCCTCTCCAGGGGAGAACCTGTTCCCAGCTTCTACCAGCTTCTGCTGGCTGCAGGTAGTCCTTGGCTGGTGGCTGTCTGGCTCCAGGCTCGGTTGTGTGGTCACATGACCTCGTCCTCCTGTAGTCATGTCTCCTGTGGCCTCTGTTTCTTAAGGGTTCATGTGATCCCATAGGGTCCACCCTGATCATCCAGGATAATCTCAATTTTTCAAGATCCTTTAACTTAATCACATCTGCAAAGACCCAGTTTCCAAATAAGATGACACGTTCAGATTCTGGGGCTAGGATCTGCTTTCTCTGGGGGCCGTTATTCAACCTGCCACAGCGCCCCTCCCCACAACTTCCCTCACATTATGCTGTAAACTGTTGGTAGTTTACTGCACAGACTGTCATTTCTGCCCTCCACCGTTAGTCCATGAGTGCACCCTCTCTGTGGAAAAGGCCACCCATCGCCCCTAATTCCCCATACTTGTCTCCTAATGGTCACTCTTTTATTTATTTGACTGCACTGGGTCTTAGTTACAGCAGGCGAGATCTTTAGTTGCAGCATGTGGGATCTAGTTCCCTGACCAGAGGTCAGACCTGGGCCCCCTGCATTGGGAGCTTGGAGTCCTAGCCACAGGACCACGAAGGAAGTTCCCTAATGCTTACTCTTGTTTTGAGCTCAGGTTCACCTCCTGTAGGAAGTGTTCTGTGATACCTCTTCTCATCACCACTACCAACACACACAGACACACACACACACACACTCCCCTGTCTGTGGTAGGACCAGGGAGATTACAATGGACTTTTTCTGAATTGATCTCTCCTGCTAGCCTCAAAGCTGTTGAGGGGCAGCCACTAGGCTCTAGACTTATTTTATCTGAGCATGGAAACATTTTCAAAAAAGGAGGGATGAAGAAAGACTCCTGGAAAATAGGCTTCAGAATCATTTGGCTTTTAAATTTAATTTTTGGGTGCACATTTGTAACAATCTGGCTTAATCTACATTTGAGTGGATTTAAGGGAGGAGGAGGTTGAGTGGTTGGCTCCTACAGAACATTTTCTGATTAAAATCACAGGGAAGAGAGCTTTGGGAATAGTAATGATAATCCTGGCAGCAAGATGGGCTTGCATCTGCATCCACCGCTGTTCTCTGCCAGGACCCTGTAGACTGCGGCCTGAGGAAGCAGGGTGGAAAGAGCTCAAGGGCCAAGCGTGTACACAGCTGTCTGGGCGGACGCACCTAACCGACCCATGCAGGTGGAATAACTTAGTGTCAGACTGATGCAGAGCCAGGGTTCCAGCCAGGGCTGGCTCTCTCCAAAGCCCCAGCCCTCTCCACTGGAAGCAGGCTGGCAGGACCGGGCATCCGGGAGCCCTGGGGGGAAACACATGGCAAGAAGAGCCACGGGCGTTTCCAGGGCAGCCAGTAGGTCTGTGTCGCAGCCCTGCGGCCTCCCTCTACCCAGTGTGGGCTAGTGCATCCGATCCCAGGCTGTCCTCCCCGCCATGGAGGAGCCGTGGCTCCCAGGTGCCACGTCCCATCCATCAACTGCCTCTTAGTCTCCAGGGGGAAACTGAGGTCCATCCTGGGGAAGGGATGTGGCTGACAGCCTGCTGAGTTGGTACTCCAGCTGGATTGAGACAAGTGTCTCGCCAGCCAGGGCCCCCCTGTGACACCACACTGCCCCTCAGTTGACATTTGCTTTGGGTCCAAGGGGATTACATAAATCTAGGTGGTTAAGCTGCCTCAGGGTGCTATGGAAACGGGGTGCTGAGCTCTGTCTGCCCCCACCTTCCAGCCAAGCAGTAATGACACTGCTTTTCTGACTTTTCTGGCCAGACCTGTTAGGCTGAATTGCAGGGCATGTGCACAATTTAATTTGAACTCAGGCAGGGAGAGGGGAGAAGCCAGATTGATTACCAGAACAAACTGCAGAGCCAGGTCAGAAGACCTCCCCCCAATACCAGGCCAGCTGCAGGGTAGGGGAGTGTTAGAGGTTTGAGTGTGTCAAAATGTCTATTAAAAAATGAGATCTGCACACTTCAGGTAATTAACATAGCGCCTGACTCTGCAATTTCTACATGTTTCTTATAAATCAGTTATTTCTAATTTACTTTAATCAGTTCATTATTTAATCTGAATAAGCAACAACATGGACGGCTGATCCTTGAACAACACAGGTTTGATCTTCGAGGGTCCACTTATATGTGGATTTTTTTTTTTTCCCACTAAATCCGTTCAGTACTACAATTCCAAGGTTGAATCCATGGATACTGGAACAGTGGATCCAGAGGGGTCATTGTGATGTTTTGTGTGGATCTGCAAGTGCGTGGAAGGTGGGTGCCCCTAGGCCTGGTGTTCAAGGTCAGCTGTACATGGCACCTTCTTCTGAAGGTGGAAAAGGTAAAAAGTCTTCCTGTTTCCCAGTCACACCACTTCTCTCCCTGGAGAGAATGTTACCATTTGGAGTATGTCTTTCCAGATAACTTAATGCATACGCATTTAAGTATACAAATCCTGCCCTTTTCTACAACAATGCATGACTGTCTTCCACATACTCTCCTGCCCATCCCGCCCACAACCTCTGCTTTTTCACTTAGCAAATACATCTTGGCTTGTTTCAGGGCTAACATGCCGTTATACGGATGGACTGTAATTTCTTTAGCCTCTGTTGATGGGCATTTAGGTTCCAGTCTCCTTCCATTACTCAGTGCGCCAGTAAGCATGCGTCTCTGCCTACGTACACCCACATGGAAGCCCGTCTCAGCGGCACTGTCCACTACGGTAGCCAATGGCCTCAAGTATTTATTGGGTTGGCCAAAAAGTGTGTTCCGCTCTTTCTATGGCATGTCATGGAAAAAACCCCAAACGAACTTTTTGGCCAACCCAATACATTCCAGTTAATTTGAATGGAATAAAACCGAACTCTCAGCTCCTCACACATGGTCACGCTGGCCACACTGACGGTGACGGCGCGCCCTGGAGGTGCTGGGGGTGCTGTGCTGGCCCGTGGCTCCAGGGCACGTCCATGAGCCGGGACTATACCGCTCCACTGGGGGAAATACCTCAGTGGGAGCCGTGAATTCCATGCACAGAGGGGCACTGACATGTGTACACTACCACGCGTAAAGCAGACAGCTCCTGGGAAGCTGCTGTGGAACACAGCAGGCTAAGCTCCATGCTCTGTGATGACCTGGATGGGCAGGATGGAGGTGGGGCTCAGACGGAGGGGATATATGCACACATGGGGCTGATTCATGACGTGGTACAGCAGAAACTAACGCAACATTGTAAAGCAATTATATTAGAAAAACCAAAACCAAAAAAGCAATGGGTCTATCCAGAGTAGGAAAAGCAAAGAACAAAGGAAGCTGGGGGAAGGCATACATGCATTTTTTACAAATGGACATATCAGAGTCAGGCTGCAGGCAGAGGTGATTGGAAAGTGGTTTCTCCTAAAGTGCCGGGTTATATTCTGCGAGCATCCAGGCACCTGAGTTTTGTTGTTATTCAGCCACTCAGCCGTGTCTGACTCTTCGTGACCCCATGGACTGCAGCATGCCAGACTTCCCTGACCTTCATCATTTCCTGGAATTGCTCAAACTCATGTCCATCCAGTCAGTGATGCCATCCAGGCATTTCATCCTCTCTTGCCCCCTTCTCCTCCTGCCCTCAATCTTTCTCAGCATCAGGGTCTTTTCCAGTGAGTTGGCTCTTCCCATCAGGTAGCCAAAGTATTGGAGCTTCAGCTTCAGCATCAGTCCTTCCAGTGAATATTCAGGACTGGTTTCCTCTAGGATTGACTGGTTTGATCACTTGAGTGTTAAACAGGCTTATTTTGATGGCGACGGTACAGCTCAGGGTCAGTGATTGACCTTGACTGAAAGAAAGGAAAATATTGCATCTGTGCTGAGAGAAACATTTGCCTTTTCGCCTGCAGAGGAGAGAAGCGAGGGGAGAGGGGAGGAAAGGCTTTCCTCATGGAGCCAGTCCCAGGCCACCAGCTTTGAGCTGCAGACAAACTCATAGCAATAATCGGAGGCCCTGCTGCCAGGAAACAAGGAAGTGTGTCACACGTGCTGATGCCAACACTCTGCTTGTGCAAACACTCAGGACCCAGGGCCGGGCTCTGTCTTCTTGGCCTAGGGGAAGTGCAAGCACATGGCCACCTGTGTCTCAGGCCCAGCAGGCTGGCTTCAGAGAAGGGCTTGTGCCAGTGGGGACAAGGCAGCCTGGCATTTTGGGTGAGCAATAAAGCCTTAAGTAGTCAGTGAAGATGCCTTAGTGCCCTCTGAGGAGAAGCCACTCTCTGAGGCCAAGACCCTATGATTAAGAGGTGATACAGTCTAAGAGGGGCTTCCCAGGTGATGCTAAAGTGGTAAAGAACCCACTTACCAATGTAGGAGACGTAAGAGATGTGGGTTTGACCCCTGGGTTGGGAAGATCCCCTGGAGGAGGCCATCGGA
Source organism: Redunca redunca (assembly GCA_006410935.1). Classification (NCBI taxonomy): domain Eukaryota; kingdom Metazoa; phylum Chordata; class Mammalia; order Artiodactyla; family Bovidae; genus Redunca; species Redunca redunca. The sequence continues at coordinate 709,594 of SJYQ01000186.1, read as the reverse complement.
ATCCACTCCACTATTCTTGCCTGGAGAATCCCCATGGACAGAAGAGCCTGGCAGGCTACAGTCCATGGGGTCGCACAGAATAGGACACAACTGGACTCATGCACAGCCTAAGAGAGCACAAATTCACTGGCTTCTTAGAGCCTGGACCCAGCAGGGCCCTGGGGCTCCCAGCAGTAAAGCTGTGTGGTCTTCCAGGGCACCCTGACAACAGTGCCACCCCAGCTGGCTCCAAAGTCTCCTCTGTTTCTGGTCTGAGACCAGTGATCATTTAAGGTCCCCAGCATGCTACTTGTAGGCACTCTTAGTATCGTCCTCTTCAAAGCCTTCTTGGGAACAACACTTTCTAAAACTACAGCGTTAAGGAGGATTTCACTTCTGGAATGATGGAGACCACCTTTGCTTCCTCTTCTCCACATGCCCCTCCGGATCTGTTCCACACCCCCTCCCTGGGAGGCATGCCCTCCAAGGACGGACCAGAAGCTCCCCTGTGTTCTGGTTCTCGTTGGATTCAGCCCTTGGGGATGTTGGGTGGTCAGAGGCTGGAGCAGTCAGGGTTTTTCTTCACCCTGCCTCTGCGGGGCCGAAGTTTTGGCAGAGGCTGCGTTCCTGTGACTGGAGCTTTGGCCAGGCTCAGGGGACGGGTCCTTCTCCTGCCCCTGCTGGTCCTCAGGGGCTCCAACGTGCTTATCCCGAACCTGCCTGCACTTCTGTAAAGTGAAATTGTTAGTTGCTCAGTTGTGTCTGACTCTTTGCAAACCCATAGACCGCAGCCCACCAGCTCCTCTGTTCATGGACTTCTCCAGGCAAGAATGCTGCAGTGGATTGTCCTTTTCTCTCCAGGAGATCTTCCTGACCCAGGGATTGACCCCAGGTCCATCTGAGCCACCAGGAAGCCCCTCTTTTCAACCATCTGCCTCTTGCTCTGATTAACTGCTCCAGGCCCTCATGAGCCCTGTGATTTTTAAGCATCATGTTTACGTGCAGTTTTATGGTGCAAAGTGTTAACTCCCTCTGGCAGCGGCTTTAACACCAGAAACCTTCAGTTGGGTTCCTTGGTCACTGGTCACAAGTTATCCTTCATAGGTCCTGCTCAGGATGGAGGAGAAGGCAGCATGGAGACACTTTCCTCCTAAATGCACATCTAGATCATGGTCTTTCTCCCTTCTCTAGCCTGTACAGCACAGTAGCTTTCCTATTTGAGAGGACGTTTGTGGACTTACTACACCGAGCTCAGGCAAATCGCAGTGCTTGGCTGGCTGGGCCCACATGAAACCTGTCAGAGGTCAGCAGGCCCTTCCTGTACTCACCTCTGAGGGTCATGCACCTTTCCATCTCCTGTGATGCTTTCATCCTTGGTCCTCTTTGTCTGAGGAAGAGGGAGGGGTCTCTCTGGCTGGGCCCCTGGAGCTCCCACCTGTGGCTTCTGTGTAGCATCCAGTGACCCCAGAGCCCAGGCTGAGCAGTCAGTGCTACCTGGTGGGGCCGGCTGAGCTCAGCTGGGTGGGGACTCCCTTTCCTGCACTTCTGTCTGGGCTCTGCGCTCGCCCATCCCACCATCCACACTAATTCCTGTTTCATACCACTCTCCCTTCACTCCTTCAGGGCCACACAATCTTGGGTGTTCGGACTGCTGACGCCCATGGAATGCGGAAAGATGCCTTGACTGTGGGGAATCTGATGGTTCACGCTGTTTGTTTTTTTTTTACACGTAAGGGTTGACAGCTTTATTTTTAAAATTTGTCTTGTAGTTGCTTTATAACATTGTGTTAGTTTCTGCTGTACAGAAAAGTGAATTGGCTCTATATATTCCCTCTCCTATTGGATCTCCTTCCCATTTAGGTAACCACAGACCATTTAGCAGAGCTGATGGTTCACGCTTAAGAAAACCCGATCCCAAGACATTTCTCCTGTATTGTTAGGGCTAACTTGAGACATTTCCATTAACAGTGAAACCTACTATCAGAATACTCCAGAGGTAGGGGGCAAAAACCTCTCAATTTGGGGTCAAATTACAAGTTAATAAGAAAAGTTGCTAAAGAACTCTGGAAACCTTGGTTTAGGGGCTAAAGAGTAAATATTTGAAGCCAACGAGGAAGGTGTCTGGTGCTTAGCTGCCCATATTTACATCTTACTCCTTCCACTGAGGGTCTTACCTCAATTCCCAGTCTTGTTTTCAGGAACTGGGGGTAGGTTTAAGTCTGCAATGCTGGAAGCAAAAAAAAAAAAAGCAAAAACCAAAAACTCACAAATTACTACAGATGGTGGAAATAATTTTATTTTTTCAGAAGAGAAGCAGCATTTACTGCTGGGAGTCTGGGTCAAGCTGCCCTTTAACTCCCCTCGTGTCTAAGAGAGGCACGGCCTCACTTCTAGCCACGCCGCTCTCGTCAGAAGAACAAGCAAAGGCCTCGAGTAAGGAGGTGAAGGTCTCCCTTACTGCCCCAGGGTCTCAACAAGCCCTGCCTGGAGAGGCTGGACAGTGCGTTTCCACGAGGCCCCGCTGGAGGCAGGACGACATCAGGTGCAGGCTTCCTGGCCCTCACAGCCTTCGCGCCTTCCTGGGGCGGCAACCGTTGTGTGGGATGGGGGTGTTGTCTGTGATTGAGATCACTTCCAGGCCCCCCATGGTCAGGCCCTTGATGGCAGACTGGAAGGGGCAGGAGGAACAGGAGGATGGCACGGACCAGAGACGATGCCCCAGTGTCCAGACAGGGCTTGGACAGGGATGGGGGTGGGGAGGCTGGCTCTGACGCCCGCCATCCAATCCCCTCCTCCCAACCCCTCCCCCAGGCCCTCAGCACTGCCCACATCCCGGGCCCATCTGCCACGCCCCATCCTGACCTTTACAACTTAAAGACAAAGACTACTGTAAACCTCAACACGTCTTAAGCATTACGCTTTTGTAGTTCCCTCTGCCTGGAATGTGCCCCTCACCCCCAAACTCATAAACACACCTGGCTAGTCCCTCATCATTCTTGAGAAATCAGTAGAAATGTCACCTCTTTGGGGACACTTTGGTGATCACACCCAAGGGGCTCCCAGCACCCGGGGCACAAGCTTCACCACTGCACCCACGAGTCTGTCCAGAGGGACTCATTTGTGACAGGCCCCAGGGACCCCCCTCCTGTCCCCAGCAGGCACTCAGTAAGCGTCTGAGAAACTGCAACTACGTGATCAGGGCTGGCCTGGAGAGGCTCAGTGGATCAGAAGCAACGGAGACAAACTTCAAGCCGTCAGGGAAGTCTAGTCCCTCCTCTGCCCCCACCCTACTTCTCTCACGAACTGAAGGAAGAAGCGCACAGGCTGGGCTGTGAAGAAGTGAGGTCACTTACCAAGCGCCCGGGCCCCAGGCCTTTGACTACAACTCGGACGTGGGTCACGCCTTTCCCTGTAGCTTTCTGGCAAGGAGCAGCAAGTGGTTAGTGCCCCTGGGAAAGAACCACAACAGTCCCAGCCTTTGCTACCGCCCCCTGGAGTGACAGGGTTATGAGCTCCAGGGGACAGGAACCCACACAGGCAAACAGGAGAGGACAGGGAAGGAAGCAGAGGGCTGACGGCTGCAGCGCAGTCAGCTGGGGGCCCGTTCCGCCCGGGACGGCACTGCCACCTAGTGGATACTTCGAAATATTGCTCAGATTGTTCTCCGGATAAATGCACAATTTCAGACCATAACAATCCCTTGACTCCTGGCTGAGCCTCAATACCCTCTTAAAGAGTATTCTTTAATCATTTTAAATCTTTCATTACAGTTGAAAGCTTTCTTTCTTGATTATAAAGGCGGTTTATTACTGAAAGGTCTGGAAAACTCACAGAAGTCACTTAACCCACCGCGTGGAAGCCACCTTTAACACTGACATTATTTTTTAAGTGTATATAACGTGTCCATTTAGTGGCCGTGGGTGGCATTTTGATGGTCACTAATACAGTGGCGTCAGTATTTGGGGGCATGGAGCTTCATTCGAGGGTCGGGGTCTCCGTCAGGGGACACTCCGGGTTTGGCAGTGTGAGCCTTTGTGGGGCCTGTGTCGCAGCAGCCAGTGTGCAGGCTCTGGGCCCAGACCTGGGCGGCCAGTTCAGGGAACCTGACTGGCTGCACGGCTCTGAGCAAGTGACATACTCTGAATGCCAACTGACTCTTAAAACGTGGGTAATGCTGAGGGTCTTCGAGGATTCAAGATAATGAACATAAAGTATCTGGTGTGTAGTAGATCTGCTCTGCCCTGCACAGTCGTGTCTGACTCTGTGCGACCCCACGGCCCGTAGCCTGCCAGGCTCCCTGTCCATGGGATTTCCCAGGCAAGAATACTGGAGTGGGTAGCCATGCCCTCCTCCAGGGGATCTTCCCCACCGAGGGACTGAACCCGTACCTCCTGAGTCTCCTGCATTTGCAGGTGGATTCTTTACTGCTGAGCCATAAGGGAAACCTGTATAGTAGATACTCCGTAAATACACTGACAGCAGCACACTGCCAATTTGATTCTAGAAAGAACTGCAGCAGCTCATGCTCAGTCTAGCACTGCAGAAGCGTCCTCACCACACCACACCTTCTCCAGGTGACTACCACCACAACCCGACCCCACCCAGCCCTCTGGTCTTTAAATCCAGGAGGCCTTGTGAGACTTCAGCAGCTGGCCCCTGCTCCTTCTAGCTACCCTCACATTCGGGGACCCGACACGAGTTGGCAAACTCGTGCTTCTGAAGGGCTAGTGCAAGGACAATCTTCCTCCCGGTGATCAGCCATGCAGAAAGTGGAGCCCAGCACAGAGGGAGCCGGAAAGCACACACACGCGCACATGCGCACACACACACAGGCACCTACCGCGGCGGCAGCTATGCCCGCTGTCTGTGCTGCGATGCCTGTGCCCTTCTTGGCATTCCGAAACCCCTCTGTGCCACAGGAGGCGCGGGCAAGGGGCTGGTGAGCGGCCGAGACCACCTGGATCTGTGTGCTGGGGGAGGGGAGGTATACAGAATATGAGGTCTGTTCAGGGGAGTGAGAGAGCACCAACCTATGCCCAGACAAGCCCCAGTGAGCAAGGAAAACACCATTTAGCTGCTTCCATCCTGAGCTTATCAGATGAGTTTTTTGGACTCTGGTAGGAGGTGTCAGGAAAGGTCAGAATCAACCCCTAAACCTCTGAAAACTGACAAGTTGCAAACTCTACAAGGAGCTATTATGCATGGAAAGTCTGTGTTCCCCCACCTAGATTCATGCTGAAATTCAAACCCCTAATGTGATGGCTCTGGGAGGTGGGGCCTTTGGGAGGCGATGAGGTCATGAGGGTTGGAGCCCTTGTGAGTATCAGTGGTCCATCTCAGTGGTCTCTTCCACCACATGAGGACGCGAGGAGAAGCTGGCCACCTGCAGCCTGGAAGAGCTCTCGCTAGAACCCGCCCCTGCTGGCATGCTCATCTCTGACCTGCGGCCTCCAGACTGTGAGAAATAAACGTCTGCTGTTTCAGCCACCCAGTCTGGCACTTTGTTGTGGCAGCCTGAGCTGACTGACACCAGTGCCACAATCTCAGGGCACTGAGTGTCATCCACAGGAGAGGTGGTGTATTTTCCCCCTCACATCTTGCCTGAAGACAATGTCTAAAGTAGATTCAAAGTCCTTTCTGGCATTCCCCAGCCCCCCACCTCCCCAAGAAATTGAATTTCACATCGGGTAATTTTTAATGACTTTTCATTGGTAAAGTTTCAAATATACTCAAAAGCGGATACAATAAAGTCTGAACTCCCCTGGGCTCACCATTCAGCTTCAACAATTAATAACTCATATCCAATCTGGTTTCATCTATAAGCCTTGTTTCTTCTACTCCCCTCTACTCCCTTCTAAGGGATTATTTTGAAGGAAATCTTAGACCCATCATTTCATCTGTATTTCAGTATATATTCTAAAGATAAGTAGTCTTCAACAAGTTAAATTAAAACTAAGAATAACTTCCATAAATCCCTAGACTTGCTTTCCACTCCCCCCTTAATCACCACCCGGGCTCATGGGCTGAAGAGCCCTCGAGAACTCACAAACAGGGGAAGTGGAGGGTGGTTATAAGGTGACCTGCTGGAGCCAGCCCTGGGCTGGGGCCATCTGCTGTGGGCCTGGCTATGGCTGCCATTTCCCTCCTAAGGCTTCTTGGGTCTTCTACACCAAACAGAACCACAAGAGAATTGCTTGTCCCCAAGATAACCTCAACAGAGCTCTACAGAGTAGGCCTCTTTAAAAAAGCAAAGAAACAAAGAGAGCTAGCCTATACCGTTATCAGCCTGAGAAGAGAGGGACACCCAGGGGCTCTGACTCTGGGCTTGTAAGATGATAGCTGAAACGTGTCCTATGGCACCTCGCCTGGTGCCCCACCTCTAGCCCTGACCACCCACTGTCTTTTGTACTGTTCTCTAAATTGCTTCGCAGGCCACTGCTGACCAAATACCAACCCCACCTCTAAGTGTGGGCTGGTCTGTGAGGATGTCACTGATGTCAGCAAGCTTTCCGCTGCCAATAGACAGCTGGGAACCTCCCCGGCACCATCTGAAAGCCATACAGAATGTGAGTCGTCCAACCTCGCTCAGCCCCACAAAGCAGAGATCTGGTCCACAGTGGACCAAGGCCAAGTACTTTAAGTTGACTCTTATTTGGAGGTTTCCCTTTGCTTAGTTTGTTAGTAAATCCAATATTCTGAAATAATCTCCCTTATTTATTAATCATCCATTCCCAGTACCAACACTTAACAACTACACTTTCATGGGAAGACCTTTTGGACCAGAAAATACAATTCCCAAGGATAGCAAAGGAATCTTTAACAATATGATATGGGAACCCAGTCCACATTTCCATTTATTCTGAATCAACTTTCTAAAGAGAAAGGAGATTTCCCCAAACGAGGAGGAATACTGAGCGGGGTGCTGTGCACCAGGACCCATGTGACTTGCCTGCCCCCCTGCAGGGGAAAGAAGCCTCCACCCCAGCCCTGCCCAGGAGTCCCTTCCCCACTTACTTGTTGTATGATGCTTTAATGTGTGCGATTGGGATCTCCTCAAATTTCTTTCCTGCCCACCTCAGAGAGCTTTCCTGTCCGGGAACTGGAGGGTAAATGCTGCAATTAGAAGAAAAATTTTCGGTAAAGTTTTTCTGGTATTTGTTTTTCAATTAAAAAAGAAAACCATGTAGTTTAAAAAAAGCCAACAGCACAGACAAACTGGTAACAAAAGACAGCGGCCCTCTACCCCGACCTGCTCCTGAGGGTGCTGCCCCCAACCCTTCTGGTGCTGCCAGAACATGGTATCTGTGAACATGGTCCTTCAGTGGCTGTTTCCCTGAGTTGCTGACTCTGGACACAGCTAATGACTTTCTGCTAGAAAGAGAACTTAATCCATACTCCCCATCCTCCTTTATCTCTTCTCGTATAATCAGATCACTCTTTTCAGTCTTCTGTAAACTATTCTTTCTGCAATTAAATAAAACATGGGCTTCCCTGGTAACTCAGGGGTGAAGAATCCGCCTGCCAATGCAGGAGACACAGGTTTGATCTCTGATCTGGGAGGATCCCACATGTCTCGGGGCAACTAAACCCGTGCGCCACAACTATTGAGCCCGTGCTCTAGAGCCCAGGAGCCGCAACTACAGAAGCCTGAACCCCCTAGAGCCTGTGCTCCACAACAAGAGAAACCCCTGCAACAAGAAGCCTACGCACGACAACTAGAGAGCAGCTCCCACTGGCTGCAACAAGAGAAAAGCCCGTGCAGCAACAAAGCCCCGGTACAGCCAAAAATAAATAAAAAAATAAATTTAAAAAATTATTTAAAAATTTAAGTCAAACCTCTATTTCTTGCTGTATCAACCACAGATACCTTGACTATCCTTGTTAAAAACAAAGACAAAATAAACTTAATAATACTTATAAAGATCATTATTGTTTAAAAAAAAAAATTCTAGTATCCCCTAGAGTGGAGACCTGCAAATTTTTTTCTGTAAAGGGCCAGAGAGTAAATATTTTAGGCTTTGCTGGCCATGATGCTTCTGTTGCAGCTACACAACTTTGCCACTGAGATGCAGAAACAGCCACAGACAACAGTGAGTTAACAGGTGTGACTGTGTTCCAATAAAGTTCTATTTATAAAAATCAGTCAACTGGCCACAGGTGGGTGGGTAGGGGCCAACTTGCCAGCCCCTACCAAGACCAGTGGATATCAGGGCTGGCGGAATGGCAGGACCATGTGACTCTGATGCTTCCACTCTGCCCTAGATTTCTGGATGGGACCTGAGAATCCATTTCTGAAGTAGCCCAGGTGAGTCAGATGTGAACTCAAGGGTTCAGCACACTGGTCCAGACACTGCTAAGTTGAAGACCCCCCTGCCCCCCACCCCCCAGTCTTCTTTGTCTTCTGGCTATCTCTTGCTCAGGACTCTTCATTTTCAGGTGGAGAAACAGTGCTGATAGGGGAACAGGGAAGCCAGGCCTTGGGCTGAGGGGCTTTTCCTTGGTTCAGAGTTTTGCTCACCACCTGTGCTTTTTAAGTTCCAGACTCAAGCAAACCTGCTGCTGCACCCTGCCTACAGGCACCGATCAGACCCGCGTTTGTACCTGCTCAGCCACCTGAACTACAGTGGGTTCTGATCCAGAGAATACTATTATCTGAGCACCATCCTGTCTACTGGCTTTCCTGGAGATATTTAACAAAACAAAACTGTAACACAGTTGGGTATTCAGGACTTACAAGTGTATTCTTTCCTGCTCTGCCTGATCTTAAGAGATGATTTAGCATCCCAGCAGGTTGCCAGCTTAGCGGCTACACGCTGAGACTGACTGTGGAGGAGGCTCTGTTGTTATTTAGTTGGTCACTCAGTCGTGTCGGACTCTTTGCGACCCCATGGACTATAGCCTGCCAGGCTCCTCTGTCCTTGGGATTTCCTTGGACAGAGTACGAGGCTCTGAGATGACATTAATGTTTAAAACCTTGTAAGTTCCCCATTAATAATTTCTTCTATCGACTTGCAGGTCAAACACTTAAGCCTTCTGAAGTCTGAACACGCTAGCATTATGCCTTTAATAGGGCAAGATTTTCAAACTAGAAAGGATCCAGAGCTTGAACCATTTAACTGAGGGTGCAGACAAGATCAAGCTTTTAAGCTTCCCACGTCCACTGAACAAGTGGCTCACCCCAAGGCAGCCCAGGAAAGGGAAAGACAAAGCTTTCTGGGGCTTCTCTGCTGGCTCTTCACACCCATCCTCAAAGCACGTCTGCCCACACAGCATCTCTTTCAAACGGCTGACAGGGATTGAAAACAGCTGGCACGGGTGGCCAGAGGAAAATAGACAGGAGTGCCTACCGTCCTCTCTCCATGTCATGGTTTCTTGACCTTAGTGCCACTGACATTTTGGGCAGGGGGATTCTTTGGTGGCAGGGGCGGGGTGGGGGAGTGGGGGGGCGCTGTCCTGAGCACTGTGGGGTATTTAGCAGCATCCCTGGCCTCTACCCAACTAGGTACTGACTCTTAAGCTGTGACAACCAAAAGTGTCCTCAGACGTTGCTACAAGTCTCCTTGGAGACACAGTGGCCCCGGGCTGGGAACCGCTGGTTTCCATTAACAACTCCAGCATCAAGAGGGCCCTCAGTACTGCTGGCGATCACACAGCGCACCCCTGCTCAACTGCCCCCTCACTGGCCTGGATGACTAGTCTGTACTTTCTTTTGTCCCCTCAGACCTTCAGCTTCTTTCTGCTTCCTCACTGCCAGCTGATGACCTTCACAAAGAAATAGAAGCAATCAGGTTTTCCTTCAGCTCTCACTACTGAACAGCTGTGCCCCCAGCCTTTGCCTTGTCTCCCGTGACGATGCTCCACTTGCGTGTCCGCCCCTCAAGGACAGCACTCCGGCAATGTTCCTGCTCCAGCATCTGCCTTCTTCCACTTCTTCATCGCCTCATTCCCCTTGGCAAAACATGCAGTCATTTCCCCAGTCTAAAACCAAACAGAAGCCTCTGGATGCCAAAGCCTCCTTGAGCTCCTGCCCGTTTCTCTATGCCCCTTAAAGGACTGCCCATACCTGCTGCTGCTTCCGTCTTCTATTCTCCCTGAACCCACACCATTCAAACCTTAGCCCCTCACGCTCCACCAAACGTGCCCTACTCAAGGCCACCACAAATTCACAGTATTAAGTCCTACGAGCAGTTCTGTTATCAGTTTATGGACTAGTCAATCATATTCAGTTCAGTTCAGTTCAGTCACTCAGTCGTGTCCGACTCTTTGATAAAGCTAATCAACTTTTGAATCACAGGAAAAAAAAAAGTCTCTCCAGCTTTTTTAAATACCTCTCTGGAGAGTCCTTCTTTCTCTTCTGCTGATTCCTCCTCAGCTCCCCAAATCTCTAAATGCCAGAGGCTCCAGGGTTCAGTCCTTAGACCTCTCCTTCACTTTACCTACCCTTTCTCTCTTGATGATCTTTTATCTTATGATTTTAGAAATCATCTAAGGAATTCCTTGGTGCTCTCACTGCCAGGGGCCCTGAGTTCAATCCCTAATTGGGGAACTAAAATCTCAAAAGCCATGTGAGGGAAAAAGAAATCATCTATGGATTGTCTTCCAAATGTGTACGTCCACCTCAGATCTATGCCCTGAATTCCATTTCTAATTGCTAATATTGTATCCCCACTTGGATGTTAATTAAACATCTCAAGTCTACAATTCAAGCTCCTGCAGTCTTCCCCATCTTCACGACAACGCCATCTTTCTAGTGTTTAGGCCCCAAATTTTAGAATGTCCCTTCAGTTCTCTCCTTTTCTTATACCTTACATTAACAAATTCTGTTGGTTCCACCTTCTAAGTGCATCTGTCTGACCATTTATATTATCTCTACAGCTGCCACTCTGGTCCCTGCCAGCATCACTTCTCACTGAAATTATCTCAGTAGTCTTCTGATTGCTTAGGAGACTTCTCCCATCTTCCATTCTCACTCTCCTACAGTTTAATATCAACGCAGTGGCCAAAGGGACCCTTTAAAAGGTAAGCATGAGCATGTCAACCCTCCATTTAGAATTCTCCAGTGACTTCCCATTTCTCTCAGAATAAGGTGAAGTCTTCACAATGGCCCACAAGGGATAACACGATGTAGCCCTGTATGCCTGATGCACCCCTCACCTGCTTGTCTTCACCACTCACTTTTACTTCTCACTCCACTGTGGCCTTCTTGCTCAGACACTAGACACACTCCTATCATCTGTCATACTTCTTTTTCTTATTTTCTATTTACTGTCCTCTATCCACTCAAATTTAAGTTTCACCAGGGCGGGGATTTTTGTGTGTTTGGTCACTGATGTGTCCCCAACACCCTGAACAGTGTCTGACATTGCTGAGTGACCACAACAGAATCTCCGCTTTAATTCCTTTGGCAGCTCCCCACTGCCCACAGTGGGGAGTGGGTAAAAGCCCCACTGTATCTTGTGGTTTTAAACATCTATTGATGAGTCTTCCAAATGTCTATGTCTGACTCACATCTGTCCCTTGAACTTCATCTCTAATAGCCAATATTGTATCTCCACTTGGATGTTAATCAAATATCTCAAACTTAAACATACAAATCCAAGCTCCTAATGATTAATGACAACTCTATCTTTCCAGTTGTTTAAGTGAAGTCGCTCAGTCATGTCTGACTCTGTGACCCCATGGACGGTAACCTACCAGGCTCCTCTGTCCATAGGATTTTCCAGGCAAGAGTACTGGAGTGGGTTGCCATTTCCTTCTCCAGGGGATCTTCCTGACCCAGGGATTGAACCTGGGTCTTCCACGTTGCAGGCAGACACTTAACCATCTGAGCTATGAGGGAATCCCTTCCAGTAGTTTAGGCCAACGGTTACAGATGAACATCTAACATGCTCATTATCTACAGATAAGGCTCTTAGCATTCTGATTCCTTCTCACCCTGCTGGCCTCATCTACCATCTCTCACACACACACACACACTACACAACATTCATACTGCGTGCCTTACACAGACTGTTAACTTTGCATAAACTGACCTTTCATCTTTTCCAGCTGAGCTCCCATTCAGTTCAGCTCTTATTTTCCTGGCACTCTTGTCTGATTTCCTCAGGAGTTAGACACTCATTCTTTCATACTTTAAAGCAACCAGCTCTTACCTCCAGTAAACTACTGATCAGATTATGGTGAATATGTGTGCATGTTTGTCTTTCCCGATTGACTGTGAACTACTTGTGCAAAGGAATGCTCTTCTGCATTTGTACCCTCAGAACCAAGCAGGTTCTTAGTAAACATCTGCTAAATGCATGTGAAGTACAACTAGCACACAGAGGCAGTGTCCCTGGCGGGAAGCAAGATGCCAGTTGCTGGCTGAGGCTGAGTACAAAAACCACCCTGGACCTTAGACCAACTCTAAACAGCACATAACAACCTTTACCTTACTACCCCTTCTGCCCCATTTTGTATCGGAGACCCTGATCCCATGAGGGAAACAAAAGTGGTGATATTTATTATACACCTTCGACATCCACTCATTCATCAAAAGTTCACTGATGCTTACAACCTTTTCCAGTATGCTTTCCACTTTAAGAGGAAAAAGCTGAGGCTCTAAGGTTAATCTGCATAAGGTTCCACAGTGACAAAGAGCTGGGAATTCACTGGTGTTCTGACCCTGGAAGGTGGTGCCAGTCGCCAGAAGGCTGGACCTAAGTGGCCCTTACCTGAAGCTGCTGCGGCTCGGAGCTGGAGCCGGAATCTCCGCCTTCTCAATCTCCTCCTTGGCCGCTGCGTCTTGCACCTGTTGGGCGCTCATGTGGATGGTGGGAGCCGGCACTCTGGCCACGACCCTGCGGAGAAAGAAAGCTCAGGGAGGTCCAGATCTAAGCGAGTTCTAACTGGACTCTAGGAGTCCAAGTGGCTCATGGGACACGGGCAGGAGCGCATTCCCGGGTGACTGTAGACTCGGAATGAGTAACCATCTTACCTGGTCGTCGGCGGCCAAGCCCATGACCGCAAGAGCCAGGACCCAGCGTTTCTTACAACCTGCATGACTTAAGTTGACCTCAGTCAGCTCCCGTCTGCTGCGACCGCGGGACTTAGCTCTTCCCGTCATGCTGCTCCCGCGCTGCCTTGTGGGAACATAGGATTGGCCCAGGACCTCGCCGGGACCCGCGGTGCGTTGTGGGAAGTTTGAAAGATGGCGGCGCCCACAAGGCGGACTGTGTTAGGGCTGGCGAGGTGCTGGCGGCGGTTCGAGAGCCCCTGGAGTCTGGGTTCTCGTAGCTTGACCCTTGCGGCTGCACCGTCGAATAGCGCATCTCCATGGCGCCTGTTGGGTGCGTTGTGCCTGCAGCGGCCACCGCTGGTCTCGAAGCAGTTGACCCCAATGCAGGAAGAGATGGCAGCCCTGCTACAGCAGGTGGGTTGAGGTGTGGGTTGTGGCTTGTAGGTGCAGTTGGGGACGCAGCAGAGGTATGCTGGCTTGGGTTTGATCCTGGCCCCACCACTGATTAACTTGTGTGACTTTGGGCAAGTCACTTCACTTCTCTGAGCTTCGGTATGCTTTCCTGCAAAGTGGTGCCTACCTTTTGGGTTCCTGCGGTACGTAGTACGCGTTCAGTAAGAGGCACGTCGTTTTCATTGATCTTCTTTGTTACCTTCTGCAGCTCTCTGGAGAGGCTCTTCTTTTTTTCCGACACATAGGGGTGCGATGGTGAACTAGACGGATTCAGTCCCCATCATAGGTGGTTGACAGTTTGGAGAGAAAAATGGCTTTGTCATGTGATGAGCATAAAGAAAAGACACAGGGCACATCCGTAAGATGTCTGTGACAGAGTCTGTTCATAACATGGACAAAACCGGTGTATTGGCAACGAAAGTCCTAAATCCCCATAGGTAGTGATTAAAGATATTATGTCTACCTAGAACTTGAGGCGTTTTTGTCTTAGCTTCCCTGGTGGCTCAGAGGTTAAAGCGTCTGCCCGCAATGTAGGAGACCTGGGTTCGATCCCTGGGTCGGGAAGATTCCCCTGGAGAAGGAAATGGCAACCTACTCCAGTATTCTTTACTGTAGAATCCCATGGACAGAGGAACCTGGTGGGCTACAGTCCACGGGGTCGCAGAGTCGGACACGACTGAGCTACTTTATTTCACTTCACTTCACTGAGAGATACAAGCTTCATTTCTGTGCCTTTTATTTGGCTTGTTAACTTACTCTGCAAACATTTTAAAATCACCTTTTAAACTTTGTGCAAACACTGTGCTAAGTGGTAGGAATGCAGTGGTGAATAAGACAGAGGTAGCCCTGGTTCTCAGAGAGATTCAGTTTGGTGGAGGGGGTGTCAATCAATAACCAAATAACCATATGGTTATGGAATTGCAGTCTCTGGTAAGTGTAATAAAGGAAAACACAGGATAATGTAATAGTGTTTAACAGGGATGTTAATATGATTTTAATGGAAGGTGTCAAGGAATATCTTTTAAAATAAGTGATATTTAAATTGAGATCTGAAGGATGAGTAGGAATCTCCCAGGAGAGCATGAGAGAAAACATTCTAGAAAGAAGGAATAGCATCTGTAAAATGCCCGAGGCAGGATAGTCCATGGAGAGTGAGATTCTGGGCAAAGACCTGCATGACTGGAGGGTGGTGAGTGGGCAGGCACTGCCTGTCCTAGTCCTCTCTTGGTTGTGGCGGTCTTGATGTCTGAATGCATTTTAATATTTCAGGAAATGCAGCTCAAGCCCACAGGGCAGGTGACCTTTTTCCTCTGTTTTCTTTGGGATGTTTTGATCATGTGTCTGGTTATGTTGGGTGGTAAACTTCTGAATCTGTCAAGTGCACTGTAACTGTGTTTTATTGTTTTTCTTTTCTTTTAATTTTCCCAGTTTGGGGTAGATTTTTGCTCTTTTAATTTTCCCAGATTGAGATAGAGAGAAGCCTGTATTCAGACCATGAACTTCGTGCTTTGGATGAAGCTGAGCAACTGGCAAAGAAAAAAAGTGACCTTTATGAAGAAGAAGATGAGAAGAATATATTGCTGGTGCAGGACTTGGAAGACATGTGGGAGCAGAAATTCCTACAGTTCAAACCTGGAGCTCGAATAACAGGTTTGTGGTCTCTTCAGCCCAGTTAAAGTAGGAGGGTGGATATTCTGATTTGCAAATAAAGAATACTTGCTTACTCTCTGCTTTGTGTTTTAAATAATAATTTCAAGTGATAAAACTTTTTAACATGGGAGAAAAATTCTTTTCACAGTTCTTCACATCCATCCTAATATAATATTTTAAAAGTCTGTGTTGTTTTTGAGTGGGATGTATGGTTATTGAGTGAACTCTCCAGGTGTCTTGGTGGTAAAGAATCTGCTTGCCAGTGCAGGAGCTACAGGAGAGGTGGGTTTGATCCCTGGGTTGGGAAGATCCCCTGGAGAAGAAAATGGCAACCCACTTCAGTATTCCTGCCTGGAAAACTCCATGGACAGAAGAGCCTAGTGGGCTACAGTCCTTGGGGTGGCATAGAGTCAGACACGACTCACTGATTGAGTGCACATGGGTGTTGGGACAGCTGTGTCTCAGGGAAGCCTCAGGAATGTTACCTGTATTTAACTCCTAGTTTGGGACTGAGATTAGGAGAAGTTAAGCCTTTCCCACTCATTTCCTGTGTTTTATCTGAAATCCCTCCCAAAGCAGGGGGTTAAGTTCTCTTATTCTTGTTTCACAGTGAAAACTGAAGTAGAGACTGGTTAAGTCAGTAATAGTGTCAAAACCAAAGAATTAGTAGTGTCTGGGAATTGCTTCTTTTCCAAAGGCTCAAAGTAGTTTGTGTTCTGCTCTTCAGAGGAGGAGTGCAGCCTTGGGTTTCTTCTTGTTAAATTTTACTTTCCTCAAGATTATGGGACTGTATCCTGAGAGAGGTCAGTTAGAGAGATGGGGTCAGTGTTCTAATTTGGTTATAAATTCTTTGAGGGCAAAGATTGTGGCCCTGCCTTAAAGGAGGATCCTAAAACCCTAATCTTGGTTCTGGCAGAACATGCTCCTCCTGTCTCCTGTGACCACCCCCCCACCCCCCACCCCAACATCTCTTCTATACAGACGCTGATGTAAAGAATGACCGAAGCTCACTGCACCGGAAGCTTGACAGGAACCTTATTCTGTTGGTCAAAGAGAAGCTTGGAGACCAGGACGTTTGGATGCTGCCACAGGCCGAGTGGCAACCCGGGGAGACCCTCCGCCAAACAGCTGAACGAACCCTGGCCACACTTTCAGGTGAGCTCTCGGCCTCACTGCTAAATCCCGTAAGACACGCTCCAGACTCAGCCTCAGGATTTGCAGGCTGACTGTGAGCCTGGCTTTTAATAGTAGGGTAATGGAAACTTGGGCCTCCCAGGTGGCTTTGCGATAAAGAATCTGCCTGTAATTCAGAAGACCCGGGGTTTGGTTACTGGGTTGGGAAGATCCCTTGGAGAAGGGAATGGCAACCCACTCCAGTATTCTTGCCTGAAGAATCCCATGGGCAAAGGAACCTACCAGAAGGACAGAGAGTTTCAGCCTCTGCTCACTAAAGCTTGTCTTCCCAACAGAGTGCAAAACGTTCACCTCTCCATTTCCAGTTTTGCATTCTTTAAAATTTTTCAATCTATAAAAATAGGTGATTCTAGTACTTTTTCTGGCCTAAGTGGCCCAGATCTTCTTTGGGGCCCAGTATCATAAAATATTTTGTCATCATAGTTATGAGAGATCCTGTTGCCTTAATAGGTTCTACTCGCCTTCCCTTCAGTGGCATCTCTGCCTCTCCACTCGGAGCACCAGTGAGGCTCTTTGTTCCAGCGGGATCTGGTGATCAACACTTAGAATAAAATGTGCTTCAGTTTTCATGGCACTCAAAGTTTCATTTCTCACTGTTCGTGGTTTCCTGTCACAAAATCGATTAGGATTAGTTATATGGTTTTCTCCTTTCCTACATTTTTGATTCTTATAATTTATGGATTCTTGAGGAAGTGGATTTTTTGTGTGTGTTTGCCTCTACATAGTATGAATCTTTTCCTGATCTGTTTTGCACAGTCACTCCTCTCCCCTCCCCCCCTTTAAGGCAGCGTTTTTGTGCTAAGGATTTAGAGGATGTGGAATCTCTTTAATTCTGTCACATCTAGAGCATGGTCTGTCCTACTCAGTTCTCTCCTCATCTCATAGTTCTGATCCTGAACAAGTGTTGCGGAACCTGATTTTAGGTGACCCACTGCCTTCTCAAATTTAATTTTGGGTGTCTCACTGAAAAATGAGATTTTTCATTCCTTGGCCATCTGGTATCATTTTGAGGAAGATCCCTTGGTTGGTAATTATCTTTTGCTCCATATTGCTCAGCATTTGACAATATGTGTTGTCCCTAACAGACCTGTGATTTAGATTCTGTCCCAGGGCCCAGCACAGAGACGCCAACCAAGAAACGCCCAGACTTTCTCTGAAAGAGGTTCATTTGCTTAAGATAGAGCATCGACATGGGGGACAGTTCACGCATCTAGGGGCCTGCAGAGACACCTTTCAGGGACAGAGGCTGAAGGTGCTATCCTTGTGCTGTTCCTTGCCCCTGTGGAGGTTTTAAAATTTAGTTCATTCAGAATTGATGCTCCTGCCAGTCTCAGCCTGCTTCTCTTTTTGTCCTTGCAGCCTTGCTTGTTGGCAGCACCACTTCCGCATTCACCCAACTAGACACCTCAGAGTTATCTTTGACCTCATTCCAGCATCCCCTAAGTTCCTGAGTGCTACCTGGTCTGTTCTGAATAGTCCGTCTTTGTGCCTGCAGCTCTTCAGGGAGTCTTTTCACTTCCCACTAGATCAGGGTTTCTGAGCCTTGCCTTGGCCCTCTGGAAATCTGGGGCAGGATCATTCTTTGTGGGGGCTTCTGTGCTTCTGTCTAGGTTATTTACTGCAACATCTCTGGCCTCTGTCTGCTTGATTGTGGTAGCACTACTTTGGTTGTCTCTAGTGTAACAACCAAAAATGACTCTGAATACTGTTGGAAGTTACCTGGGGTGTGGGATCTCTGTGGTTGAGAACCGCCACCCTGGAGTCCTGAGGTAGGCACCACACAAGCCCCCTTCTTGCTTTTGTGTTGTCGTTTTCAGTGCCGCCAGAATAAGCCTTCTTAAACACAAATCCCTTGTCACTTCTCTGCTTGAAATCTTAAAAGGTTTCCCATAAAAGCAGACTTTTGAGCACGGCCTGTGCATACTTTTTGCTCTGGTCCCAAGCTCATCAGTCTTCCGTCTTGCTGCTCGTTCATGTACGTTCTAAGTTCAAATCTAGCAGGCCTTTTGAATAATGGCGTATTTCTTGTGTCCCGGTTTTGGGGCCTGCCTGTCCAAAACAAAGCTTTGGTCCTACCTAGTCCAACTGCTTGGTTTTTAAAACTCAGCTCGTCCCTTCTACTTTCTGTGGTGGAAGCTTCTGGGTAGAGAGCTCGACCCCTTCCTCTAGGCTCCTGTAACATTCACAGAGTGCCCTTACTCGGTGTATCCAGCAGGCATTCTCTCTGTGCCTGCTTGTTGCTGGTCACTGTCCAGGCAGTGGGGTCACAGTGATCTATAGGACGCTACCTGGGCCTCCTGGGGGCTTATGTCCTAGTGAAGAAGATGCTCTTCATTCCATTGCTGTTTAATTGCTGATTAACAGACAATTTCTTCTCAGCCAGAATTCTGAAAATACGGATGGGATTTGGTCCTCTCAGTCATCCCAGTTCTCAGCGGAGTACCTGGCACAGAGTAGGTACTTGCTGAATATATGTTGTTGTTCATTTGCTAAGTCATTTCTGACTCTTTGCAACTCTGTGGACTGCAGTACACCAGGCTTCCCTTTCCTTCACTATCTCCCAGAGTTTGTTCAGACTCATGTCCATTGAGTCGGTGATACCATCCAACCATCTCCCATCCAGATGCTTCTGAGATCAGACGAGATCAGGCGCGTTAGGGTGGTATGGCCGTAGGCCCATTCACACATCTCATCCTCTGTGGCCTCCTTTTCCTCTTGCCCTCAGTCTTTGCTAGTATCAGGGTTTTTCCCAGTGAGTCGGCTCTTTGCATCAGGTGACCAAGTATTGGAGTTTCAGCTTCAGCATCAGTCCTTCCAAAGAATAGTCAGGGTTGATTTCCTTTAGAATTGACTGGTTTGATCTCCTTGCAGACCAAGGGCCTCTTCAAGAGTCTTCTCCAATACCACAGTTCAAAAGCATCAATTCTTCGGCGCTCAGCCTTCTTTCTGGTCCAACTCTTACATCCGTCCATGATTACTGGAAGAACCATGGCTTTGACTAGACGTATCTTTGTTGGCAAAGTGATGTCTCTGCTGTTTTGCTGTCTAGGTTTGTCATAGCTTTTCTTCCAGTGCTGAATGTTTAATGAGTAAATGGTATGGTAATGTAAGCACTCAACTACTGTTCTGGCTCTGCCGCCAGTGTGAGTACGGCTAATGAGACCGCAGCAGCCTCTGTGTGCCCCCTTGATCCCGTCCCGCTAGCAGCCTGTGTGGCCGCAGGAGAGGGAGTGAGATGGTGGTGTGAAATGGGAAAACAGGAGGGGCCTTTGCTGCACTCCAGGCTTTCTCAGCCATCACACAAAAGTTGGTGGCTGGGTTTCTTCCCAGGATCATTAAGCTCAGATACTCAGCTTTTTTCTGCTCATTCACAGTGCTGAGTTTCGCCTGCTGGGCACCACATGGAAAGGGGCTCCCCTCTTCTTGTTACCATGCTTTCCTCCGTTGAACATTCCCATTGTCATAAAGAGGAGTGAAAGGATATATTGGTTTCTTATAGGTGCATAGAAAATGAAATAGGTTGATTTATTTCAAATTCATGAAAATCATAAATAACATGAAGTAATTAAGATGACAAAGGAAAGCTCAGGCAGCTTATAAGTATAAAAAAGTCAGAGTCTGTTCCTTTCCATCTGTTTGGCACACTTCCCAGGTATTTTTGCAAGATGGAATTCCTAGAAGTGAAATTAATGGTCAAGGATGGACACATCTAAGATTTTGATAAGGTACCACCAAAGTGTCCTGCAAAACATACTTTAAAAATTTTTCCCTGTCCAGTCAGTAAAAAGAATGATCTTTAGCAGTTTCCTTTCTTTTTTATTGGGTAATGTGTTTATTTGGATTAGTAGCCACTGGTTAGAGTGGCCATTTTTGCGTATTTTTCACGTGACTATTGGTTTTTCTTTATCTGTGAACCACTTATTTAGATTCTTTGCTCATGTTTATAATGAACTGTCTTTTTTACCCCTTTTTGATTTAATTTAATCCATTTCCCCAGGTCATAGAAAAGTAATATGTATCCATTGACTTAAGTGGAAAATTCAGAAACGTGTAAAGAATCATGCCAGTGTAATTCCACCACCCATAGATCCCTAGTGCTGACATTTTATATTGTAGGTGAGCTCACATCATACGTGGATTCCACATCTAATGCTGATAGTGTTGTTACTGTTTTTAATATTGACAAAAGCCATTCATTGTAGATGGTGAAAAAGTATCACACAGTGTCTGGTAAATGTAGAACTGTAAGAAGTAACAGGTAATTTTCCCATCTTAGAGGCAACCACCATGAATAGTTTTTTTGTGTATCCTTTTAGCAATTGTAAGCACATACTTATTTCATCTGTTTCTTTTTTCCATGAAGTGGGCACACTTAAACATGTACATATAAGTATATGTATATATACACATGGTTATGTACCTTCCTTTTCTTATACACAGCTTTTAAGCATATCTTTATATCAGCAAGTGAAGACATATCTTATACTTTTAACACCAGTGTAATGTTTCATATATGTATGTACTGCAGTTTGTTTAACCAGTCTGTTGCTTTTATTAAAAAAAAAGCTGCAGTGAACATCTGTGTACGCTCCTTTGCTCACATGGGCAAATAAATATATTGAGGAAGGTGAAGTTCTAGAAGCAGAATTGTTAATCAAAGGGTTTGTATTATTAAATTTGATATCTCTTGCCAAGTAGAGCAGTTATACTAATTATATACCACGTACATTTGAGAGAACCCAGCTTTCCTTTATTCTTGATGAGCAGTGTACTGCTCAAAGTTTTTGAACTTAAATAGTAAAGGTACGTCTTTGTCGTTTTAATTTGTATTTATTGAGTTATTAATGAGTTGAGCGTCTTTATGAGTTTATAGTTCATTGATAATTTATCTTCATGGGAACTTGTTCATATGCTTGGTTCATTTTTCTTTCAGAGTTGTTGGCTTTTTCCTCATTGATTTCTACGTACTATTTAATACTCATATCTTAAGATGTTCCTTTGTTCAGTGTGTTGAAAATATTTTTCCTAGTTTGTCATTATGTCTGTGACTTTTTTATGCTTCATTTTTCCCTGCAGAAGGATTTTAACTTTTATGTAAGTAAATATGCCTTTTCTTTTTTGCATTTTGTGTCTTGGTTAGGACTTCCCCTCTCAAAAATGATACAGAAAGTATCTCACTTTTTTTAATAGTACTCTTATGGTTTCATTTTTCTTTAGTGAAGAATTTTAAAATACAGAAAAACTCAGAAAATATTAAACATCCATGAAACCATCATTCAAAATGAACAAACCTTTCGTGAAAATTTTAACTTTGTGTGAGATCTTTGATCTGTAGGGTGTCAGTTTGGGTGTGAGGAGTGAGGTTGTGATCTAGTTTTATTTTTTCGCTAGCCCATTCTCCCAGTTCCATTTAGTAACTGATCCATTATTTCCTCATCCTTTGAAATGCTGTGTTGGTGGTGTTAACCCATTGTTATAGATGGCAAAGATCCTCCATCTCTCTTTGCCTTTTAACTTTGGTTTTCACCTTGCAGCAGTTAAATCGGGACCTTTCAATACTTTCCATGTGATACTCCCTTTAAAAGGGCTGATGAACTTTGCTTTACAGATACAAGTGTCTCGGTCCTTCGTCAACAGATGGTGACCGGGCTGAGTCTGGAAGCTCAGTGCTCTGACTCCCAGGTAGTGCTATTTAGGCTGCCTTGCGGACTTCAGTCTGAGAGCAGTAGCTTGGCATGAGGAATGGACCCAGAGAATCTGGAACCCAAGGGCCAGGAGCTTTTGGCTTGAAAGGAGATGAGGGTCTTCAGGACCGACCCTGGTCCTCATCCTCGGGGGCAGCGTTCCCCTCAGGCCAGAAGCGGCTGTCACAGAGACCCCCTGCTGCTTTCGGGCCCCAGGGCAAACAGCTGCGTGTGTCCTCATCTTCCACTTCTGTTCCCCGCTCCCCTCCTCCTCAGAAAACAACCTGGAAGCCAAGTTCCTGGGAAATGCGCCCTGCGGCCACTACAAGTTCAAGTTCCCCCAGGCAGTGCGGGTGGAAGGCAGCCTTGGGGCCAAGATCTTCTTCTTCAAAGCCCTGCTGCTAACCGGAGACTTTTCCCCAGCCGTGGAGAAGGGCCGTCACGTGTGGGCCAGCAAGGAGGAACTGGGTGACTATTTGAAGCCAAAATACCTGGCCCAGGTTAGGAGGTTTCTCTTGGACCTCTGACGGACTGAGCTGCCTGTGGACAGTGCTCGGACAGGTCTGCGGTCGGGCCTCAAGGACGTGGTGCGGTGTTCTCATCTCTACGGGAATATCAAGTGGCAAACTAAGTTCTGAGAAATAAATGGGTTTATCATTGTGTGGGTCTCGGTTGATTTACCCTTTGAGGACTGTTGTCTTCTCCTTGTGAAGAGAGAGCCATCTCTTAGGGTGTTTTATCCTTTTTCTCTTGAGCTCGTGATTGAGTAGTATTGCATTGCTTCGTAGTGAATCAGCTGGCTTCGTGGGCCCAGGAAGAAAGAGCAGAAGGAAGTGAATCAACTTTCTAAAAACCTTGAGCTTCTGTGAAAGCCTCTAGGTCCAAGAAAAAAAAACCACCTCGTGCTTTGTAGTTTCTTAGTCATTTTCTGTTTTGTATTTCTCTTCCTACTTGATATGAAAACGTATAAATCTAGCCGAGGAAACGATTCCTTCCTTGTTTTCTGTTTGCTTTGCTTCCTTCCCCCTTCCCTCCCTCTCTTCCTTTTTTCATTCATTTTTTTAAGGCGTTTTCGATTTAAGCAATAGAATTGCTTCTTATATATTTTGAAACAGTCATGTGAAGTGAGCAGGGTCAGCTTGTTATCTGCCATCTTCAGGGCGGGAGTCCTGGTCAGGTGTGACTGGCTGAGAGTTGCTGCAGGTCACTGATAGTGCAGGAGGAGCCTCTAGGCTGGGGCTCTGGACCCCTCACTGTGTTGCCTGGGTCACCACTGGGCCAGGTGCCTGGCACATGGAGGGCACTCTGAGCATTTGCTAAATGAGAGGAGGGGAGGGAGGGTCTCAAGCGTGCCTCTTTCTGCCCAGACTAGTGGTCCCAGGAACAAGACTGCAGTCATCTCAGAAGGCATTCTGGGTTAAATAGACTGGACTCTAGCAGTCTGCACGCAAGAGGGATCCTGGGAGCCTCTGGTTTATACCCAGTGGGTCAGAAGCACAAGTGAGCACTTGGAAGTCCAAGTGCTTAGGTGCAGTTGACACCTAAGAGGGAGAGAAGGGGTGTGGTAGGATGCAAGCCCTTAGCCTGTGGGATCCACCGCTTCAGGTAGATAGGGTCAGAATTGAGTTGAATTGTTGGACATCTAGCTGGTGTCTGAGAATTGCTTGGTGTGGGGAAAAAAATCCCACGCTTTCGAGTTGATCCCACAATCTTAATGGCCATTCATAAGATGGGCTGTTTTGTTACAGAGTTGTTTCTTTAAAGGGAAACAGCATCTGTAAAATTGGTAAGAGGAGAAACGGTGTCATGTCAACCTAAAATTATAGGTTGGTTCCTGTGAGGTTTCCCCCAGTATTTTGATAAGACAAAAGCTGAGCATTTTATAGAAGTGCCTTCCTTTATCACAAGGAGTGTCTAGTTGAGTAGCTTCAAGACATACCACGAGCTTTCCCACTACGTTAGACTGTCTGGGGGAAACTAGGTGGAAAGGAAAACCCTCCCCCTCCACCCCCAACCCTGCTTTGTTTTACACAGTTGATGACGAAGGCCCCATTTTTGATTTTGATGGAACTAGTTTCTGCTGGGACACCCCCCCCCGCCCCATCCCAAAGAAGCTACTGTATGTCTCAGGAAGAAGAAAGAAATGTCAGTATTTGAGGCTGCAGGGGCCCAGTGCACATGGCCGTGGGCTTTAATTGTGTTAGCATGGTGTGGGACTTGATTCTGGTTTGTTAGCACCCTGGCTACAAAATTCTATGGATTTTGTGTGGTCTTCCCCAACCTCCTTAGCTCAGGAGCCCTGTTATTTCGGGAGTGTGATTTTGCAGAATGCAAATGTTTTTGGCACTATATTAATAGTAGAAATGACCAGATATGCTGAATGCCAGCCTGCATCTTCCATTGCCTGCCAGACATAACCGAAAAACTTTCTAGCATGTTCTTGCGGGGGAGATGACCAGGGAACAAAGTAAAATATATGTTCACTGTATTTTAGAAATCAGAGAGAGGAGGAAAGAATACTGTGTGTGATATGGGTGTTAGGAGTTGCAATTTGAGGTGTGTTTGTGTGCTCTGAGTAGAGAAATGCCACTGTGTGTGTGTGTGTGTAACATGTAAAACAGACCACCTCACTAGAAGAGTCCTCCAGAAGTTTAGCCCCACCTGGTCATTTTCTTCCCCAATGATTTCCAGTCACTTCTGTTTCTCCCCCTTTGCGGGGACTACAGAGAAAATACCATCACTTTTGTCAACTTGTTTTCCTGGTGATGTAGCCTCAAGAGTCACCTCCTGCTGGGCCATTTCTGCACCTTGAACGTGTGTCTACACATCGCACTTTGTAGGACCATGGTCTGGCTCCCACACCTAACTGGTCTTCCAGATCCTAGGGCAGAACCTGCTTCAAGGCCATACTCAGGACATATTTAAGTGAATCAGCTTTTTTCCTCATGAACACTGAACCTGGAAATCAGAAAACCCAGGTTTGAATTTGTTTTATGACCTTAGGCAAATTACAGGTACTGTCACTGTTTAACAACTGTGGAATGACCCCTGAGTGCCAGAAACCAGACTGGAGCTGGTACCTGCAACGTGCAGGGCAGGCAACTGTTATTCCCAGTTTATAGAAGAGAGGATAGGCTCCAGAGAGGTGAGTTAACTTGTTTAGGGTTACTCACTAGTCATTTGAACCCAGATATGTGTACAGAACTAGTTCATAACCTTTCTTAATTTTTGTCATCTGTTAAAATGAAGATGACACTATTTCGCAGGTAACATGTTAATTTATGTGAGAGCACTTAGCACTGTGCATGGCTTGCTATAAACACGCAGTAAATGGTTCCTGTCTTCTGACATAGTTAGGTGCCTGAAATCTCCAGAGTTCAACTGTATGGTCTTTAGCTTTTACAACTCCCATCCTCACCTTTTCCAAGTTATACATGTGACAGCCAAGCATTTCTTACCTATTTGGAGAGGGACATGGGTGTTTGGACACTGATAGATTCCATCAGCCCATCTCAGAGTGGATGGATGGCAGGTCAGTCCCATATACGCATGCATCTGGACAGGCCTGGTTCCCACCCTGGACCAGGAAATCCAGAGCCACTGTTAGGCCCATGCCTATGGGGCGCTAAAACCAGAATGGACGGGCTGACCCATTCCATCACCCCAGCAGGGGGAAGAGGAGCACAGCGGAAGGGCCAGCGACACAGTTATTAAGAACTCACAGGGATTTCCCTGGTGGTCCAGTGACTGAGGCTCTGCTCCCAATGCAGGGGGCCCCAGGTTCCATTCCTGGTCAGGAAACTAGATCCCACATGCCACAGGATCACATACGCTGCAACTAAGACCCAGTGCAACCAAGTAAATAAGTTAGAAAAAAAGAACTCGTAGATCACTAAGCTGCAAGCACTCACAGCATGTAAATGCCTATTTGCCTGAAATCTTGAGGCAGCCTCAGTCCCCTACTGTCTTCTCCTTTATTTCCTAGAAGCCTGGATTGTAACCAGTCATTCCAGGCCAGCAGTCACCACCCACCTGCCTTGGAATGTCAGTGCATAAGACTACAGGACATGAAGGAGGAAACTGGTCTTGTCCTTGATTCCAGAAGTATCCAGAATAGGTGTCTCTGTGAAGGGTCCAGACAGTGAGACACTGCTGCAGCTGAGAGGCTGGCCCTGGGAGGTCCCCTGTGAGTCGGGAGGGGATGGCCAAGGAGGGCATCACTAGCCCAGAGCAAGGAACAGGTGTATGTGTACACACACACACACNCACCCCTCAGCCCCCCACCCCCACACACACCGTGCCTCAAACCATCCTCGATGGGCCAGAGGAGCCAGCAACATGTGCTGTTCAGAGGATTTGGCATTACAGACACACCATTGATCACTGAAAAAATCTGATGTCCGGGTCTCATATAGCTGCTAAGTGGCTGAAGAAGGGACAGAGATAGGGAACAGGACACCCCCACCCCCACCCCACCAGGTTCTGTTTTGGTCCAGGAGGGAGAAAATGGTTGTAATAGTGTTAGAAGTGGACGTTTTGAGAACGACAGGACTGGTAATGTTGAGAACACCCTGGGGCTGGGGGTTTGGGAAGACATGTCAGGAAGGCCTGGGGTAGCAGGGCTGAGAGGAGGAGAGGGAACAGCCCAGGAACAAGCGGGCTGGAGGCGGAGGGGTGAGGCGGGGCTTCAGCAGGGTGGGGTGGGCTCTCAAGCGCATGGGCACCACAAGGTGGCAGGATTCGCCTGACAACAGCTTCGTCCCCAACAGCCTGACCAGTTCTGGCCTTGGAGAGGCCCCGGTGCCCTGTCCAGGGCACTGAGACATGCACTGGCCAGGACAGACGGGGTGTGTTCACATACTCTGCCTCGCCTGATTCTCACGTCATCCCTGCCTCGCAGCATCTCTCGTGTTTTGATCAGCAGACCAGCCCGGGAAGGTGAAGGAAGTCTGTGAGGGTCTCGGTGCCAGTGTGTGGTGGAGCCATTGAATCTGGAACTTTGAGATGCTAAAGCCCACTGCTGCCCCGTGTTACCTGGATGACTACCTCTGTGTCAGAATTCCCACACCTGTCCCCAGGGGGCAACCTACTGCAGGCCCCCAGGCCCCTGGAAAGGCCAGAACTAGGGCAGTTTGGGAGAATATGAAGAGGATTTGGAGGTGAGAACAATGAGACTGAAGAGACTGAAATTACTGAGCTTGGAGAAGAGAAGGACGAGAGTCATGGTCCTCCAGTGTCTTTGTCAATTATGCAGGGGAAGTCAACCAGTCTCCTTTGAGTTAGAAGCAATAAGCTCGGAATGCAGCGAGGGAGTCTTTGGGAAATTACAACATGGGAAGAGTTCCTTGACATTTAGGATTACTAAACATTCAAATGAATTCCTGAGACATTCCAGTCCTCATTCGACAAATATGTGTGGAGGAGGTGGTTTGACTGCCAAGCACTGGGGATAAAATGGTGATCGAAAACCTCCTGGCCGTTGTGTGCTCTTGATGGTTTGGTGCTGAGGTTGGGGGCAGGGGACAGACCCATCCACCAGCAAAGGGCGTCATGTCACAGAAGGACATGCACATGCTGGGCACTCACTCAGCCTGGTCAGGGGCTCGGAGAGTGCCTCTGGACCGACAGACTTGGCTAAGCTGAGGCCAGAAGAATAAGGAGGAGTGAGCTGGGGAGGGAAGAGGGGAAGGGAGCTCCTGCCTTCTGAGGCCTGAAAGAAATTCTATGGGGCTGCATGTGGAAATTATTTTACAGTGTTTGACACCCTTAACTGTCCCAGACAGCTCGAGTTGTTTTGTCTGAAGGCAAGAAAATGAGTTCCATGATCTCTTACTACAGAGAAGCCGCATCTGCTGGGGGTTGAATTCCAAAGTCAGTGCCTAGGGAACTCCCTGGTGGTCCAGTGGTTAGGACTCTGTGCTTTCACGGCCTTGGTCCCCAGTTTTAATCCCTGGTCGGGGAACGAAGATCCCACAAGCCGTATGGGGTGGCCAACAAAACATCAGAAGAAAGCCAAGTGTATAAGTCACAAATCACGTACAATTAAATTTACTGTTGAACTATCCCTTAGAAAGGTGCCACGTGTATGACTGACACGGTCTGTTGGGGGAGTCCAGCGTGGTCAGTGTTTCCCCAGTGATGGAACCCATTGTGATTTGTTTGGTTGAGCACAAGATGAACCAGTTGGCTGTGTTTACGTCTCTATTGTATAAATCGCTGGGGTTCCCATTCCTGTCACTGAGGGGCAATTGACTACTGGTCTATTTCCCCCAGCAGGAAAGTCCTGAATTGGGGCAGTTTCGGAGAGGATGAGGAAATTCAGAGTCACACTCAGTGTTATGAAATGTTCACACATAAATAGGCCTTTAGGACCCAAGATGGAGTTGCCTCACCCATCTAAGGCTCGCTGCAGAGCGGGAGCCCTGGAGCAGTAAGCTCATCAATCGTGGATGGAAATGCCTGCACTATTGACAGATTATTGATCCCCTCTTTAAAAGTTTCAGTATAGGGGATTTCCCTGGTGATCCAGCAGTTAAGACTCCATGCTTCCACTCCAGGGGGCACAGGTTCGATCCCTGGTTGGGGATCTAAGATTCCACATGCTGCATGGTGTAGCCAAAAGGTTTTTTTTTTTTTTAAAGTCCCAGTATAATAGTTTGAATTCATAAAAGTCAGATGTACATATGATGTGATTGTATGGTGTTCGTTTGGTTCCTAGTTCCTTTTTGAAGCTCCCAGTACACTCCCATCTGCAGCAGCTCATTATCACGCAGTGACGCTTACACCCAAATAACCAACATACCCAAAGGAGGCTTGACCTCAAAGGGGACACATTAGCATTTGAAAACATTTTTTATTTTTAATTGAGGGATAATTGCTTTACAGTATTGTGTTAGTTTCTGCCATACATCAACAAGCATTTTTTCTTTTTTTAAGGTGAGAGATTTGCATTTTGGAAAAGTTCCAAGTAAAGCCAGAGATGAGACTGATTAAGTGATTAAAGTTGGATAATTCTAACCTCAACCAATAAGAACAAGTGACGATCGTAGTAAGGAGTGTAGATTTTATGTGTGGCACACAAACTGACTGAAGGCAGGTCCCAAAACTTCATTGCAGTTTGGCTGCATCAATAAAACACAGATTTAACATTTTCCTTTTTTTTAAATAAAGACTTATTTTTTAAGACGGCTACTTTGAAGCAGGTGACACTCATTTGGACGGAAATAGTAAAACAAGTTTGTTTCTTGTAGTCACCTCTTACATACAGCCTTCTCTGAACATCATCATTTTTAGCCATTTTGAATAAAGAGTTTGAGTTACACATCTGTCCCCAACAAAGACACATGGCCCCATCTTCTCCCATGTCCATAATGTCCATAGGGAGCATCTCTGCTCTTCCACTCTCCCAGCCCCGATCCTCAGCAGTTTCTCACACACACCTTGCACATCATGTCTCACACCTCTGAACATTCACATCACCCAGCTCTGAGCATGCACAGCACAAACCCACCTCCTTGAACATTCATAGCACACACACACACACACACACACATACACACACACCCTGAGAGCTTTAAATATTCTTGTCACATATAAACATACCCTTGAATGTTCACATCACACACAAACCCTTGGATGCTTGTTCCTATCACACATTTATTCAGCCCCCTGAAATCCATCTGATACATACATACCCTTGAACAGTCACACTGAAACACACACATGCACATTCCACACACACACACAAGCCTTTGAAACTGATAGCAGAATACACATGCACATTCTTGCACATTCACATCACGCACAGACCCTTGAAGATTCACCTCACGTGCTGTTCACTGTTTAGGTCATTTACCTATTGCTCTCGGATTTATTCCCCGCCCTTCCCCTGCTCTACTCTGCAGTGTGTGTGTGTGTGTGTGTGTGTGTGTGTGTGTGTGTGTGTGTGTGTTGAGGGGGGATGCTGACCCCTGAAGATTAAATTTTCCAAGCTTTCTTGCCACTGGATTCCAGTTGGATTTGGCCAATGAGAGTTGACCTGTGACAGGTGTGAGGGTGAAGGGAGAAGCCAGGCTTTTCCCCTCCTTTGCTTGGGTCGCTCTCCCAGCATCTCCCTGTGGTCCCCTTCCCCTCTAGCCGCCTTCTTCACGATTCCAGGTCCTAAGGGATGGCAAGGGCCCTGACAGCACCACCTCGTTCCTCTGTCCCTCCAGCTCTAGGGGTGGTGGCGGCTTCTACTCTTGCTAACCTCTACGTCATCTCATCATCCCCCGTTTTAGTTTTCCGGTCTTTCTGACACCTGTAACTAGCTCTCGGTATTAGATTCCTTCTTTGAGCTACCTGGCATGGGTGACTTTTCCTTAACTGGGCCCTGGCCACTGTTCCACCCTTTAAAACAGTCTCATCCCTGACCGACACTTTCCTCCAGCCGTGCTGTGTTGGATGGTGTCCTGGTACAGAGTAGGGCTTCAGGACTTGTTGAATGCATGGGTGCAGTGCCCCGTTCCTGTTCCAGGACTTTTCTGGGGCAGAGCATGTTGGACCCCTGAACTAGGTAGCTCAGGGACACCCTCCGCCCTCTCTAGATGGACTGTGGTGACCACGTTTAGCCTAGCCTCATAGAGATCCAGGCCATCTCAGGCAGAGCCCGTTTGGAGAGTGGAGGGTGAGTGGCCTTCAGCTGAGTCCTGGAAGCTGTCATGAAGCCTTGAGATTTTTGCATCACTGGGCCAGACGTGGTATCAGAAGCAAGGGGACTCTCGATGCCTGAGATAAACGGAGTGGAATGGGAGTGTCTGTCCCTCATGATTTCAGTGCACCTGGGGTCTGAGAATTGCCCTCAAATGTAAATTCCTAGTTCTGAAACTGACTTGGGTAAGCTGTTATTTGTCTCAGGATTCCTGCTTATAGAATCACTAGGGACCATGACCCATCACTGACTTCCATTTATAAAATGCCTAGGGAACGGTTTAGTCTTGAACATTAATACATACCCACGTGTATTTTCTCATCTGCAACCTAGGGAAGTTGGCTTCACGAGGCTGGAGGCTGCCAGGGGTTGGTGATTCGTGGTCGGGGTGGGTCTCAGGCAGTACTTATGTTGTCCACAGGGAGGCGCCACACACAAATTCATACACAGCCCCGGACGCTACTCCAGCCCAAGCGGCCGCGATGCCCCTGGAGTCAGAAAGCCCATGTTCTTCCTCCCTGGAGCCTCCCGGCATGCCAGTTCCTCTGAGTAGCCCTCCGCCTATAACAAATTGAGTTGAAGCATCGAAGATCACTGCGAATATGCAGTGACAGGGTGAGGCGGAGTCATTAACACATTAGAATGAGCTCGTGGGATTAAACAGAATCACGAAGAGGGTGTGGGCACCCGGGACAGGTATACTTTGAAAGGAAAGACAGAACCAGGAAAAAAATAAAGTAATAACACATCCAAGCATTTTCACACATACATGGTTCAATATAATACAGTTTTACTTTGAATTGACTGATATGCTGTATCTCCCTGTCGTCCAGCTTCCTACACTTATGTGATCCTTACAGCATGCCCCAGGACAGCAGGGCTGTGGAGCTGGCCCCAGCTGATGGACACAGGGAGCCGGGAGCCAGGGAAGTGGAGTGGCGAGGCCCTTGTCATACACCTACTCAGTCGCGGAGCTGGAACGTCAACCAGGGTCCTCATGAGCCAGGAAGGATACCCCTGGGTACTGGAAACAGTTAAGGGGGTGATTAACTGCCTCAGGGTGGTTGGGATGGTTCTGTCCGTGAGACACAAAGGCGGTGCTGCCCAGAGTCACACGTGGCAGACAGGAAGCCGGTGGAGGAGCTCCTCAAATCACTCATGCTTCTGCTTCTCTCTTTGTGTGTGTGCGTGCTGAGTTGCTTCAGTCATGTCTGACTCTTTGCAGCCCTGCCAGGCTCCTCTGTCCATGAGATTCTCCAGGCGAGAATACTGCAGTGGGTTGCCATGCCTTCCTCCAGGGGATCTTCCTACTCAGGGGTCGAACCTGCGTCTCTTCCGTCTCCTGCAGGGCCACCTGGGAAGTGCCTCTCTTTACATTCAGATAAGGCCCAGAGGGAGCATCTCTCATCTCAGGCCTCATATAGAGCCAGAGGCACAGGCAGGAGACCCAGGGAGTCCAGACCTCCAGCCCCAGGCTGTTTCCCAGACTCGATGTGGGGTCTTCCTGGCTCCAGTGTGAGATATGTTACCTTCTAGAAGCCTAGGGAACTCCCCTCCCGCTCTCAAATGCCAGGCTCTGAAGAGCCGACACGGCACTGGTGACAGCCTCTCCCCTGGTAGGGCTCCCTGGCCCTCATATCCCCACCCAGGATTGCTCAGTATCTGGGGCCTGTGGAGGTGGGAGAACTGGACTCTGCACAGCTTTCCCTGGGATTCCAGGATAAGGCATGTGAAGGGACATGGGCTCATACACGTTCATGGGCTATGTGGAGATAAAAGTGTAGTCATCTCCCCTGCACTGCTGGCCAGGACCTCCCTGAGGTCTTCTCAGGCCCTGCGTAGGGCTGGGCCAGGGCTGGGTATGCTTGTCGGGCCCGGGGCCAGTCCAGGATTTTCCAAGGGTCCTGGTAGGGTTTCTACCCCCTGTGCCAGAGAGAGGAAGGCAGGGCCCAGCAGCTGGAGCTCAAGTAGAGATGCGGGAACCCATTCATTACCGTTACTACCACAGATGGACGGCCCACCTGCTCATGTAATGAAAACTCAACCTTGCATTTTGGAAGGCCTCATTAGGCACATTTCTGGGTCTGGGGGTTTGAGGGGAGGAGGATTTTTCTCAAGATTAGATGCAAAGATCTCCCATCCTCCATGAGAAGTCTGGCTTGAGAGATAAAATGTGTTTCTGAAGCCTAGCCTGCCCTGCCTTCAAGGAATAGGAAGTCAGGTTTTCTGTAGCTGGTAATTTGGGTTCTTCTTTCTGTGGCTTCCCCTATGGCTCAGATGGTAAAGAGTCTGCCCGCAAGGCGGGAGGCCTGGGTTCAATCCCTAGGTTGGGAAGATCCACTTGGAGAAGGGACTGGCCACCCACTCCAGTATTCTTGCCTGGAGAATCCCCATGGACAGAGGAGCCTGGGGAGCTATACGGTCCATGGGGTCGCACAGAATCAGACACAGCTGAGCAACTAACACTTTATGGGCCCAGAGTCCACCGAAGCTTTCGAGGGAGAAAGAGAGGAAGGGCTGTGTCATGGAGGGGAGAGGCAGCTGGACTCTGGCTCCAGATAGCCAAGTGTGAACTTAACTCTGCCCCGCTGATGGCTGTGCAGTTTGGGGCAAATCATTTGACCTTTCTGTGCCTCATCTGCAGAATGGGGTTAAACAGAGGACATAGCTTGTGGAGTAGCTGTGAGTATCAAATGAATGTGTATGTTTACTATAAATACATTTATTATAATAAAACAGAAGGGTCCCTGAGTCAAGAGGCCACCCCGAGTGTGAGGTTGTGGCTGATGCTTAGTCTGTGCCAGTGGTGTGCTGGTGGAACAGGTCCTTGGAGGTGGGCAGTGGGGCGGGAGTGTTGCTTTGTAGCGCTTGCCACTTTCTGTGGTATAAATAGGGCTTCCCAGGTGGCTCAGGTGGAAACGAATCTGCCTGCAGTGCAAGGGACTGGGGTTTGATTCCTGGGTCAGGAAAATCCCCTGGAGGAGGAAATGACAACCCACTTTGGTATTCTTGCCTGGAGAATCCCAAGGACAGAGGAGCCTGGTTGGCTACAGTCCATGGGGTCGCAAAGAGTTGGACACGACTGACTGACACTTTCACTTTTTTGCACTTCATGGTGTGAATCCTCCTACTCTGGCTGGTTTTGAGCCACTACCGTGGTACCACTAAATAAAGGATTGGGGAGGTGTGCTCGTCGTTGACTCTTAGGCATTGGTACAGACTGGTTCTGGCACAGCTCTGGTCCGGGACTAATGGTGTGATCAGGCTGCTTAATAAATATTAAAACTTTCCGTACTGGTTGGTAAATAGCCACTGGCTCAAGAGTCCTCCTACCACTCCAGCAACCCTGGCCTTCCCCTTACGGTCCTCCCAGAGCTCCCACTGGTCCATTAACTAAAGCATTTATGGGAACCCTTTCCTGTGATTTGGCCAGTGTCAGTTCTGATTGCTCGAGGATGTGCCAGATCGGTAGGTAAATTATTTGGTATCACAGGTCTGTAGCCTAGGAGTGTTGGGCCAGTAAGCTGAGTCAGCCTGGCTTGTGGATGTGATGCCTGGCCCACCACCCTCAGGGACCCTGTGCAGCCCCATCCCCACAGTGTTCCCCAGCACAGCTATAGGACAAAGGCAGAGCCCTGCATCTATCTGGGGGTTGAACTGGGGCAACAGTGTGTTAAAGATGATTTGCTTCAAGGATGAAAAAATGTAATCAATATGACCTGCTTCACCAGCTTGGAATGCAGATGCTCTCACATTTCTTTTATGTCTTCAGTTAAGTGCTTGAGCAGTCTGTATTATTCAGAAGTTCAGGGTCTATCTTTTGAGAATTCCTGCCCCAGTGAATCACTGGCTCAGGATGAAGGAAGAAGGCCTACTTCTAAGTGCCAGGCAGAAAAACAACTAGAGTCTGACTAGTCTGCTCACAGGCTGTCTTGGAATGGCCACTGTGCTGCCCTCAGTCAGGACTCCCAGCCTGACCTGTGTGCTGAGGTAGTTGGATCTTGGGGTAGTAGGGACCCAGACAGGTGGCAGAAATGAGTGTGATGGGTTGTGGGTGACAATAGAGAGTGGTGGGGGCTGTGGTGAAGTGGCGTGTGTGTTCCTCCAGCCAGTTTTGGCCAAATATGGGCCTTGTGTTGACAGATTTTCTCATGTTTTTGAAAGAAACAGGATACATGTGGGGCTTTATTTTTGAGGCATAATGTGCATACAATAGAGTATACAAATCCTAACGATTTTTTAGCGTATATATACATTTTACATACATAACCACTGTCCATATGAAGATAGAGAATATTTCCATCTCTTAGAAAGTTCCATTGTGCTTCTTTCTAAGTCAGTAGCTACCCCTCCTTCACCAAAGGTAACCATGACTTCTGTATCTGTAAGTTGGCTATGTTTAATCTTGAACTTCCTACAACTGACATCTTACAACATGTATTCTTTTGAGTCTGGCTTCTTTTGTTAAATATAGGACCCTTGAGATTTTCCATCTGCCATGTTATCAGTGAAAGTGAAAGTTGCTCAGTCGTGTCCGACTCTTTGTGACCCCATGGACTATACAGTCTGTGGAATTCTCCAGGCCAGAATACTGGAGTGGGTAGCTTTACCCTTCTCCAGGGGATCTTCCCAACTCAGGGACTGAACGCAAGTTTCCCACATTGCAGGCAGATTCTTTACCAGCTGAGCCACCAGGGAAGCTCGTATGTTATCAGTTCATTCCTTTTTATAGCTGAGTACTACCAAATGCCACAATTTATTCACCCATGTTCCTGTTGAGGGATATTTGGACGTTTTTTTCTTCTTGACCACTGTGAATACAACTGCCATGTGCCTTCAAGTATAAGTCTTGTTTTCCTGGACACATGCACTCGTTTCTCTTGGGTTTATTGCATATATATGTGTGTGTGTGCATGTATTATAGATACACACAGATTGGAGTAGTGTTGCTGGGCCATAGTTAAAGTCTGAAACTTTATTAGCAATGGACAATTTTCAGGACTTCTCTGGTGATCCAGGGGTTAAGAATCCGCCTTCCAACGCAGGGGACATGATTTGATCCCTGATCGGGGAACCAAGATCCCACGTGCTGCAGAGCAAGTAAGCCCACGCAGCACAACTAGAGAGAAGCCCGCACACCGCAATGAAGGGTCCTGCGTGTCACAACAAAGCTCCCATGTACAACGGAGACCCAGCACAGCCAACTAGATAGACACATTTTTTAAAAAGAGAAACGGACAGTTTTCCATAGAGGTTATGTCAGGTTGCACTCTCACCAGCAGTGTGTGAGTGTTCCAGCGACCGCGCTTTTGGCCATTCTAGTGGGAGTGTAGTGGCACCTCGCTGTGGTTTCAGTGTGTGCATCCCGATGACTAATGATACACAGCACCTTTATGTGTATGTATTGGCCATTCGGTATTTTCTGTTCTGGTCTTCCTTTTTAATTCCTTGACCTTTTTAAAAGTTGGAGTGCCTTGTTTTATTGGGCTTCCCTGGTGGCTCAGATTGTAAAGAATCCGCTTGCAATGTGGGAGACCCGGGTTTGATCCCTGGGTCAGGAAGGTTCCCTGGAGAAGGAAATGTATATTC
This sequence comes from Redunca redunca, assembly GCA_006410935.1. NCBI lineage: Eukaryota > Metazoa > Chordata > Mammalia > Artiodactyla > Bovidae > Redunca > Redunca redunca. The sequence continues at coordinate 673,359 of SJYQ01000186.1, read as the reverse complement.
TGCGTTCTTTATAGATCCTGAACACAAGTCCTTTGTCAGATGTGTGCTATGACTATTTTCTCCCAGTCTGTGGCTCGCCTTTTCACTTTCTTGGTGGTGCTGCTACTTTTTCCTCAAATGTTTGGTAGAATCCATCAGTGAAGCCATCTGGGTCTGAAGTTTATATAAGATTTTAAACTACAGATTAAATGAACAAAATGAAATAGGATTTCCTCTTCTCCCGTCAGTTTCAGTGGTGATTTTCAAGGGATATTTTTCATTTCCTCTGAGTTGTCTAATCTATTAACATAAAGTGCTTCATAATATCCCACATTATCTTTTCAACATCTATAGGATCTATAATAATTTTCTTTTTTATTCCTAATATTAGTATTATGTTTAATCTCCTTTTCCTTGCTTATTTTTATTAGACATTCGCCAATTTAATTAATCTTTAAATAACACAAATTTTTACTTTTTGAGATTGCTGTTATTTTTATCTTTTTAAAATTTTTTGTTTATTTATTTAGTTTCGGCTGCAGTGGGTCTTTGATGCTGTTCGCAGGCTTTCTCTAGTTGTGGCGAGCGGGGGCTACTCCCTAATTGTGCACGGGCTTCTCGTTGCAGTGGGTTTCCTTGTTGCGGAGCATGGGCTCTAGGGCTCGGTAGCTGCAGCGCATGGGCTTAGCTGCCCTTTGGTATGTGGGATCTTCCTGGGCCAGGGATCGAACCCATGTCCCCTGCACTGGCAGGTGGATTCTTAACTGCTGGACTACCAGAGAAGTCCTCTTTTCTTTTGATTATTTGCTCTTATATTTTATCTTCTTTCTTCTATTTTGGGTTAATTTTGCTCCTTTTTTAGCCTCTTGAGGTAGAATCTTTGGCCATTTTATACATTTATTCTTTAATAGGCACCTTTTAAAGCAATAAATTTCCCTCTAAGCTACATCCCACAGATTTTAGCATGCGGTTTGTTCAGTTCAAAATATTTTCTCATTTCCTTGGGATTTCTTCTTTGATGCCTGGAGTTTTGTTGTTATTGTTTGTTTTAAGAGTGTTACTTAATTTGTACATATTTAGAGACTTTCAGGTTTTGTTTTGTTGATGATTTCTATTTTAATTCATTGTGGTCAGAGAACATATTCTGTATGTTCTGTTGAGATTTATCCAGGTTTGCTCTGTCTCTCAGACTGTGGATTATTTTGGTGATTGTTCTGTGCAGATTGTAGTTGTTGAATATTGTTTTCTGTGAATATTAATTCGATCCAGCTAATTGATAGTATTGTTCAGATCTTCTATATACTTCTTGATTTCTTGACTAGTTGTTCTATTAGTTGAAAATATTCATGTATGATTGTGAATTTGCTTGTTGTTCTATTAATTGAAAATATTCATCTATGATTGNTTTAATATATTTCTTATTTTCAGCCTTCTTTTGATTAATTAATCAAGTCTTTTAAATTATTCCTTTTTATTCTTCTGTTGGCTTTTAAATTGTACTTCCTTATATTATTTTAAATGTCTCTTCTAGACATTATAATATGTATTCTTAACTTTTTCACATTTAATAAATTTTGTAATTAGTATTAGTGTTATTCCCATTTAACAATGTAAGAACCTTAGAAAGTATGATTCCTTTACTTCCTTTCCCACCATTTGTGTTATTTTTCATGTATTTTACATATACCAATATATTATGTAGTAATATACCCTTTCCACCTACAGTATAGCACAGGGAACTCTGCTCAATGTTATATGGCAGCCTGGATGGGAGGGGAGTTTGGGGGAGAATGGATAGATGTATATGAATGGTTGAGTCCTGGAGCAAGCTCCTGGAGTTGGTGATGGACTAGGAAGCCTGGCGTGCTGCAGTCCATGGGGTCGCAAAGAGTCGGCCACGACTGGGCGACTGAACTAAACTGAGGCGCTTTGCTGAGCATCTGGAACTATCACAATATTGTTGTCAACTATAGGTGGCGCTAGTGATAAAGAAGCTGCCTACCAAAGCAGGAGACAAGAAACACAGGTTCCCTCCCTGGGTGGGGAAGATCCCCTGGAGGAGGGCATGGCAACCCACTCCAGTATTCTTGCCTGGAGGATCCCATAGACAGAGGAGCCTGGCGGGCTACAGTCTGTAGGATCGCAAAGAGTCAGACATGACTGAAGCGACTTAACACGCATGCATGGATACTCCAATATAAAATAAAAAGTTAAAAAAAAATTCTCTCTTTCCCTTTTACTCTTTATTCCTTCCTGAAGATCTAGACCTCCATTTGTACCTCAGTCAGAGAGCTTCTTGTCGTATTTCTTTTGGTGCGCTCTGCTATTGGTGAATATTCTCTCCTTCTGTTTTCCTGAAAATATCTTTATTTTGCTTTCATTTTTGAATAATATTTTCACAGCATCTAGAATTATAGATTTTCTTTCTTGCAACAGCTAAACTGTGCCATTCTATTGTTTTCTATAAGCCATATTGAGATATTTTCTGTAAATCATATGGTTATTACTCTAAATTTAATGTCCCTCCCTCTTCTGGCTGCTTTATAATTTCCTATTCATCTTTGGGTATTGGTGATTTGACTATTATGTCATCGGATGTGCTGTTCTTTGTATTTATCCAACTTGATATTCACTAAACCCGAATTTGTAGATTGATATGTTTCATAAACTTTTGAAAATTCTGGTCATTTTCCCTTCAGATATTTGTTTTACCTCAATTCTCTCTTTCCTCTTCTTGGACTCCAGTTGCATTTATATACACTGTTTGATTTGTTTTTCCCACAGCATTCTGATGCTGCGTATTTTTTCGTTCTTTTTTTTTTTCTCTTTGTGTTTCAGTTTTGTTATTTTCTTGCTGATCTTTNTTTTTTTTTTTTTTTTTTAATTTCCTGGTCTTTTCTTCTTCTTTGTTCAGTTTATTATTGAGTTACTTCTTTATTTCAGATTTTTTTTAGGTCTGAAATTTCCATTTGATTCTTCTTCAGAGTTTCTGTCTCTGATGAAATTCTGCATTGTTTTACCCATCATGTTTATACTTTCTACTAATTTCTTAAAATGTTTATAATTGTCATTTCAAAGTTCTTGTCTGTTAATTCATTATCTAGGTCATCTGTAGGTGTGCTCCTTTTGACCATTTTTTTTTTTTTGATTAGAGTTGTCATCATTCTTTGCATTTATTGTATTTAGGGGTCAAAGGCTAGATGTTTGGTAGAAAATAACAGTAGAAAGTGAAGAAGGTAACATTCATCCCCAGAAAGATGATGTCCTTTCTTCTCTCAGCAGTAAAATAGTGCTTTTTTCACTGGTTTCAAATGCCTTAAAGATAGGATCAGGGCTCTTCTCTGGGCCCTAAATACTAAATGACTTTAATCTCTCTCTGATTCCCTTTCCTGCTTTCACATTTTCCTTCTGCGGGAGACTTCTTGCTTTCTTTCCAGCCCAAGTCCACATGCTGCGGCATAGTTGATAAACATCCTGTGGGAAAGGATTGGCAGGTAGTGACTGCCATCTCTACCTGAGGGCTCAATCAGAAAAATCCAATTCATTATTCCAGCCCTTCTGGTCATTATGAGTTAATCTGGTTTCCTCTTAGTTCAGCAAAGTACCCCTGTCTATTATAAATTTGCTTCCCTGCCTGCCCATGTTTCCAAGAATAAAAACAGCCGCTGGTCTCTATTCATTTATGAAAGGCTTGTCTCTGTCTAGAATTTAGTTCATTTAGATCTCTCTGCATCCTTAACTCTTTGTTGGGTTTCCAGTATATAATTTTACAGTTTATTTGATGTTTTCCCATTGTTATGGTGATAGTGACGGTCTTCTATGACTTTCTCTATTGATTGGAAGCCCAGATGATTGTTGTTTTAGTGTGAAATCATCTCATTTTCAGGGTAGCAAAAAATTCCAGTATTCAAAAAATGTTCTGCAGGATGAAGGAAATACTTTTGCAGGCTAACTGCTTTTTAGCCCATAAGGCTGTAGGTTTGTATCCCCTGATCTTAAATAATTCACCATTACTGATGAGATAACTGAATTATTGTAATATCTTAGTTGTCTGAGAAATGCTTTGAGATTTTTGTTAAATCTGTCTGTACTTAGAGAGTCTTTCATTCTTACGTTCTTCACATATCTCGCAAGTGTTACAATAGGGGAAAATGTGAAAAATCTGATTGATAAGGCCATTGGTGTCCATGGTCAATAGTCCTTCAAGCACTTAAGTCCTTGGATCACAGCACGCTCTACTTTGAGTTCAAATAGGATGAGATCTTTTGGTAGGGGCGGGGAGCAAGGAAAGAGCTGTAGTTGCTAGGGTTGTGTGTGTGCATATGTGTGTATGCAGGGTTGGGGGTGGGGAGCACTTGGGAAAATAGCTGCATAGGGCCAATTGGTAGTCCAGATTGTCAAGTCCAGTGTAGTGTATAATTTTAACGACCTGGGCAGAATGCAAGGCTGCTCTTTTTTCTGAGTCCAGTGAGAGCCTGAAGCATGAATCAAGAAGTCTGTCAGAAGGATCCAAAAGATAGAGAACAGCCTAAGGGGCAGGGGCCGGGAAATGAGCCATATCCAGTGTAACTAACACACTTCATTTCAGCAGATCTCATGTGATATTAATAAAATCGTATATATATATATAATCTATCTCATTGTGAAAAGTTAATCTTACTCTTCTCAGATATAACCTTTAATGAGCTCTATGATAGAATTCTTGACAGAACCTATCATTCTCCATTATTTGAAGTTCTGCCAAAAGTTTTTCTCTGGGGTCTTAGAGGTGATCATTGAAAAATCAGGAACCGGTTCTTTTGAATATGGAGGGCAACAGCAGGAGTGAGAGGTGAATAGTGTCTGAGATCACTGGCTCATATTCATTACACATTTCCTATCTTGGGTCCTAGTCATCTTGATTATAGCTCAAGTTACTATGATAAAATGCTAAAAACTGGGTATTAAACAACAGATACGTATTTCTCATAGTTCTGGAGCCTGGGAAATACAAGATCAAGGTGCTGGCAGATTCAGTTCTTGGTGAGGGCTTTCATCCTGGCTTGCAGACGGCTACCTTCTCACGGTGTCCTCACAAAGTGGACAGAGGAGGTTCCGGTGTCTCTTTTTTTATTTTTAAAACTTTTATATTTTGTATTGGAGCATAGCTGATTAACCGTAAGATATGCACATTTGATCCCTAGGTTGGGAAGATCCCCTGGTGAAGGGCATGGCAACGCATTCTAGTATTCTTACGTGGAGAATCCCATGGACAGAGGAGCCTGGCAGGCTATCGCCCATGGGTCGCACGAGAGTCGGACACAGCTGATTAACAGTGTTGTGATAGTTTCAGGTGGGCAGCAAAGGGATTCAGGCATACATATGTTATACATGTATCAATTCTCCCCAAGTCCCCATTGTTTTAAAAATAAGGGCACTAAGCCTATCATGGGGGCTCCATCCTTAATAGCGCATCTAAACCTAATTACGTCCCAGAAGCCCCTTCTCTTAACAGCATCACATTGGGAGTTAGGGATCCAACACATGAATTTTGGGAGACACAAACATTGAATCCATGGTACTTATTAACGATCGGTATCAACCATCTCTTTGTCTAGTCTGTTCTGCAACATTTTCTTTCCTTCAATTTGTAGTCTTTCCTGCATGTCTTCACTGTGATTGTTTCATTTCAGCGTTACAGTTTGTTTCATTGCTTCTCTAAAGTTGTCCAAACAGTTTCTTTGTGGTTTCTCAGAGTTCTTGTATTTGATTAGCCATCTTCGCTCCTCTTGAACATTTAAAACCTTTAATTAGTTATAATAAATAAATGTACAAACATGCACATTTTTGATTAAGTAGAGAAATGCTCAAAACAATGCAATTTTGTGAATATTTTTATATACTACATTAAGAGAAAGATAAGTGACATGTTTAGCACAGCACTTTTTAGAAATTCAAAGGTTAATTTAGAAAATTAAATAAATACATGGAAAATACATATAATTCTTATAAATACTTTTATATACAGTTCCAAATAGATGACACACATTTAATATCAATATGTAGAAATTCTAAGTTCAGTTTAGAAATACCAGGTAAACAAATGTTCAGAAGCATATCAGTTCTTTCAAAGGCAGTGACCAGATGGATAGGCATGTTTTTCAGTGGCGTAGTCATTACTTAAAAATATGCATGATCAGTGGAATCTTGGGGAAATAAGCCTTTGGATTTTATATGTCAATAAATTATTAGGTTCATAACTCAGCCCTGCCTTGCTCCAGCCTCAGTAGAGGCCTGAAGAGTAGCAGGAGGTGGGGGTACTGACAGAGAATCCATCAGGTTGCCTGGAACCACAGTTCTCAGCTCAGCATTCATTCTTGCCCCCGGGCTTAGTCCCCAGGCCATTTGGCCTGACAGCAAGACCATCTCCAGGTAGGTAGGGTTGGAGACTCTGATGACCAGCTTACTGGGTGGGCAGTGGCTGATTGTGTCTGAATCTAGCTGGGCTGGGCCAGCAGGGACCCAAACCTTGGTGCTGATGTCCTCTCCTTTTTCCCCTCGGTGACCACACAGTGGAGAAGAAAGAGCCCATTCCTTAGGCTGAGAAGTCCTGTTGTGAGACTTTGCTCCCATACTTAGCAGCTGGACAAGTCACTTACTAGTCAATAACCTATTTAGCTTCTCTAATCTTCAGTTTTCTTACCTATAAAGTAAGACTAATGATGCCTTTCTTACAGGACTTTAGGGAGGATGAAATTAGATAATGGATACAAGAATGCTTGCTAAATGGTATAATGTGCTGCATACAGTGCTAATTAGGTCTGCTGCAGATATTCATTTCAATTCAAGAAGCAGGTATTAAGCACTGCTGTTTACCAGTATTAGGTCCTATATTAGGCACTTCAAGGAGGGAGAATGATGAATAAGAATCAGCCCTTGGTAGGAAGATAAGATACACTGAAAGTAGCTATGATAGAGTTATTATTATTATTTTTTAATGCAGATTTACATCTGCAATGGAAGTGCACTTTTTTAAAGCCACATAGGCAGCTTAGGATAGGCAGTTTAGGATAAGTTATAGTGGACATGTGTTATTTTTCTCTGAAGTATTCTTTCCCTATTTTCTGGTCATAGTATCCCCTGCCCCAATTTTAATCTGGAAGCCCCCCTCTCTGTGTCTCTCAGCCCATGTGGTTTGAGTGGACTCTATCCCTGCCAGGGGTAGAGTGTAAGGCCTAGTCTTAGACAGTCAGTGCATTTCATCTCCCTCATGACAATGATTGTTTTAGGAACTAGCATCTCTAGACCTTGGAGATGAAGAATCAGGTTTCCGTGATACTCTCTGAGTGACTGGATCCAGCCGTGCCTGAAGCCAGCCTACCTCTCAGCTTATCAGCTACAGGTATCACTGAATTCTCTTTTGGCTTAAAACAATTTCGATGAGGGTTTTGTGCCTCCTGACTCACAGCAGGATGCCTTGAAGAATCCTCCAGTAGGCTCTTTGCAGAGAAGACCACACAAGGCAAGTATTTAACTTTGTGGTTGCCCTTACTGCTACGGCTCTTCCATATACATACCCTCACCTACTGAAGACCATGAAGCAACATCAGGACCCAGATATTTCTTTCTCCAGTTTTCCTGCGGTAAAATTGACTCAGGATATTGTATACAATGTGATGATCTGATATATTAATATGTATATATTGCAAAATGAGTACTGCAGTAAGGTTAGTTGACATACCCATTACCTCAGTAGTTACCATTTTGTTGTCGTTGCTGTGGTGAGAACATTTAAACTCTCTTCTTTCAACTTTCCTGTGTACAATACAGCATTGTTAACTCTAGTCACCATTCTGTACGGTAGAGCCAGAACCTGCTCATCTTCTAACTGGGAGGTTGTCCAGTGTCTCTCCATTTCCTCTCCCTTCCAGTCTCCTGAAACCACCAACCTACTCTCTGTTTCTGGGAGTTCAGCTTATTTATTTATTTATTTATTTTTAAAATTGAAAAACTTAAAAAATTTGTGGCACATGGGACCTTAGTTCTCCACCAGGTATTGAATCCATGCCCCTGCAGTGGAAGCAAGGAGCGTTAACAACTGGACTGCCAGGGAAGCCAAGCTCAGCTTTCTTGGATTTCACATAAAATTGGGATTGTGCAGTATTTGTCTTTCTCTGTCTGACTTATTTCACTTAGCATAAGGCCCTCAAAGTCCATGCAAGATTTTCCTCCAAGGCATCCATGGAGGCCCTTGACATCCATCCATGTCAAGATTTTCTTCTCTCTCTCTTTTTCTTTAAATGGCTGAGCAAACCTTTCAACAGGATGCTGGTCTGCTGTTCATCCAGGTGTACCCGTCCTGTGACAGTGACTTAGCCCCTTCTCCCAGGCAGTGTAAACTCTTTCTGGATGTCATTTTCTGCCCTCTCCGTGCCCTCTTTCAACCAATTCTGGGCCCTGGCCTCATGCAGGGAATCTTTTCTGACTAAGTAGGGGAAGGTATGAATCATCTTCTCTTTTACATCCCACCCTACTAACCCAGCCTGAGATGTTCATCAGCCAGAGAAGCTGGAAGGGCAGACAGTGGAAGTTATGTAGGCGCAGCAAGCACGCCTGTATGCGTGTGCTCTCAGTCGTGAACTTGGTGACCCCCATGGACTGCCCACCAGGCTCCTCTGCCCATGGAATTTTCCAGGCGAGAATACTGGAGTGGGTTGCCATTTCCTCCTCCAGGGGATCTTCCCGACTCAGAGATCAAACCCTCTTCTCCTGCATTGGCAGGCAGATTCTTTACCGCTGAGCCACCTGTGAAGCCAGGGTACAGAGAGGAAGTGACTTATCCACTTTCATTTGATGAGCTATTTTCAGTGTCAGGACAAGCAATCAAGTCTCTGGATTTCAAGTCTGGCCCTCGTTCTACCACTGTGTGATTTTTTTTTTTTTTTTACATTCTCTATATTTCCGTGGGACATCCTAGATACTTTTAGACCAGTGGTCTGTCTTGACATTTACACTCCTAGGGAGCAGGGATGATGCTGTTCAGTTGAGTCATAAAGCTCCTCTGGTTTGGTACCCTGCTCACACGAGTGTGATAGGAGTTTCTGACGGCAGGCTGAGGATGGAGAGGTTGGGTGGGATATGGGCTCAGGTGAATCAAATGCCAGGCTGGTCAGTGGGGGGACACAGGATGGACCAGTGTGGCGTGCGGGTGGGTCAACCCCATAGGGACTCAGCTGAGTTCCGCACCTACCGTAGGGACTTCCTTCTTTGGACTCATTTCCCCCTTGGGAAATGGGACCGATGCTTTGCTCTCATATCCTTGTCAGAGAATATACCTGAGGGCAAGCTCTCCTGGTGGAGAGTGACCTTTTGGAGGGCCAGTCTCCAGAGGATATGTGACAGCATGTGCACCTCAGCCTGTGCAATCTGCTTATCTACAGCAGTCGCTGGAAGGCGCTCTCTGTTTCGTGGCATCCTTCTCCCCCCTTGACCTCCGCTGATTAGACCACGGGTGGGTGGATGGCCCAGTCTGATCTGTTTTCCTCTCCCAAGAACTTGAAATCACGACTCTGAGGAAATGGGTTGATGAGCTGTGGGCGCTGAGTGGGGAGGGCCTGTGGAGTCAGAGATGAATCAGCCACACACGGAAGCCCATGGAAAGCCTATGTTGTGGGTGAGCCCAAACCTAAATCCTTAGACAAAGCCCATCCATGGAAAGGACCGAGCGCATGGTCAGGCCACTCAGAAACAGGGGGCAGAGAAGAGGGAGAGGTGCCCCGGGTGATTTTCAGCTTCCCTGAGAGTTACTTTCACTTCCTGCTCAGTATTTCCTTGGCTTTCCCTGGCAGCCCCTCTATCACTCCCTCTGCCAGTTGGGCTCATCGGAAGCATTTTTGTTCCCTGTGGCCAAGTGACCCCAGATAAGGATAGTGTCTCACCCATGCCACACCCCCAGCTCTTTGCAGCAAATCCCGAATGTTTGCCGAATGCACATGTGGGCAACTGAGGGCCGTGGGACTGCAACAGAGGAGCATTCAGCCACCCAGTGGGCTCAAGCTTCTTGACCGGATGGGGCCACTGGGGAGGGTGAGCCACTGAATGTTTCTGGGATGTTCCTAAGGGAGCTTGGTTTCTAGGACAGAAGACAAATAGCTGTGGCATCCCCCAAACAGGTGGGACTTGGGTGTCATGCTCTCCAGTGTTCTTACTGCCACTTTTAGAGCCCTTGGGCCTCCCCTGTGCCTGAGACCTGGGGTTCTCAAGTTGCTCCCTGTTCCCCTTGGGACCCCTAATCTGTCTTGCTTCAGTTCTTTGAGTATATCTATTACTTGCAATCTCATTCTCTCTCTTCCTCCTCCTTTTTTTCCCCCTGATATTGAAAATCTGCATACCTACTCATTAAGAAGTCTGTAATACAAGGTGGCAGATATTGTCTGCTTCAGCCCCGTGTCCCCAGGGCCCAGCCTAGCTCCTGACCTCCAGTTGCTTCTCCCCAGCCCTCTCCTTGGGCTGGTACCTATGTCTAGCAACCTGTTCTGCACCTGGCACATAGTAGGTGCTAGGAGACTTTGTGGTGTTGAATTGGAAGGGGGGGGAACACACCTGATATAATCAGATGCTCTTCAAGGGGGCCTTAGGATTGTAGAGCTTCAAGTCCTTGAGGGAGTGGAGGAGAAGGGGACAGAGGTCTGGGAGACAGGCAGGGCAATGGTAGGAGGTGGATGGAAACAAAGACACATTTTTGGCAACTGAACTAGTCAGGATCGTCGGACTGCTGCAGCAGAGAAGCTCAAGATGCAGTGTCTTAACACAATAGAAGGTTATTTTTTGCTCAGATAACAGTGAGTGTGTATTTGACAGGTGGCCTCCCATGTGGTAATTCAGGCACTTGGTTCTCCTTCCATTTTGCAGCTCTACCATCCCCAGGACCTCAGAATCCTCTGCTGGGTAGGACACTTGACATCCAGCTTACAGTGATAGACAGACAGAGGCAGGGAGACAGACAGACAGAGAGAGAGAGAGACAGACAGAGGAACTTGTAAGGGGGGCCCTCATGGGTCAGCCCTAGTAGTGTTATCTTTCACTTCCGATCACATTCCATCAGCGAGACTTGCAGCTACGGAGACAACTGCCACTGAAAATTTGGTTTATTGCTCACAGTTCCTGAGAGGAGGGTCATGTTGGGCCATGTAGGACCACATGAGGTTGCAACAGGATCAGTCAGGAAGCAGAGGGAGAGCAAGGGGAACACAGAAAAGCCTTCACTAGTGTTTTCAGTGGGGAGGAATGGGTGTGGCAGGGTAAGCAGGTTTAGGATTGACCAGATTGAATAATTTTGGGGGGCTTAGGGTGTAGGGGCTGCCTCTAGTTGTCTGATGCCTGGCCCTGGGGTGATTAGGGCAGAGGGATGGTGTCCTGTAGGATGAGATCCCGAGACAGAAGGGGCTGGGGCTTGGGTTTGGACTGGTTAGTCTGCTTGTGAGAGGTGTGCTCTTGGGAGAGTGTACTGTCCTGGGAAATCTGTTTACTCTGGGAGGGCACTTTCCTCAGGGTCAACAAGGACATCAGAATAAAAGGGCCTGCTTAATTCAGTGACTGGGGTTCCCACGTGGCTCAGTGGTAAAGAATCTGCCTGCCAGTGCAGGAGATGCAGGAGACCTGAGTTCGATCCCATGGACAGAGGAGCCTGGTGGGCTATAGCCCATGGAGGTTGCGAAGAGTCAGACATGACTGAACAACTGAACACGTATGCACAATTCAGTGACCACACTTAATTGTAAGAAAGGCAGGGAAATATCAGCTAGCTGTGTGTCCAGGAAAAAGAGACCAGTTTTGGTGAGCACATTTAGTGTCTCTGTCTGCGCTTAATTAAGCCGAAAGAGCTTCATGTTTGGAGTTAGAAGACGGGGATTGAACTCCTGACCCTGTGGCATGGAACTGTGTGAGCTTAGATGAGTCACTTCTGACAACATCAGCTCCATTAGCTCTCAAAAGGAGAAAATAATTAGAGCTACATCTCATGGCAGTTGTACAAGATGCTTTGGGCACACTCCAGAGCGCTGTTCAAATGCTAACTGTTTTCTGTGGTCTTTCCAAGTTTTCCAGGGGCCCATGGTGGCTCTTGGAGACAGCCCTCTGCTGTCATTTAAGTGCAGGACCGAACCCCACCCCCCCATCATGCTTGGAATGGGACCAGAGAAGCAGCTGGGATGACCTGTTTCCCCAGAGCCGCATGCACAGGCAGGGAGGGTCTTTACAAGTATGCTCAGGATTAGCAGATGTGGCCGGGGGATTTCATGCCATATCCAGCTGGGAACACACGAGGCTCAGGGAAAGATGGTGATTAGTGACTCTGCCAAAGCTTTTTAAAAATGATTCTTTTTCCTATTTTAAATCAGAACATGCTCATTAAAGAAACAGGGTTAAATATAGAAAAATACAAAGAACAAGGCACTCCTCGTACCACCACACAATCACTAGTAACATTTTGTTTCTGCTTTTTTTTTTCCTTTTGGTGTTTTCCCTCTGTGAAATGGCTTTCAATTCATTTATTCTTAATCAAAAATTCAATCTGATTCATAGTACATACAAAATTCAAAAGTTACAGAAGGTTATGCAGTGAAAGAGAAGTCTCCCCCCATCCTCCCGGTTCCCTTCCTGGAAGACAGCCTCAGTTACCAGCCCCTTGAGTTTCCTTCCAAAGTTAATCAATGCACATATAAGTATATGCATGCATATTCTTTTATTTTTAAACATATATTCTTGCATGGTGTATACCCTCTTACTAAGTTGCTTTTCCCCATAATAATGTGTCTTAGAGACTGCTCCACGTCAGTTCATAGGAGCTGCCTCATTCATTTTAAAGGCTGTATAATATTCAGTTGTATGGGTTGTATCATAATTTATTTAACCAGTCTGATATTGAAGGATATTTAGTTTGTTTCCAGTCTTTTGAATTTTTCACAATGCCTCAATGAATATTCGTATACATATGTCATTTCATACATGGGCAAGCATACCCATAGGATGATCTTCTGGAATTGCAATTGCTAGATTAAAGACTACACATTTTAAATATTATGGTTTATTGCCTCTATAAAGGTCACATGCATTGCAAGCACATAGAAAGAGAATGTCAGTTTCTTCACATGCATGCCAACAATCTGTTAGTAAGCTTTGTCAAGTTGGCCAACCTGATAGGTAAAAATGATATCTTATCAAATCTTTTTGTATGTTTAAAATCCACTTTGCTCCAGTTACTGTTAACTATTTTATCTTGTCCATGTTTTCCTATTGGACTGCTGATCTTATTGATTTATAGAAGCTCTTTATATACTAAGGGAATTAAACTTTTATCTGGGATATATGTTGCAAATGTTTCCCTCAGTTTGTTACTCTTCTCATGACTCTTTTTCATAAAGAAAACTTATTTTTTGTTGGTGTACTCAGTCTTTTCTATCATAGTATCTGGGTTTGTATCACACTTTAAAAATGTCTTTCCCACTCCAAGAATAAATTTTATTTTATACACTTTAACCTTTTTTTTCCATCAGTAATTTATTTTGGTGTGCGGAGTATGATTGAGATTAAACTTCCCTTTTCCCTGGTAGAGACGCAGCTTATCCCAACATTGTTTATTGAATACTGCATCCTTTGTTTTACTGACTTGAAATGTTGTACTGACCATGTTTGATATTTTCATTGTATTTGGGTATGTTCTGGGATCTGAAATCTGTTTCATCGATAGGTTCTCTAAAGGTAGAATGTAGACTGAAGGAGGAGAGGTCAGGGAAGGTCTATGTGAGGAGGTGATGCTTCAGCTCAGGCTGGCCAGGCCTTTCAGATGGAGAGAACTACAGCATGTGCAGAGGCAAAGACGTGGTTGCAGTAGAGGAACTGTCAGAGTGAAGCCTGGTGCGCTGGTCCCTAAGTCAGGGAGCAGGTGGTACCAGATGAGGCTGGAGAGATGGCGAGGGGCTTGATTAGTCCTCGAGGGCCATGTTGAAAGGTGTGCACATATTCCACACAATCAGGAGCTCTTGAAGGGTGTTAGGCAGGGGAGAGACAAGTCCATTTTACATGGTTGTTTTGGGGAGCTGTACTGGGTCTTCACTGCTGCATGGACTTTTCTCTAGTTGCAGTGAGTGGGGTCTACTCTCTAGTTGTGGTGCTTGGACTCATTGCAGTGGCTTCTCTTATTGTGGACCATGGACTCTAGGGTGTGAGGGCTTCAGGAGCTGCAGCACGTGGGCTCCAGGCTCTAGAGTGTGGGCTCAGGAGTTGAGGCTCACAGGCTCCGTTGCCCTACAGCACGTGAATCTTGCCAGACCAGGGCTGGAACCCTCGTGCCTTACCCTGGCAGGTGAATGCCTTACCACTGAGCCAGCAGGGAAGCCCCTACATAGGTATTTTTAAATCTCTCTTTTAAAATGTTTAAGATGCTTGTTGTATGAACGAAGCTCCTAGATGCAAACTTCATTCTGCAGGGCCCGTCACTCTTCAGTCTTGGGGTTTCCAGCAGCCACTAGGCCCTCCCGCCCCCCTCTGCCTGGCTGTGCTGAAAGCAGTGAGACTGGCATATTAGCAAGTAATTAGCTTTTAATTAGAAAAGCATGGCTTTGCCTTCATGAAGGGACAAATACCTTTAAAAATCAAATTGCTTTAATTGAATGAATCTTTTAGCAGATAGTTCTGAAAATTCTAGTCCTTTCATTAGGAGCCTCATCGAGCAAAGCCATTTGAAAATGCTCAGTTAATACAGCAGTCACTGGAGCATTGTGTTGAATATATGTAGTTGTTTGATCATGAAGGGCTGCCCAACTCTTGACCAGAATAGCGTTCTTCCCTGATACTCAGGGCCTCCCTTGTGGATTCTCTTAAGTGTTGCTACTCAAAAAACAAACAAACAAACAAAAACCCCCCAAAAGATCCCAAACCAGCAACATCAGCATCTCCTGGGAGCCTGCTGAAAATGCAGGATCTCAGGCTCCAACTCACATCTCTTGAAACACAATCTCTGGGGTTGAGGGCAAGAAATCTGTGTTTTACAAAGCTCTCCAGGAAGTTCCTAGGCACACTCAACTTTATATTCAGAACTCAGAAGGTAACTAAGAAGCTTTGTCCCATCAGCCTGTGGAGAGAGGATCCCCATCAAGCCACCCTCTCATAGACCTTGTAATTATCCATTTGCTCTGGAAACAATGACGGAGCAAGTAGAGAATGCCAGGCAGTTCCTAGGGAATGTGGGTACAGAAGAGTTCTTGTCCTTTAGGAATTTGGTCTAAGAGGTTTTTTTGTTGTTGTTTTGGTTTTTTAATGATGTGGAGTCATTTTAGAGGGAAGTCCGGGATTCCGTGGGAACCCCAATGGGCGTATCTGAGATGGTTTTGTCACTCAGCCTCAGCTTTCCATTCTTGGGGATATTTTCCTATGCTTTGGGGGAGCCACCTCTTTCCTACCCTTAATCTTTTATGTTTCAGAAAAAGATAGGCCCTGCTCCAGATTTCCAGGGTGGTTGAGAGTCACAGCCCAGGTCACAGAGATTGCTCATATCATGCTTAGTAATGGACGGCATTAACCACAACTAACCCTGCTCCTTTTTGCTCCGTGCCTGCCTCCTGTTCTGCTGACACCTCCTCCTGTTGTCTCCTTGAGGCCTGTGGATGGTCACGGTTGCCCTCTATGTGTAGCACCATCTCTGGTGAAGGACCAAACCCCCAACTAGAGCCAGTGAGAGGTAATGAGATTTGGGGGTATTTCTGAGAAAGAGGCTCCCCCCATTCATTGTGAAGTTGAGTCAGTATGAGGTCCAGAGCTGCTGCAGGCTTCCCCAGTAGCTCAGTGGTAAAGAATCCACCTGCCAATGCAGGAGATGGAAGAGTCACAGGTTCCATCCCTGGGTCGGGCATGGCAACCACTCCAGTATTCTTGCCTGGGAAATTCCATGGACAGAGGAGCCTGGTGCAGTCCACTGGGTCACAAAGAGTCAGATACAACTGAAGCGACTTAGCACACTTGCACGCACATGCACACCAGAGCTGCTGCAGTCCCTGGCGACCCTGAGGGGAGAGACTGTCTGAGAATCAAGACAACTCACGAAGGAGAGGAGAGTCAGGCTAGAACACAGTCACCGTGCTAACACTTTAAGCCCTTGCGCCAAGCCAGGCCTGAAGCTAGCTCACCCCCTGGAATTCTCAGTCATGTGAGGTAACAAATTTCCTTTTTGCTTAAGACAGTTTGAGTAGGGTTTCTTATCGTTGCCACCACAAGATTACAGATTTTCCATATCAGAACAAAATTATAATACTGTAATTCAGTATTTATCTTATATGATGCTGAAATACTAGCATTGCTACTGGTATTTTAAAATTAAGTATTTAAAATTTATTTTTAAATAATCAGTGAAACTAAAACCTTAATAACATCAAATGTAAAATGTGTGTAGACATATTACAAAACATCAACTAAAAGTGCTAATTAAAATATTAACATTATACAAACATTACTAAGCTCATATCATGCTTAGTAATGGACGGCATTACCCACAACTCGCCCTGCTCCTTCCGCTCCTTCCTGCTCCGCTGACACCTCCTCCTATTGTCCCCTTGAGGCCTGTGGATGGTCATGGTTGCCCTTTATGTGCAGCGCCATCTCTTTTGTTTTCTCTAAACCCTGCTCACACCTTGTAAACTGCCCTTTTATTAAACTCTTCTCAATTATCCAGTTTGAGTATACCATGTGTTTCCTGAAACATGTCTGACTCCAAACCAAAAACACTCACTGGGGCTTCCCTAGTGGCTCAGTGGTTAAGAATCCCTTGGCCAATGCAGGAGACACGGGTTTGAGCCCTGATCCGGGAAGATCCCACGTGCCACAGAGCAACTAAGCCGGTGGGCCACAACTGTTGATCCTGGGCTCTAGAGCCCGGCAGCCACAACTAATGAGCCCCCGCACCCTAGAGCCCAGGCTCCACAACAAGAGGAGCACGGCAGTAAGCCCGCACCACCACTAATTGTGAGGAGCCCCTGTTCTCCGAGCAGCAACGAAGTCCCAGCACAGCCAAAAATAAAATAAATAAATTATAAAAAATGCTTGCTGAAGTGTGCTACCTGATGCGGCTTGAGGGGAAGGTGATCAAGGCAGACTGTCTGGGGGAGAAACTTTGTGCATTGCTTTGGAAGGATGAATAGGAGTTAGGCAGGAAAATGGTGATACAGCTCATCCCTCCAGACTGATCCCTGGGCTTGCCTCCTCCAGGAAGCCTTCCCTGATCCAGAGGAGTTGGGGGATGACAAGGAAGATATGCCTATCAGAGAGAGCAATACGTTCAGCAACACATACCAGAGGGCTGAGAGCTGCAGGTGTGTCAGTAAGGTATGAACATAGGGCATAGGGAGGAGGGGAGGTGAACAGAAGGCTAGAGGGGTAGGCAGAGTCCAGGGCCCCTCTTTGACCAACATATGATGTGTTCTGTAGTATATGGCCAGATCAAGGATGATAATGAGTCACCCATGGGGTGAGGACTGTGTCTTCTGCTTGGATGTTTTAATTGGTGCTCATCTTTTTTTTTTTTTTTAAATGTTTATTTATTTATTTACTTTGGACTGTGCTGGGTCTTCATTGCTGTGCAGTGAGTTGGGGCTACTCTAGCTGGGGTGCGCCGGTTTCTCCGTGAGGTGGCTTCTCTTGTTGCGGAGCACAGGCTCTAGGGCATGCAGGCTTCAGTAGTTGCGAGACATGGGCTCAGTAGTTGTGACTTCTGGGCCCTAGAGGACAGGCTCAGTAGTGTGGTGCCCGGGCTTAGTTGCCCCAGGGCAAGTGGGGTCTTCCCAGATTAGAGATGGAACCTGTGTCTCCTGCATTGGCAGGTGTATTCTTCACCCCTGAGCCAACAGGGAAGCCTTGGTGCTCATCCCTGGTGGGAGTGGAGCAGGTTGTGGTTGGTCCATGGGTTTCCCAGAAGCCCAGGAAGACCCTGGAGGGACCCTTAGTTAGTCCAGAAGACTTCTCTTTCTAGTAGGAAAAGGGAGGGGATCCTCTCAGCTCTGACCAAAGGATTTGGCCAGTGAGCTCAGGAGATGTTTCTTGATGAAATGATTGTGCCACTAACTGTACATGGAGGGAACAAACAGCTGAGGCTGGGGATGGAGAGGAACCTAGGTTCTAAAACTCTTATCAGCAAATCATGCCCAAAACAGAGAAAGTCATCTCCAAAGACCCTGGTTAATTAATGGCCTTGAAGGATGGCTTCTGGCTGCGTGCTTAGACACAGAGGTGAGCTTGGCAGCCGAGGGCTTCCCAGGACAGCTGATGACTTTCTGCCGCCAGTTGTGCAAGGAGATGGGGAGAGGACTCCATGAATGGGGGTGGGTCCTGACACTTACAGGATGCTTTCTCCCATGACAATCTACACCTGGGACAGAGGGATAGGAATACTCAGTTGTGCCCATCTGAAACACAGGTAGACTCGGGGATGCCACAGTTTACTTCTCTCTGGCCTGTGATGGAGACAGTGGGGGCAGGAGAGGAGAGGGAAAGGACATAGCCATTTAATCAAGTGCTTACCTATGTGAAAAACACAAACTAGGCTCTCAAAAAATAAACCTCACAAAATGTCAGGAGGCAGGCATTATTTATGTCTGTCTTATAGAAGATAAAATTTAGAAGGAAGAGGTTAAGAAAATTTCCCAAAGTCACACAACTAGTAAATGGTGAAGCCGGGATTTGAACCCAGGCCCACCTGACTCAAAAAGCAATACTGAGCTCTTTTACTGAGGGTGTACTTGTACCGAAAATCGACATTAATGTTGTCTTTGCTTTAAGAGCTAGACTGTGTGTGCTGATCCTGAGACTGACTGGGGGATGCTGGGCAAGGTCTTGAAACTTTCTGTTCTTAAAGTGTTTTCTCTTTTTTTTTTTTTTTAATACAAACTTAAATTTTTCTTTTTTTGAAAAATTTTTGGCTGCACTGGGTCTTTGTTGCTGCTTGTGGGCTTTCTCTAGTTTTGGAGAGCTGGGGCTGCTCTCTCGCTGTGGTGTAGAGGCTTCTCATTTTAGTGGCTTCTCTTGTTGCAGAGCAGGTTCTAGGGCACACAGACTTCAGTAGTTGTGATGCACGGGCTTAGTTCCTCTGTAGCATGAGGGACCGTCCCAGACCAGGGATTGAACCCATGTCCCCTGCATTGGCAGGTGAATTCTTAACCACTGGACCACCAGGGAAGTCCCTGTTCTTCCAGTTTTGCAGCTACAGCTAATGATGGGTCATTGTGTGGGGGCCTTCTTGCTGGGTCAGCCATGGAAGAGCATCTATTTAGAGGCTGTATTGCAGACGGTCTCCAGAAAGACTTATAAGGCATGGCAGGCTCTCCTCTGTCTTCTGTGTCTGCCACTTCATTCCCTGGATGGGGACGGAATTTCTCCTGAGTCACATCCAGTATTGATTATTTCCTTGTGCAGGTCTTTGATTTGTTAATTTAGGAAAGACTGAGGAGTGAACCAACTTTTTTGATCGCTGTCATTCCCTCATCTCTGCCTTCCCCATCCAGTTTCACTCTGTAAGCAAGGCCTGAGTGATTTCCAGGGCTTCAGCCAAGGGTTTGCTGACCCCTCTGTGGTTTGGGGCTTGCCCTGTGCCATGAAGGAGTGATGTGCTAGGTGCTTTTACAGATATCTCAGAGACATCCTGCCTCAAAGGCTTATGAGGCAGATCTTTTCTGGATCTAATTTAAAGATCTGGAAAATTGAGGCTTAGAGAGGACAAATGACTCTTTAAGTGACCACTCATAAGGGTTGGAAGAGAGCTTCAAATGGCCAGAGTTTGCTTCTAAAGGCCAGAATCTACTTCTAAAACCACACTATCTTTCAAAGTGTGTCTTTTAAAGTGTACTTGTATGGGTGCGAGCATGGGAACGTGTATGAGTGTGTGTGAGAAAGTGTGTGTGTGTGTGTGTGTGTGTGTGTGTGTGCAAAACTTTCTCAGACACAGGTGGTCAGAACAGAAGCCCTGAGTGGAGTGGCTCCTGACCCAGAGCTGCTTGATGGGAGGGACGAGGATTCTGGTTATAATGCAAAGAAATTCCAGGATGGCTGGCTTCACGGTCCTTCTTGTTAGAGCTGGTCCAGGCTACCGTGTCAGGGACGAGCAGAGAGAACCCGAGCCAGGGCAGGGTGGCCAAGCATCTGCGGTTTACGGAGAACCCTCTGTCTTGAAAGGGGGTGGGGAAGGTGGCGCTGAGCATCCTCCCAAGCTCTGAGACATTCCCACGACTGCCAGGTGGTTACCAGGGTGACCACAGGACCCTGGGCTTTCTCCTGGTGGGTGTGGGTGGGTACACTGGGTGGGATGGTGGTTGAGCACCAGGCCTCTCCAGTGTATGTGCGTTTGGCAGTTGACAGGAGCCATTTGGCTGGGCCTCATACTCACAAAGGGCTCAGATATGGGCTCTTGATATTATTCCTAAATGAGGTTATACACGCAGTCCGAGATCTGCTGACAAGATGGAGAGGAGAAGGCATCCATCATGCGCTCTGAGCACATCGCATTACTGAGGCCCACAGCCTGCAGTGCCCTGGGAATTAATAGTTCATAAATCCAATCATTATTTGGTGGAGGACACAATTATGTTGCATTTAAAACACACCATGATAATTTGTTACATGTAAACACTTTGAACAGCTGCAAACATGGGGACTTGGTTGTAATTTCTCATTCTTTAATATTCTGGGAGCCCCGAAACTGCAAGTGGTCTGGATTGCTTGTGACTTCTGAGGACCCCTGAGTGTGGGTGTTTATGTCATTGAGATGGAAGATGCCTGTTTGTGTGAGAGTGGGTGACAGAATATGTTCTTGAGCCTGTGAAGGTGTGTGTGTGTGTGTCTGTGTGTGCATATGAGCATGTGGGTCTGTGTGCTTGTGAGAGGGTGTGTTTGTATGCTGCTGGGGGCCTGGAGTCAGACCACTGTGGTCTATCAGGACTGGTAGAGGAAGGAAGCTGTCAGGGCCCTGCAATCCTAAGACGTCAGGGGCATAACTTGATTTGATGACTTGGCCTGAGTAACCCTCTCAAAATAGAAAAATCAAGGACCCAGCGTGGAGGCAGCCTGTCTGGGTTCGGGCTGCTAATGAGAACTAACAAGGGTTGATGGAGCCTGGGGGCGATGGGCTGAGATAGCCCCAAGCTGCCTGGCACCCTGGGCCCTGCAGCCATCCAGGGCTGCCCAGGCCAGCTTAATGCTATAACTCGCGGAGATCCTCTCTGATAAGGGCTGAGGGAAAGGGAGAGAGCAGCATCACAAGCCACGGCAGAAGGACAGACCCGACAGGAAGCTGCCTCTGTGGGCTGGCCAAGCTGAGATCCCTAAATGGAACTTTCTGGAGGGTCCTTCAAGTACCTGTGAGGACAGGGGTTCTTACCTATCCTTTGAAAATATGTTACATAAATACATGTTGCTTTTAGGAAGCTTGGAGATATAGGTTATCATAAAGAAAAAAGAGGGGCTTCCCTGGTGGCTCAGTGGTAAAGAATCTGCCTGCCAATGCAGGAGACATGGGTTCGATCCCTGGGTCGGGAAGATCTGGAGAAGGAAATGGCAACCCACTTCAGTATTCTTGCCTGGGAAAACCCACAGTCAGTGGAATCTGACGGGCTACAGTCTATGGGGTTGCAAAGAGTCGGATAAGACTGAGCACAGAGCACTAGTAATATGAAAAATGCATATCTTGAAGCATTAGATAACTCTCAGCATGGGAAGATGCTCACGTCTAGGAGGGGAACTGAGAAGGAATTTCAGCAGCCTTGTCCTTCCATCTCACTCCTGGGCTCAGTGAGTAGATTTGGCCAGTCAGAGCTGCACTATTTAAGTTTTTCTCTCTCTCCCTCACCTCACGCTCTGTATAGAGTTGAATTCAGAGAAGTTAAATGCATGTGTGATGTGACTCTACTGTATACCTTTTCGGTCTTTGCCCATGCATATGAATACATCTACATGACTGATTGGTTGATAAAAGCAGGATCATACTTTATATGCTCTTCTTAGCTATTAGATCCTGGAAATCCTTCCATGTAACATCCATATCATCCTTTTTCATGACCTCCTCTTATGCCACTGGAGGAGATAATACCATAATTTGTGTAATTATGTAATCAACCCCTTATTGCAGGGCATTTACTTTAAAACTTTTGTTATCCTTATAATTGCTGCAATAAATTTCCTCCTGCAGGAATCTTTGCTTTCCGATCCAATTAGTTTCCTAGAAGAGATGTTCTCAATGAGGAATTCTGTGTCCAACCTACTTACCAGTTTAAGTCTTTGGCCCCAGCTCACCTGCTATTTTCACCCTTATTCAGGGAAAAAGAAGAGCTCAGAAACATTTATCAGTATACCAGAAAGAGGTGAATTGGTCCTATCTCTGTGGTGAAGGGTGTGTGACAGTGATTCCAATCTAAACTCCTGTATTAGTCTCACCATCTTCCCTCGACCTCAGTTGCCCCATCATTTGCAAATGGGATGAGTTAGGCTCAGATTATCCTTGGTTTCCTTGGAGCAAGAGAGATGATCCATTACATTTATGGAGAAGAAGTGCTTTACAGATTTCAAAGCAATTTTATGAATTTTATCTTGTTGAAGCTTTACCAGGCAGGTTCTATTCATTCTTCATTTGGCAAAGGTGGGAATGAAGGTCCAGAAAAGTTAAGGGAGATTTCCAGGTTTGCAGATAATCAGAATTGGGAACCAGGCTTTCTGAATTTTAGTTCATCAAACCGAAAGTGCTTCTGGGATCCCAAGGTGGAAATAGCCAGGGTCTTAGTTCACAGGTTGTGCCGGTCACTGTCCCACTCGTAGGCAAAAGGATAAGCCAGACTTCCTGGCCAGGAAGCTGTTGTTTCTGCCTGCCCAACATTCATTCTCTTTTCCTTTAGTAACATATTGAATTTGGTTTGAGAACCACTTTTAGGTTTGCCGTTGCTAACTTAAAGTATATGCTACATTAAAAAATTTATTTATTTATTTGGCTGCACTGGGTCTTGGTTGTAGGATCGTTCGATGTAGGATCGTCAGTGGCAGTGCTGTGGGATCTGGTTTACTGACCAGGCTTTGAACCCAGGCCCCTGTATTGGGAGTGTAGAGTCTTAGTCACCGGACCACCAGGGAAGTGCCAAGTATATGCTCCATTTAATCTGGCAGTCCTCAACCCCACCAGGTGTTACTTCTTCACTGGTGTTATCACTTCAATAGTTTGTTCTGTTCTTTAAGGCCTGGTGCTTTTTGGTGAAATATATGGGAAGAAATACATGAGAGAAACACATCCTGCTCTCCAGACTTCATCTTGTTTTCACGGTTCAGGGTATGCATATAACCTGGGTCTGGAGCATTCTGTCCCCTAGGTAACAGCTGATTCAGTGATGAACATGTGACCCAAGTGGGATCAGTAAGATTCAATCTAAGGACTTATTTTTTCTGGAAGTGAAACTCTCTTCCTACTTGATTTGGAGCTGCTAGGAGCCACTGTGGGAGGGAGAACCTGCTTCAGAAATCTCATCTGAGGAGACCCGGTGCAGAGGAAAGCAAAGCACAGGAGATGGCGGTGGAGATGGCAAACTCTTGAAGACATGTTAAAAATACTGGAGTAGAGTTGGCTTACAGGGCTGCAGTAGTTTCAGGTGTACAGTAAGGTGATTCGTATTTGTATCTGCATATATTCTCTTCCATTACGGTTTATTGCAGGATATTCAGTGTATATCCTGTGCTGTACAATAGAACCTTGTTTATCTACTCTGTATATAATGGAGGACAGAGGAGCCTGGCGTGCTGCGGTCCATGGGGTCACAAAGAGCTGGACACGCCTTAGTGACTGAGCAACAACCACAGTGGCAACAGCAGCAGCATATGTGATAATTTGCATCTGCTGATCTCCAGCTCCCAGCCCATCCCCCACCATCCTCAGCTCCCACACATCTGTTCTCTGTGTCTGTGAGTCTGTTTCTGTCTCATAGCTAAGTTCATTTGCATCATATTTTAGATTCCACAAGTAAGTAATATCATGTGGTAATTTTGTCTTCCTTTGTTTAATGTGATAGTTTCTAGTCCATCCATGCAGCCGCAAATGGCATTATTTTATTCTTTTTTTATGGCTGAGTAGTATTCCATTGTATATAAGTACCACATCTTTATCCATTTGATAACATTGTTTTATCCTCTGGAAATCCTGCACATGTTGCGACCTTTTGCTTAACCCCTACAGAAGCAACAAATGGGACCTCCACTGCTCCAGAGCTTCTACTGTAACTCCTGCAAAACTGCTAAGACTTCACACTTGCTTGTAACCTCACTGTTCTCCCATCTGCTTTTCTGGTGTCATGCTGAGTCATTTGCTTGAAGGAAGCTAGTCTCATGTCTCTACCTTATGTATTTGTTTTTTAACATGTCTCATTTTATTTGGTATTGTACCCATGATTTTAAAAAAATTGGTGATTCAATTAGTAATATGTATTTTCTACATATAACTTTAGAGGATCCATATCTTTCTGAGACCATTAATAATACAGGAATTTTTTTCATTGTTGTTACATAGACTGTAGTGTAAATTAACTCACATCCTGAGTAGAATCACAAAAAGTATCAGCTGTGAACTTGCTTTATAAATATTAGAAAGTCATAACTTCTCTGGTCTCAGCTCTTTCCACACAAGAGGAGTTGACCAAATCTCTAAGGCACCTTCTTAACTAGATATATTTTCTAATATATTCCTGAAAAGTGTTTTCAATAATTAACTTCCTTAATATACAAAAGTAGATCTGGTAAAAGGAGTGAAAGCTGCAAGATGAAGAGGGTATGATCAAGTCTACACCTTAGTTAAAAGGAAGCCTGGAAAATGTAGTTTTGGGATTGTATCTTGAAAAGGCAGTCCTTCCACCATGGACGTGTTCAACAGTTACAGATATTACTATGATCTACCCCTTGGCTGCCTAGCATTCCTACGTACCCTGTTCTCATACTTACATTTCCAATCATAATAGTAGCAGTAACCTCTGCTTGCTTAATATAATATTAATATGACTATTGCTAGGACAATCAAAATGTACTTCCTCAAAGGGAAGACCCAAAGTTCCATTAGCTGCTGTACCTAGATACAAGTTCAGGTTTTCTGGGTGATGACCATGTCTCCTCTGGTTCACTCATAAGATCATATTGATATCCTGTAACCTCTGGACCAAACTGTAAACTCACACAGACTATGTAAACATTAGAAAAAAGGGGATGGAAGGAAAAAGAAACTTTATTACATTCTCGGTATGTGCATGACACAGCAGGCAAAGAAGCAAATGTGGCCAGCTGCTGCAGCTGGCCTTGAGGCTGCGATGGTGTTCATCATGTTCTTCCCCCGGTGCCCACGTATGTTCCCTTTGTCCTCAGCAAAAGAGTCGGCTGGTGGCTGTGGCTCTTTATCTGGTGGGTGACCCAATCTTCATTCTTGGGGAATCTGAATACCTACAGGTTCTGTACATACAGGGTTAGAATTGTTAACTTTTTATCACTGAATATGGTAATTTTAGACATGCCCCAGGGAGCCCCTGGGTTTACAGAAATAGTCCTTTCTGCCCTCATGTGTGACAGCAGTCTACTTTGATAATCTGGATCAGTCATTTTGTCCAACAGGGCATGATAAGTCTCACATGTCCATGTGAAAGTCTCTGGTTCCAATTCATTTGGCCTATTATTGTGTCCCCTGGTTAAAAAAAAATCTATGCTTCTCATTGGTTAAAAGACCTTTAAATCACTGGAGCCCAAAGTCACAGAAGGGAAAAATTTAGCAAGTGGTTCGTTAGGTACCATGATGCGAGGAGCAACCCTCACCTCTTATTTCTAGAGGTGAAACAGTGGTCATTAACTTAAAGCATTAAGTGAAGTGAAGTGAAGTCGCTCAGTTGTGTCTGACTCTTTGTGACCCCATGGGCTGTAGCCTACCAGGCTCCTCTGTCCATGGGATTTTCCAGGCAATAGTCCTGGAGTGGATTGCCATTTCCTTCTCCAGGGGATCTTCCCAACCCAGCATAGAGTACATTATTTGTTTATTTTTTGCTGTGCTGGGTCTTTGTTGCTGTGCACAGGCTTTCCCTAGCTGTGGCAAGCAGGGGGCTACTCTTGGTTTTGGTGCATGGGCTTCTCGTGATGACTTCTGTTATTGTGAAGCACGGGCTCTCTGCACATGGGCTTCAGTAGCTGCAGCGCTCGGGCTCAGTAGTTGTGGCATGGAGGCTCAGTAGCTGTGGTGCTTGGGCTTAGTTAGTTGCTCCCTGGCATGTAGAATCTTCCCAGACCAGGAGTCAAACCTGTATCCCCTGCACTGGCAGATGGATTCTTATCCACTGTACCACCAGGGAAGTCCCAGAATGGACTACATTTTGTAGGGCTACACTTTGTGAGCTTATTTGATAGCCTGTTTATTGTGAACTTCCTCCTCAGTGGAAACCACCAAGTATTCCCACTCTGTCCATTCTGAGAGGTCCATCCATGTGCCTCTTCTCCAATACTCCTTGTCACCAGTTCTCCAATCTAGTTTTCTCCAAGCCTGATCACACCGTTAACCATGGCCTATGAAACCTAGAAGATCTATGACGCAGGTTATCTCTCTTTCCGTATAAAGTGGAACATGAGATATACTCTTAAAAGTCTGCCCTGCTGGGAGACGTTTCTTTTCCTTAGTGTTCTATAGAACTATCTTTGTGTGGGGTTATAGTCCATTTTCATCTAAAGCTTGCATATTGTGCAGAACTACCTGGAAATCAGGCTCTAGTTTTTACCTTTTCAGTCAGCTGGTCATATGGAACACCTCTTAAGGTTCTATGCCTAGGAAGGGATGCGTATATGGGGGGAGTAGACACCCTGGAAATATAATTCATGCAATTTTCCTGTATCTGTTGGATAAGCTAAGTTTATACGTTATTGCCATTTCCATCTGATCATGAAGTGTTTTTGGATACATTCTAATGCTGGTCAGCCACCCCTACTTAGAGACAGGTAACTTAATTGCGAAGCCACCATTTTTCCCACTGTTTGATGTTTTTGTCTCTGCCAGGACCAATAATAAACCATGGGCTGTTGAGGTGACATCACCAAGATAGCAGCAGGGTAGTTCCTGACTTTGCTCTCCCTTGAAAGAAGAACAACTAACAAATATTCATGGACAAGACACCAACGAGAGACTCCGAAAACCATGTGGTGAGGTCTCCCCTGAGCCTATGGCTCCTTCAGTGGGAAAAGAGAGCCCAAGGGGCTCCCCCAATATTGTGGGTCTTGGGAGCCCCCACTCTGGTCTGACCCTTTGGGGATTACAGGGGAATCTGCAGGGCTTCATCAGTGGATTTCTGGTTGTGATGGAGAATGGGGTAGGGTTTGTAACAAGTGGCATTTGGATCTAGGTGGACTGAGTCCCTCCCTGCAGAGCACAAGCAGTAGCCCAACCGTCGCTTTGCTTATCTGCAAAACCGTTGGTGGTGCAGTCTGGCCAGGAGAACAAGAGCCTGGCCCTGCCGGAACAGAACACCTGGAAGCTGCATAGCCCATACCATGAGCTGTTAAGGGAACATCCACCTGCTGGAAGGCCAAGGCTTTGTTTCAAAGCCCCAGATGGCTCAGCTGTGGTTCTCATATAGGGGCTGACTGCAGGTTCTACAAAGCTCTCAATGGGCCACAAATCTACCAGTTATGAAGACCTAGTGGCAGAGCTTTGCACAGCATCCAGGGCCAACCAGAGCCTTCTCTTGCTTGTCTTTACCACAAAAGCTGGCAGTCTTATGGGCTATATCACGAACTGGTGAAATAACCATGGCGGGACTCACATCCAACTCCAATAACCTTTACTTCCACAGGCTTCTGCCATAGCAGTGGTCCATAGTGATACTGTGTTGCCAGGGATTACTGTCATCTCAGAGGCAGGGTTGAGTAGTCCCTTCGAGTTCTAGGAATTCCTTTTTATCCCTCTAGGGTACAATTTAATGTGTGTTCTGAAATATAATTTGTGTCTTTTTGGTAAACAGTCAGGCAAAAGTGTTATGGCACAAGCTTATAATGTTATTGTGTGTGCATGCAAAATCACTTCAGTAGTGTCCAACTCTTCAGGACCCTATGGACTGCAGCCCACCAGGCTCCTCTGTCCATGGAATTCTCCAGGCAAGAATACTGGAGTGGGTTGCCATGCCCTCCTCCAGCGGATCTTCCCTACCCAGGGATCGAACCTGTGTCTCCTACATCTCCTGCATTGCAGGTGGGTTCTTTATCACTAGCATTACCTGAGAAGCCCTATAATGTTGCTACATAATTCTTTTTTAATAGTACCCAATTTCCTTTTCAATCAGAAACTCTGATCTGAGACTTGGGTGAGAAGTAGTGAGTTTCTATAATAGTGGCTCAAGTCACTCTTCTCTGCTTACTAATAAGACTAGCTGTTTATTGTTCTTGTGCACATAGAGTAAAACCTCAGGGGGTAACTCATTTATTTAAGTCATAGAGGCCTAATTATCTCCAAAGATCCCTACAGGTAAAGAAAGCTATTTTGTTCCTCTAGAGCTGCTTCCTTGATGGCTCAGATGGAAAGAGTCTGCCTGCAGTGCAGGAGACCAGAGTTCAATCCCAGGGTTGGGAAGATCCCCTGGAGAAGGGAATGGCTACTCACTCCAGTATTCTTACCTGGAGAATTCCATGGACAGAGGAGCCTGGCGGGCTACAGTCTATGGGGTCACCAAGAGTAGGACACAACTGACTGACCAGCACTTGTCTGGTTCTGCTACCCATTATGGCAACTGCATCTGCCTTTTCTCTGGGATTTGAGTACATGTACTAGACCTTTGTCATCCTAAGTTTCCATCATTGTCACTGGAATCAAGGAGCTCGTTATATTGGCAACATTTCCTACTTCTATGCTCTACCTACAGTGGTTAGTATGATTTTTACCTAACGTGATTTTAAAGGATGTTGGTGCTCTTCATCATCAATGCATTTCTCAATACTATGATGAAGAGATTGTCTTCTGAATGCTCTTGTGGGTTATTTTAGGGGTGCGAGTTGTGAACACATAATAAATCTGTTCTTATATTCTTATCTCCTCAGCGTTTTGGATTCTTTCCTCTATGTTCTATCAAGTTCTTTTTGGCATCTCAAATTCATGTAGGTTACTGTTGACTTTAGTTTTAGTCCATCAACCAAGCAAATAAATGGAATCCTTCCCAGTAGTGTGAGTCAATATTTTGCATCCAGAGTCCCTTGTAGATATTCACACATTGAAAATTTGACCTGATCTAAAATTATGTCCCTCTCTTCATGTTCCAGGTCCCTGAGACTCCATTCCCACACATATTCTTCATATTTAAAAATTTTTAAATTAACATCCAGTAAAATCGACTCTTTTAGGAGCATATAATTCCATGAGCTTTAACACATATAGATTCATGTGATTACCACCACAATCGAGTTACAGAATAATTCCTTCACCCCGGGATCTTCCTTGTGCTGCCTCTTAATCATATCCTTCCCCATACCTAACTTCCGGAAACTGTCCATCTGTTCTCCATCTCTGTGCGTGCATGCTAAGTCACTTCAGTCTCATCCGACTCTATGTAACCCTATGGACTGTGGACCACCAGGCTTCTCTGTCCATGGGATTTTCCAGACAAGAATACTAGAATGGGTGGCCATGCCCTCTTCCAGGGGATCTTCCCTACCCAGGGAATTAAACCTGCATCTCCTGTGGCTCCTGCATTGCAGGCAGATTCTTCACTGCTGAACCACGGGAAAGGCCCCTCTATCACTGCAGTTCTACCTTTTTGAGAATGTCATGTAAGTGGAATCATGTAGTCTGTAGCCTTTTGGGACTTGCTTCTTTAATTTATCGTAGTGCATTTGAGACTCATCCACATTATTGGTATGTGTCAACAGTCTGTTTATTGATGAATTTTCCAGTGTATGGATGTTCACCCTTTCAGCTTTTGAAGGATATTTTGATTGTACCTAGATTTTGACAATTATGATTAGAACTCCTATAAACATTCTTGTATAGATTTTTTTGTGAATGTTTTTGTGTGAATGTAAGTTTTCATTTCTTTAGGGTAAAGCATCTGCCTACAATGTGGGAGACCTGGGTCAGGAAAATCCCCTGGAGAAGGAAATAGCAACCCACTCCAGTAATTTTGCCTGGAAAATCCCAAGGATGGAGGAGCCTGGTAGGCTATAGTCCATGGGGTCGCAAAGAATTGGACATGACTGAGCAGGCACACTTTCCCTTTCCCTATAGGGTAAATACCAGAGGAGTAGGAATGCTAAGTCATATGGTAGGTATAGGTTTACTATAAGAAACTGCCAAACTGTTTTCTAGAGTGGATGTATTGTTTTGCATTTCTGCCAACAAGGTATGAAAATTTCAGTTCCTCGCCCTTCTTGTAAACTCTTCATATTGTCACTTTTCTGTTAGCCATTCTAATAGGTATGCCTTACTGATAACTGTATCCTTATTCCCATCAAATTAGATAGTCTTTTAGTCCTGTATTTCTTCAAAGATTTATTGCTCTTTATATTATTTACTATTTTCCTCAGTGTTCAACTGCAAATGACAAAATCCATTTTGCCAAGTGTGAGAAAGAAGAGAATTAAAATAGTATATATGTGTGTCTTAGTTTGTCTGGGCCACTGTAACAAAAGTACCAAAGCCTTTGACTGTGTGGATCACAACAAACTGGAAAATTCTTACAGAGATGGGAATACCAGACTACCTGACCTGCCTCCTGAGAAATCTGTATGCAGCTCAGGAAGCAACAGTTAGAACTGGACATGGAACAACAGACTGGTTCCAAATCAGGAAAGGAGCATGTCAGGGCTGTATATTATCACCCTGCTTATTTAACTTATATGCTAACTTATATGCTATTTAACTAAAACTAAGATCATGGCATCTGGTCCCATCACTTCATGGGAAATAGATGGGGAAACAGTGGAAACGATGACAGACTTTATTTTGGGGAGCTCCAAAATCACTGCAGATGGTGACTGCAGCCATGAAATTAAAAGATGCTGACTCCTTTTAAGAAAAGCTATGACCAACCTAGACAGCATATTCAAAAGCAGAGACGTTACTTTACTAACAAAGGTCCATCTAGTCAAAGCTATGGTTTTTCCAGTAGTCACATAGAGATGTGAGAGTTGGACTATAAAGAAAGCTGATCACTGAAGAATTGATGCTTTTGAACTGTGGTGTTGGAGAAGACTCTTGAGAGTCCCTTGGACTGCAAGGAGATCCAACCGGTCCATCCTAAAGGAAATCAGTCCTGAATATTCATTGGAAGGACTGATGCTGAAGCTGAAACTCCAATACTTTTGCCACCCAATGCGAGGAACTGACTCATTGGAAAAGACCCTGATGCTGAGAAAGATTGAATGTGGGAGGAGAAGGGGACGACAGAGGATGAGATGACATCACCGACTTGATGGACATGAGTTTGAGTAAACACTGGGTGTTGGTGGTGGACAGGGAGGCCTGGCGTACTGCAGTCCATGGGGTCACAAAGAGTCCAACATGACTAGCAGCTGAACTGAACTGAACAAAAGTACCATAGACTGGATAGCTTATAAACAACAGAAATTTATTTCTCTTGGTTCTGGAGGCTGCAGAGTGCAAGATTAAGGAACCTACAGTTTAAATGTCTGGTTAGACCTGTTTCTGGTTCATAGATGTCTTTCCACATGTCCTCATATAGTAGAAAGAGCAAGGGAGCTCTCTAGGGTGGGTTCTCTTTTATAAGGGCACTAATCCTATTCATGAAGGCGCCTCCTTCATGACCTTATCACTTCCTGGAAACTTGACCTCATAATAGCTCCACAATGAAGGTTAGGTTTCAACATATGAATTTTGGGTGACCCAGACATTTAGTCCATGGTACTGTGGTAGGCAGAATTCTAAGGTGGTCCCCAGATTGTGTCCCCTTGGAGTACTTGTCTTATCTAATTCCCTTTCTTTGAGTGTGTGAAGAAACTTTGAATATGACAGGATATTACTCATACGTTTATGTTATATTATATGGTGGAATGAATTTTGCTGCTGTAATTAACATCCCTGATCAGTTGACTTTGAATTAGTCAAAAGTGAGGTTTTTCTGGGTGGGCCTGACCTAATCAGAATATATTTTAAAAGCTACAAGAAGAAAAGCAGATGCCTTTCTCCTGGCCCTAAAGGAGTAAGCTGCCATATTGTAGAGAGGACCATGTGGCAAGGACCCAAAAGCAGCCTCTAGGAGCTGGGAGTTGTTGCCTGCTGACAGTTAGGAAAAGACATGGCCCTGTAACCAGATGCCCATGGAGGAATAGATTTTGCCAGTGACCTGAGAGGGTGTGGAAGTAGATCTTTCCTTAGTTGGGCCTCCTGAAGAGGGTACAGCTGCTGACACCTTGGTTTCCATGAGGTCCTGAGCCTCTAGAGGACCAGGCTAAAATGTGCTGGATTTTTGTTCCATGGAGATTACAAGATAGTTAATGTGTACTGTTTTAAGCTACTAAATTCATGGCAACGTATTATACAGCATTAGAAACTGAATACAGTATACTAACAGTTTTTAGATTTCTAGAAGGTTCAGCCCCCAAACTTGAAAGCTACAAAGCTGAAATTGACACAGCCAGGAGATATGCCCAACTATACAGCGAGACTGTTGTAGCTGCACTCCTGCTGGTACTTTCATCTGATACACAGCATTCATGAAACCAAAATCAAACATCATAAATAAAAGCCGTGCACCATGGCAAGACTCAGATCGCATGTTGTTGTGATGCTTTCTCATCTGTGAAACAGGAATCATAATAGTACTTACCTCAATAGGTAGTTATAAGGATTAAATGAAATAAAACTTTGAAAATCTACTTATTGATTTATATTTATTTTTGGCTGTGCTGGGTCTTCACTGCTATGCGGGCTTTTCTCTAGTTGTGGTGAGTGAGGGTTGTTGCAGTGCCTGGGCTTCTCATTGTAGTGGCTTCTCTTGTTGCAGGGACACAGGCTCAGGGACACTTGGGCTTCAGCACTTGTGGCTTGTGGGCTCAGTAGTTGCGGTGTCCAGGCTCTAGAACACAGGCTCAGGAGTTGTGGCACATGGGTTTAGTTGCTTTGCATCATGTGGGATCTTCCCGGACCAGGGATCAAACCTGTGTCTCCTGCCTTGGTAGGCAGATTCTTTACCACTGGGCTACGAGGGAAGCCTGAAATAAAACTTTTTGAAGTATTTGAGTAATACACAGTTCTTAATGTTCTACATGTATTAATTATTATTATTTAGAATTGACTTGCCCAAGACCACAGAACTAGTAAGAAGCTCAGTAGAGACTTAAATTTCTATCTGTCTGCTACCAAATTTCATTATCCTTCTCCACATCCCCTTCTTCACTTTAACAGGAAAAGTGATCCAGGGACCCAGTTTATTTATTTATTTGGTTGGGCTGGGCTGGGTCTTAGTTGACCTGCGTGGGCTCTGTTGTTGTGATGGCGGCTCAGTAGTTGCCCTGTGGTGTGTGGGATCTTAGTTTTCTGACTAGGGATCAAACCTGAGTCCTCTGCACTGGAAGGCAGACTCTCAACCTCTGGACCACTGGGGAAGTCCCCAGGAACTCAGTTTTAAAGAGGCTTTGCCCATTCCTATTCTTAGTCTCTCTGAATAGAGAAAGATTCACCTCAAAGAGACAGAGGAAATTCTGCATAATGGAGCATGAATGTTTTATGAATTGATTTTCACTGAGTAAATTAAAGAGACATTACTATACTCATTAACAAGTGCCTCACTTTGTTTGGAATTCTGAGAATGGTTGGACAATGCACAACCTAAAGAGCTCATGTGGACTTCTTGAAATTCCCTAGGTCAGCCTCCTTGCTTTCACAATTTTCTGTCTCTCCTGACTTTTGCCTCTGGTGTCTTACACCATGTTCCAGATATATGTCTCTTTTTGTCCTTTGCTAATTGAAATTCTTTGCCTGTCGCTGGGAGGAAAAGATGTGAAAGTTTGGAATGTCTGCCTTTACCAGCTATGGAAGATGTTTGTCTGTGTGTGGACATACGCATGTGTATGCATGGTTGGAGAGCAAGGCAAATGGTTTGCTGAGATTGTTTTAGACTCTTAGAATTGATGGAAAGAAGAGTAATTCTAGTAAGAGTGAAGAGTGAAGGGGCTAGTGAAGTTGATCCAATCCAGGAGGTAAAATGATTAACGGTATTAAGAATGAATGAAATATGATTATTATAAAACTAAATATTTTAAGTCAAAATGTTAATTAAAAAATTTAAAAAATGGAGTTCCCTGGGGGTACAGTGGATAAGAATCCACCTGCCAATGCAGCAGATGCATGTTCAATCTCTGGTCCAGAAAAATTCCTTATGCTGCGGAACTCCTAAGCCTGTGTGTGCCAGCTGCTGAAGTCTGTGCCCTAGAGCCCATGAGCAGCAACTACTGAATCAGCTCATGCACCCAGAGCCTGTGCTCCCCAACAAGAGAAGCCTCCCCAGTGAGAGGCCCACACACCACCACTAGAGAAAGCCTGTGCAGCAAGAAGACCCAGTGCAACCAAAGGAAAAAAATGGTTTTCAATTAAAGGTGGCAGTGATTTGAGGTGATATTTTCGGGGAAAGCATTGCACAGCCAGTGACTGTGGAGAGGTCCTTGAAGCTACTCAGTGTAGTCAAGATCTGAGCAACATGCAGGTCAGTATAAACCCTAAGTACTAGCCTCAGCCTTTGATTGTAAACATCAGAACTTGCTCTGGCTGATTCAAACCAAAATGGGTATTACCAGGAAGCCTATTGGAATACTCACTAAATAAATGATAGAAACCAGGAGGACTGAGTTTAAGTGATGAAATACATGAGGACTGAGTAGGATGTTGCTCAATTTGTATAATAAAAATATTTCAAAGGATTTATGGCTGCAGATAATGGCAGATGACCCTATATCGGACTTCCCCAGTGACAACAATTTTATTTTATTATCTTTTATAGTTTTATGTATTTTAATAGCAAACTTACAGGAACAGTACAGAAGACAGACAGCATTAAAAACATGCACTTGCATGTAGGATAACTCAATTAGAAGGGTATAGTGAATGGATGAAATCTGCTGCCGCTGCTGCTGCTGCTGCTAAGTCACTTCAGTCATGTCCGACTCTGTGCCCACCAGGCAGCCCACCAGGCTCCCCTATCCCTGGGATTCTCCAGGCAAGAACACTGGAGTGGGTTGCCATTTCCTTCTCCAGTGCATGAAAGTGAAAAGTGAAAATGAAGTTGCTCAGTCGTGTCTGACTCTTTGAGAGCCCATGGACTGCAGCCCACCAGGCTCCTCCATCCATGGGATTTTCCAGGCAAGAGTACTGAAGTGGGGTGCCACCGCCTTCTCCGGCATGAAATCTACTGTATGATAAAAATGCTACCAACACCATTTAGTTGCAGTCAATAAGAAATTTACTTGTCCAGAAAAATTTAACAGGTTTATTTATAATTGTTGTAAAGTTGAACTGCTAAAACTTGTTCACTGAAACATTTTGACTTGCATTAATGCTGTATGTCCCCACTTTTATATTAAAAATTCACACACAAATGGAAATGGAGAAACTGCCAGTACCTGATTTCTGTCCCTATTTTTCCATTTGCAGTCATATACTTAGGTACCTTTTGACCCCATGGGAAAAAACTGCTTAACATTCAGAGCAACCAATAATAGGAAGAAGAGAATTTTTTTAATTTATTTTTTTTATTGAAGGATAATTGCTTTACAGAATTTTGTTGTTTTCTGTCAAACCTCAAAATGTGTCAGCCATAGGTAAACATATATCCCCTCCCTTTTGAACCTCCCTCCCGTCTCCTTCCCATCCCATCCCTTTAGGTTGATATGGAGCCCCTGTTTGAGTTTCTTGAGCCATACAGCAAATTCCAGTCGGCTATCTATTTTACAAATGGTAATGTAAGTTTTCATGTTACTCTTTCCATACATCTCATCTTCTCCTTCCCTTTCCCCATGTCCATAAGTCTATTCTCTATATCTATTTCTCCATTTCTGCCCTGTAAATAAATTCTTCAGTACCATTTTTTCTAGATTCTGTATATATGCGTTAGAATGCAATATTTATCTTTCTCTTTCTGACTTACTTCACTCTGTATAATAGGTTCTAGGTTCATCCTAGAAGAACCAAGATTTTTTAAAAATTCTTTTTAAAAAAAGAATAAAATGATTCCCAGCATAGTTGATTCTTAAGCACATTCTCCATTCAAGCAGTGTGGTAGCTGGACGCCTTTTGGCATAATTGTTACACGTTTGGCATGGAGGACACACGTTAGTATCTTCAAAACGGCCAACCTGATTATCCTCACTTTCCTCCTGCAAAGCACCAAGAGCTGCACTGGAAGTGCAAATCTGTTCTGAAGTTCTGAGCACTTTTCCACACCAGATGCTAGAAGGGAAGTTGGTGAGTGAGAAGCTCAGTGGATTTTTGATTAACATCTAATTTCATGGAGTGCCATGGGACCTGGCCTGTAATGATGAGGTTTCTTCATCCCTCCAGTAGACGGGTGACGTGCATTCTTGTGACATGCTTTTGTAGCCAGTTTCTTCCTTGATGCTTTACTGCCAGTTGATTTGCAGGCAGTCAGCTTTGTACAAGCCATGATACAGAGACCTCCCTTATCCCCTTTCTCCTCCGACTGGAGCTTGGTGAGCTAGAGGCTGTGCTGGAGAGCAGTGGTGGCACTGCGGTGGCTGTGAACACAATTCAACAATTGAAAATTCTTGGTAAAATGAAAAAGAAATAATTGTTTGAAGGTACAGTAGAGTGACCTAAAGCAGGCAGAAACTAGCCCTAAGCCTTTCTTAGGGCTACAGTCTAAGAAAGAAGCAAACTTCCTAGAAAGACCCACACTCACCTATCTTTCCCCTAAGGGCACTTTCTAGTCTGCTTAATGTATGGTGATAGAGCCCAGAATTAGTCATTCTGAATTACTAATACCTAATTACTAAGTACTTCAGAATTACTAATGGAGTAAGGAAAAAGAGTTGGAGTTCAGGGCTGCTAGAATGGCTGAAAATAGATGGGGAAAAAGTGGAAACAGTGACAAATTTTATTTTCTTGGGCTCCAAAATCACTATGAATGGTGACTGCAGCCACAAAATTAAAAGATGCTTGCTCCTTGGAAGAAAAGCTATGACAAACCTAGACAGTGTATTAAAAAGCAGAGACATTACTTTGCAGATAAAGGTCCGTATAGTCAAAGCTATGGTTTTTCCAGTAGTATGGTTTTCCAGCAGGGGGAGAATGGAGAGACAAAGGATGGGATGGTTGGATAGCATCACTGACTCAATGGACGTGAGTTTGAGCAAACTCCAGGAGACAGTGAAGGACAGGGAAGCCTCACGTGCTGCAGTCCATGGGGTCACAAGGTTGGAGACGACTTAACTACTGGATGACAACAACAATAGAATGGCTAAAAGTTGAGGGGGGATATCTAGGAAAAGAGAGAGTCATGAGAGCTCCCAAATCTGCAAATCTTTCTTCAAATCCATAGCTGATTGTGAAAACAGGGCAAGATTCCAAGGAATCCCAGAAGAAAGCATGAGCAATCTTCCTAGGCAGGTATTACAGCCACTCCCCCATGCTGTGGATACATAATTTAGAGTTCAAGTTCTGCCAAGATAAGAGCTTGACAAATACCTTAGTCTTTTTGTTAAAATATCAGAAGGACCAAACTCTAGGAGTAAGGACCATGTATAAGGACTAAGGACTGCTCCTTAGGATAAAGGAAAAACTGAAAAGACCTACCTTAATAAAGCTTAAAATGAAGTTCCACAAGAAAAGTTATCTGCCAATAGTTTCACTCCTTGCTAGGACAAAAATCAATACTTTTCTAAGGAAGATAGTGATGTCCAGAGTTCTATAACATATCATCCTCAATGTCTTATATGTAATAAAAATATTATTAGGTATGAGAAGAAACAGGAAAATGGGACCCAAAGCCAAGAGAGAAAACAGTAAATAGAAAGAGACTCAGAGATGATCTGGATTTCAGTTTTAGCAAAGAGTTAAAATAATTGTGATAAATAGGTGATATAATGGATGAGGAGAAGAAGGATTTCAAAAGATATATGAAAACCATGAAACAGAATCAATGGGAATACTAACACTAAAAAAATAAAATATACATAATAAAAATTCTATTAGATGAGATTAATGCAGATTTGACAGAATAGAAAAAGGTGAGTGAATTTCAAGACAGGTCAGTAGAAATTACCTGAAGATAAACACACAGAGAGAAAGAATAGAAATAAAA
Organism: Redunca redunca; assembly: GCA_006410935.1. NCBI lineage: Eukaryota > Metazoa > Chordata > Mammalia > Artiodactyla > Bovidae > Redunca > Redunca redunca. The sequence goes on along the minus strand of SJYQ01000186.1, from coordinate 635,071 downwards.
GAATAGAGTCTCAATAAGCTTTGAAAGAAATAAGGAGTTTAGATTACATGTATTTGGAATCCTAGAGAAATAAGAAACAAGAGCATGGGATAGGAAAAATAAAAATTTCCAAGTTGATCAAAAATCAGCAGTTTATAGAAAAAAAGGAGAGCAAATCCCAAGGAAGAGAAATAAAAAGAAAATCACACATGATCAGAATGATGAAAGCAATGGATAAGAAATATCTTAAAGGGATCCAAATAAGTCTAAAAAGGCAGCATATAGGGGAAAGATGGTATGAATAACAGTTGAATTCTCATAAAAAACATTCCAGAAGAGAATGAAATGACATATTTAAAATCAGAAAAAATTAATTTGTCAAGTGAGAATTCCATATCTAGTGTAAAAATTTTTCAAAAGAAGGCAAAATGAAAGAAAAATGAAGGCAAGAATAAAGATAAAATTAAAAAAATGAAGGCAAGAATAAAGATATTTTCACTTCTTATAGTGAAGGCTGAGAGACCTGCAGTATAAGAAATGCTAATGGAAGTTTTTGAAGAAAAGGAGAAATGATGTCAGATGGAAATTTCAATCCATAGGAGGGATTGAAGAGTAATAAAATGTGAATATATGGGAAAAGAAAGACAAAACATTACTTAAATGACAGTTCTTTAGAGTGAAAATAATAACAGTGTACTGTGAAAAAGGAAAATATTTGATAGAAATATGAAGAGTGAGAGGTGAAATGGAATTTTACTGTTATAAGGTTCTTGTATGTATGCTATGCTAAGTCGATTCAGTTGTGTCTGACTCTGTGCCACCCCATAGACGGCAGCCCACCAGGCTCCCCCGTCCCTGGGATTCTCCAGGCAAGAACACTGGAGTGGGTTTCCATTTCCTTCTCCAATGCATGAAAGTGAAAATTGAAAGTGAAGTCGCTCAGTCGTGTCCGACCCTCAGCGACCCCATGGACTTCAGCCTGCCAGGGTCCTCTGTCCATGGGATTTTCCAGGCAAGAGTACTGGAGTGGGGTGCCATTGCCTTCTCCGTCTTTATGTAAAGTAGAATAATATTGATTCGAGGCACACTGTGATAAGTTAAATATGTATGTTATAATCCTAAGAGAACCATCAAAAAATAATGCAAAGATGTATAGCTTAAAAGCCAATAAAGGTGATAGACTGGAAGACTATAAGAAAAAAAAAAAAGATTAACCCAGGGGACAGTAGGAAAAGAAAGAACAGAGAAACAAAACAAAATTAAAAAAAATAGGAGACATACAGCAAAAGATAGTAAGGTGATAGAAATATATCCATCATATCAATTAAGTTTTAAAATCTACATGGGCTAATATTAAACACTGCAGTTAAAAGATAGAGATCAGTAAAGGGATAAAAAAAATAAGACCCAACTATATGCTTTCTATGAGAAACTCATCAGTCTAAAGACTTAGATGGCAGGATGGAAAATGTATAATTTGTAAACACTTAGCATAAGAAGACTGAAATGGCTATGTTAATATCAGACAAGTTAAAAAGTGTTACACAGATAGAAGGGTCATCTTACAAGAATAAAGGAGTCAGTTCATCAGGAAAATATACTAATCCTAAATGTGTATGCATCTAGTAACAAGCTGCAAATATATGAAGCAAAATTTGATGGAAATAATGGAAGAAAAAGAAAAGTCTATAATTATAGTTGTATGTTTTAATATCATCTCACTGTAATTTATAGAGTCAGTAAATAAAATATCACTTGGATGCAATCTCAAAAATGACAGAAGATATCTGTTTGTTTCCAAGGCAAACCATTCAGTATCACAGTAATCCAAGTCTGTGCCCCAACCAGTAACGCTGAAGAAGCTGAAGTTGAACGGTTCTATGAAGACCTACAAGACCTTTTAGAACTAACACCCAAAAAAGATGTCCTTTTCATTATAGGGGACTGGAACGCAAAAGTAGGAAGTCAAGAAACACGTGGAGTAACAGGCAAATTTGGCCTTGGAATGCGGAATGAAGCAGGGCAAAGACTAATAGAGTTTTGCCAAGAAAATGCACTGGTCATAGCAAACACCCTCTTCCAACAACACAAGAGAAGACTCTACACATGGACATCACCAGATGGTCAACACTGAAATCAGATTGATTATTTTCTTTGCAGCCAAAGATAGAGAAGCTCTATACAGTCAACAAAAACAAGACCAGGAACTGACTGTGGCTCAGATCATGAACTCCTTATTACCAAATTCAGACTTAAATTGAAGAAAGTAGGGCAAACCGCTAGACCATTCAGGTATAACCTAAATCAAATCCCTTATGATTATACAGTGGAAGTGAGAAATAGATTTAAGGGCCTAGATCTGATAGAGTGCCTGATGAACTATGGACTGAGGTTTGTGACATTGTACAGGAGACAGGGATCAAGACCATCCCCATGGAAAAGAAATGCAAAAAAGCAACATGGCTGTCTGGGGAGGCCTTACAATAGCTGTGAAAAGAAGAGAGGCAAAAAACAAAGAAGAAAAGGAAAGATACAAGCATCTGAATGCAGAGTTCCAAAGAATAGCAAGAAGAGATAAGAAAGCCTTCTTCAGCGAACAACGCAAAGAAATAGAGGAAAACAACAGAATGGGAAAGACTAGAGATCTCTTCAAGAAAATTAGAGATACCAAGGGAACATTTCATGCAAAGATGGGCTCGATAAAGGATAGAAATGGTAGGGAGCCAACAGAAGCAAAAGATTTTAAGAAGAAGTGGCAAGAATACACAGAAGAACTGTACAAAAAAGATCTTCACGACCCAGATAATCATGATGATGTGATCACTCATCTAGAGCCAGACATCCTGGAATGTGAAGTCAAGTGGGCCTTAGAAAGCATCACTACGAACAAAGCTAGTGGAGGTGATGGAATTCCAGCTGAGCTATTTCAAATCCTGAAAGATGATGCTGTGAAAGTGCTGCACTCAATATGGCAGCCAATTTGGAAAACTCAGCAGTGGCCACAGAACTGGAAAAGGTCAGTTTTCATTCCAATCCCCAAGAAAGGCAATGCCAAAGAATGCTCAAATTACCGCACAATTGCACTCATCTCACACACTAGGAAAGTAACGCTCAAAATTCTCCAAGCCAGGCTTCAGCAATATGTGAACCGTGAATTTCCAGATGTTCAAACTAGATTTAGAAAAGGCAGAGGAACCAGAGATCAAATTGCCAACATCCGCTGGATCATGGAAAAAGCAAGAGAGTTCCAGAAAAACATGAATTTCTGCTTTATTGACTATGCCAAAGCCTTTGACTGTGTGGATCATAATAAACTGTGGAAAATTCTTCAAGAGATAGGAATACCAGACCACCTGACCTGCCTCTTGAGATATCTGTATGCAGGTCAGAAAGCAACAGTTAGAACTGGACATGGAACAACAGACTGGTTCCAAATAGGAAAAGGAGTACATCAAGGCTGTATATTGTCACCCTGCTTATTTAACTTACATGCAGAGTACATCATGAGAAAATGCTGGACTGGAAGAAACACAAGCTGGAATCAAGATTGCTGGGAGAAATCTCAATAACCTCAGATATGCAGATGACACCATCCTTATGGCAGAAAGTGAAGAGGAACTAAAAAGCCTCTTGATGAAGGTGAAAGTAGAGAGTGAAAAAGTTGGCTTAAAGCTCAACATTCAGAAAACAAAGACGATGACATCCGGTCCCATCACTTCATGGGAAATAGATGGGGAAACAGTGTCAGACTTTATTTTTGGGGGCTCCAAAATCACTGCAGATGGTGATTGCAGCCATGAAATTAAAAGATGCTTACTCCTTGGAGGAAAAGTTATGACCAACCTAGATAGTATATTCAAAAGCAGAGACATTACTTTGCCAACTAAGGTCCGTCTAGTCAAGGCTATGGTTTTTCCTGTGGTCATGTATGAATGTGAGAGTTGGACTGTGAAGAAGGCTGAGCGCCGAACAATTGATGCTTTTGAACTGCGGTGTTAGAGAAGACTCTTGAGAGTCCCTCAGACTGCAAGGAGATCCAGCCAATCCATTCTGAAGGAGATCAGCCCTGGGATTTCTTTGGAAGGAATGATGCTAAAGCTGAAACTCCAGTACTTTGGCCACCTCATGCGAAGAGTTGACTCATTGGAAAAGGCTCTGATGCTGGGAGGGATTGGGGGCAGGAGGAGAAGGGGACGACAGAGGATGAGATGGCTGGATGGCATCACTGACTCGATGGATGTGAGTCTGAGTGAACTCCACGAGTTGGTGATGGACAGGGAGGCCTGGCGTGCTGTGATTCATGGGGTCGCAAAGAGTCGGACACGACTGAGGAACCGACTGAACTGAAGTATAAGAAAATTTGAACAACACTATGAACCAACTTGACGTAACTGACAATTATAGAACAATATACCCAACATCTGTAGAGTATAGAATCACAGTCTTGTCTAATGCATATGGAATGTGCACTGTTAGAACATATGTTGTTGTTTAGTCGCTGAGTCGTGCCCAACTCTTTCACGATCCCATGGACTGTAGCCCGCCAGACTCCTCTGTCCTTTGGATTTCCCAGGCAAGCATACTGGAATTGGTTGCCATTTCCTTTTCCAGGGGATCTTCTGCATCCAGGGATCGAACCTGCATCTGCTGTATTGGTAGGCAGATTCTTTACCACCGAGCCACCTGGGAAGCCCATGGTAGAACATACAGTGGGCTATAAAAGTAGTCTTGATGAATTTTAAAAGATTGAAATGATACAGAATATGTTCTCTGATCATAATGAAATTAAATTTAAGAGATCAATAACAATATGTTTGGAAAGTTCCCAACTGTTTGGAAATTAAATAATATACTTCTAAATAACCCAAGGTCATGGAAGTAATCATAAGAGAAGTGAGAAAGTACTTTGAACTAAATGATACTGAAAGCACAGCATGTAAGAATTTGGGACAGAAATAAAGCATTATTATAGCTTTATATCAGCTTGAAGTGCTGATATAAAGAAGAAAGATTTAAAATCAGCTATCTGGTTTCCATGTTAAGAAGCTAGAAGAAGAGAGAAATTAAGCCTACAGTTGATAGTGAAGGGGAATTAATAAAGATTACTGTAGAAGTCAATAAAGTAAAAGAAAATCGAGGTGATAGAGAGTCCAGTGGACTTGAAGCAAATGAATAGACATTCTCTTTTCTGAAGTAGACCACGAAAATGATTGAACATAAAAGAAAATAGAATGGTGGGATGGTATCAGAAGGTCTCATGTCTGTAGAACTGGAATCTCAGAAGAAGAGCGAGAGCATGGGGCAGAAGAGAAAATGTTTGAAGATATAATGGCTGATTAATAAACCTGACAATATTAAAACAAAAACACCCCATGGCCAAGTGCCCAGGCCATACCCCATTCCATAGCATCAGAATGAGTTAAATTCATCATGTAAACAGACTGAAGGAGAGGAACTGTATGAATAGATACAGCAAAAGTCAGAGCTTCCAGCCCAGCCAAAGATTGATGTCACCTACACGCGTGGAAAATCATGGTCCCTTGCATGGTTTCTAGATTTCTATCAGTTCTTAGACTCAGAGCTCATTGATCAAAAAGAGTAGTGACCTCCAGGGAGCACAGTGAAGATCCTGCTGCTGCTGCTAAGTCGCTTCAGTCGTGTCCAGCTCTGTGCGACCCCATAGATGGCAGCCCACTAGGCTCCTCTGTCTCTGGGATTCTCCAGGCAAGAATACTGGAGTGGGTTGCCATTTCCTTCTCCAATGCATGAAAGTGAAAAGCGAAAGTGAAGTTGCTCAGTCATGCCCGACTCTTAGCAACCCCATGGACTGCAGCCTACCAGGCTCCTCCATCCATGGGATTTTCCAGGCAAGAGTACTGGAGTGGGGTGCCATTGCCTTCTCTGAGTGAAGATCCTACTTAATTGGAAATTGCAGCTACCACTTGGCAACTTTTTGGTCCTTAATGCCAGAGAAACCAATAGGAAAAGAAAGGAGTTAGTGGGTAGGGGAATAATTAACTCTGATTACCATGAGGAGCTAGGTTTGCTGCCATGTAATGGGCAGAAGGGCTTACCTGGTGGTTCAAACAATAAAGAGTCTGCCTGCAATGCAGGAGACCTGGGTTTGATCCCTGGGTTGGGAAGATCTCCTGGAGAACAGAATATCCGCCCACTCTGGTATTCTTGCTTGGAGAATTCCATGAACTGAGGAACCTGGCAGGCTATAGTGCATGGTGTAGCAAAGAGTCAGACATAACTGAATGACTAACACTTTCACTTTTTTTTTTTTTTTCTGATGGGCACAAGGAAGGTAATGTCAGGAACCTAGACGATTCCCTGGGGGCTTATTTTGGCACTCCTGTGCCCGAGAGCAACACTAGCAACAGTGGCTCTACCAGTTCTAGGCAACTAAGGACTGACTGAGACTTCTTGAGGATGAAGGTGTAGGTCACCCAGCAGGGAAGGAACACAGACTAGTCAGAATGGTTGCTGAATGAGTGTAGTGGTAAATGTCAGTTTTGACATCTCTAGGACCAGCCAGAGTAGCACAGAAGTACCAGGTTTGGCTTACTAAGCTTCTTGAATTCTTTTTGGAGTATTGCAACTTTCCAGTACCTTGAAGAACAGAATTTGCTGTCTAACTTCTTAGGAAAGAATTGAAGGTGTATTGTCCTGATATAAGATTCATGTGTTCTAAGTGGCTATGAGCAGATATGAAAGGCACAGTGGGTCATTGCACGGGACCCAAGTCTGTGTGTCCACACCTCCCCTCTGCCTGGGCCGTGGCCACTTGCCTTGCTCTCCTGTTGAGCAGGCTTAGCGAGGGCTCACCCTATTGTTCCCACCAGGAAAACCAGATCTCTAGCTTTGCCATCACTCCCGCTGCAGGTGGAGGTTACTTGAACAAGAAAGTCTGATGGCTCTGTTCTGGACCCTCAGAAGCTCTGGCTCCATTAGAAGTTGCCTGGGAAGACCAGGTTACACCTTTCAAAAAAGCAAGGGAAGAAATGCTCCATAGAGCCGACTTTGACCAATGGGAGATGGGGGCTGGGAAGGAATCAACAGATTAATTCTTCTCTATTCCTCCTCACAAGTAAACTATGAAGAGGTGCAGCAGATGGGCCATGAAGATCTGAAGATCTGCAGGACTGAACAGTCCATTGCATTTGTTATGAAACTGGGGCTTGCTTCATAAATATCCCCTCTATTTGTTGCCCCTCTTTCTCTGCCTCAGTCTCTTTTTCCCTGGTATTGCACTCTGCAACAAAATATCAGTAGGCCAGCTTCTCCCCCAGGCAGGCCCTATTTTCCAGGGAGCCTAGGTTAAAGAAGGTAGTAATAATGTTGTTAATGATGTTGCTGTGGATGCAGATGGATGAGGTTGTTGCTGTGGCTGTGACGAGGCTGGTGATGGTGGTTTTGGAAGTGATGGAGAATGATGGTGCTTTGGGTGATGACAATGTGAGTGGTGTTGGTGAGAACTTACAGATGTACTGTGAGGAAGTTGAAACCCTGGGAAGTCAAGGGTTATGGGAGATTGTATAACTGTTCATATTTGGTGTCTTTTCTTTTGGACTCTTCTCTGGAGAAGGATTAGACATCTCTATCCTTTTGAACCTAAGCATAGCCATGTGACTTGCTTCAGCTAATAAAGAAGCTGTAAATGCCAGTACATGACAAGTTCACTTTCCTTCTGTCTCAATGATTAGAGACTTACAGTAGGCTGTTCCTTTAGCACAGTTCTTGGAGCAGAGTCATAACTGATCTGTGACAGACAGGTACCATGAGAGAGAGGCCAAAAAAAAAAAAAGCTACAGGTGCATCTAAGGCCACTTTAGTTGCGGACATAACATTGCCTGAATGGCCAAGGAGGAGATGATTTTTAAGAACAGACCCAGGAATGAGTAGCAGTGAGCATTACGAGATGCGTTCTTGTGCAGACGTCTGGATGCATGCACTCACACAGGTGCACAGGCAAAGTGAAACCATGGATAACAAGGTAAATGAATTAGCATGCTGAAAAATTTTCTAGATTAACAAGTTTATTATCCATTGAGCACCCAGGTGATTTCACTGCCAACAAATTAGAAGTAGATTTATTTTTAACAAAATTAACTTAACCCAGCCCTCTTAAGGAGGCTAAGCATCACTTTCTTCATATTCCAGGGCCTTCACTATGAACATCATGACTATCTGATGCTCCGAGCAAGTGTTTCCTCAGGATTTATTTAGGGGGATATAATAATTTTATCCCACTGAGATGGCTTCAGACTGCTTTGCTTTTTGAGTTCTTATGTCTGCTTTTTATAGTTTGCTGTCTCTTTCTTTGCTGTCGGGCTGTCAACTGTCACTTCCTGCAGCTGTCAGAAAGCCTGGCTTTGGCAGGGCTCACCACTACCCCGCCCCCCAACTCACACACTCACTGCCTCCATTCTGATCAGGTATCACTTGGAAGTCAAGACTTGGCTTCTCTAAAACTGTGAGGCAGTGGTCCTTAAAGTAGGGTCACCGGTCCAGCAACATCCGGTTCACCTGGGATTTTGTTAGAAATGCGGACTCTTGGGCCCCATCCAAGACCAGATGAATCAGAAACTCTGGGGGTGGGGCCAGTGGTCTGTATTTAACAAGCCGTCCTGGTGATTCAGATGTCGCTTACAGACTCAGTGCTGAAAGAAATGATAAATAGAGTCCAAGCGAGGGCTGAGTTTCTCTCCCACATGCTAAGTGTATGCTCATTACAGCATTAACCGTGGTCTGTGTTCTGTCCAATCAACAGACTTGTGTCTCTTCCTGGGTCTTGGCTATTGTTCAGTGTGATTGGGTTATTACAAGGTGGCTGAGCCCTAGGAAAGGGTATGTGGGCATGTGCTCATGAGGGTGCATACACACACACACACGTGGAATGAAGGACAGAAAGACAGAAAAGTCTGCGGCCCCGAGAGAGCAGTGTCCTATGGTTCACTTACCTGCACTTAGCTGCCAGAGTTTCCCCCAAGTCCTGCTTTCAGAGCTCTGGCCTGAACCCTGCATCTGGGGGTCCCGGTGGTCCTTAGATGGTAGGAGTATATCCTGACCACCCCCACCCCCCCTCCACTGTGATGGCTGCCTGGGGCCCAGACTGAGCGTGAGGAACACTCTGAGAGGCACCAGCTGGTGGTGACACCACCAGAGACTCTCTGAGCATGGATCTTGGGGAGGCAGCTGGGATGTGTGTGGGAGCCTCAGAGATGCACGGGTCTGGGTTTGTAAACATGGGCTTGTTAAATTCGGGATGGGCCATGGGCCTGGGAGAGCGCCGTAGCATCTTTTTGGCAAATGCTGAACATTCTGAGTGGTTTTAAAACATTGCTCATACCTTATATAGTTGGAGGCCTGTTTTAGCACAGCTCATCATCAGGGGGAAGAGGGAGGAGGGCTTGGCGCTGGTTGGACACCCACCACCCTCTGTGTGCCAGGGACTCGGCATGAGCTGTCTGATTGTGTCTTTGTGCCCTCTGAGAAGGGCTGGGCTTGTCAGCACTGCTCTATAGACTAGAATGTTGACTGAGAGCAAACATCTGGGCCCGAAGGTCTGCCCTGAGCTGATGTGGAGGGTGTGTTTTGTGAGCAGCCAAGACTTTGGCTGGTGGCTGACATGATGGTGATGAGGATGACCTGCCCACAGTGCACGTGGTCACAGTCACGGCCACTGCCAGCTGTCAGAGAGAGCTGGCACTCCCTTATGACTGACTGGCTCACTTAGCCTGAATCAGAGTTTGCTAGAGAGAGCGAGAGGAGAGAGAGAAGGGGGTTGGGAGATAGAGAAAGAGAGAGATCTGCCAGACAAGAACTCCATGAGATGCTTTTCACCTTCAAGGCCCCATTGTCCATATCTTTTTGGAAATTGTCTTAAAACTCTATTCTAGGGCTTCCCTGGTAAAGAATGGTGGCTCAGTGGTAAAGAATCTGCCCGCCCAATGCAGGAGACATGGGTTTGATCCCTGGTCCAGGAAAATCCCACATGCCTTGGAGCAACTAAGCCCGTGCACCACAACTACTTAGCTTGTGCTCTAGAGCCCGGGAGCCGCAACTGCCAGAGCCCATGCACTCTAGAGCCCGAGCTCCACAGCCAGAGAAGCCACTGGAAAGAGAAGCCTGTGCACTGCAACCAGAGTGGCCCCCTCACCGCAGCTAGAGAAAAACCTGCACAGCAGTGACGACCTGCTGCTGCTGTTGCTGCTGCCAAGTCGCTCCCTCGTGCCTGACTCTGTGTGACCCCAGTGATGGCAGCCCACCAGGCTCCCCCGTCCTTGGGATTCTCCAGGCAAGAACACTGGAGTGGGTTGCCATTTTCTTCTCCAATGTATGAAAGTAAAAAATGAAAGTGAAGTCGCTCAGTCGTGTCCGACCCTCAGCGACCCCATGGACTGCAGCCCACCAGGCTCCTCCATCCATGGGAGTTTCCAAGCAAAAGTACTGCAGAGCCAAAAATAAAACAACAACAACAACAACAATAACAACAACAAAACTGTATTCTACTCTTGGAAATTGTGAAACATGATGCAGATTTGTATCAGGCAGAGTCCAACCAGAGAAAGAAGACCAGTACGGTAGATAGAAAGTAGACAGGGATTTATTGCAAGGAGTTGGTTAATGCCGTGGGGGCTGGCCAGACAAGCCTGACATGGGAAGAGCAGGCTGTCAGGGAGGGCAGACTGAAGCTCTCTGGCCCGGGGCGTAGCTCCAGGCCATAGACAGCACTTTTTCCTTGGGGAGCCTCCCCTCTGCTCTTAAGGCCTTTGGACCGATTGAATCAGGCCAACGCAGATTATCTAGGATTATCTCTCTTACCTAGAGGTAACAGCTTGTGAATTTTAATCACATCAATAAAATACCTACACAGTAGCACTTAAGATTAGTGCTTGATTGAAGAACTGAAGATTTCTTCTAGACTTACAAAAACTGAGCACACAAATAAACACGCTGAGAAGTCCTGTACTGAGGACAGGTTAGTTTTTTTTGTTTTCCCCCATTCTTTTGGCCTCATCACACAGCACATGGGACCTTGCTGCTACTGCTGCTAAGTCGCTTCAGTCGTGTCCAACTCTGTGCGACCCCAGAGACGGCAGCCCACCAGGCTCCCCTGTCCCTGGGATTCTGCAGGCAAGAATACTAGAGTGGGTTGCCATTTCCTTCTCCAATGCATGAAAGTGAAAAGTGAAAGTGAAGTCACTCAGTCGTGTCTGACCCTTAGTGACCCCATGGACTGCAGCCCACCAGGCTCCTCCATCCATGGGATTTTCCAGGCAAGAGTACTGGAGTGGGGTGCCATTGCCTGAAAGAAAGTGAAGTTGCTCAGTCATGTCCAACTATTTGCGATCCCATGGACTATAGGTTCCTCTGTCCATGGGATTTTCCAGGCAAGAGTATTGGAGTGGGTTGCCATTCCCTTCTCCAGGGGATCTTCCCAACCCAGGGATTGAACCTGGTTCTCCCACATTGTAGGCAGACGCTTTTACTGCCTGACCAGGAAAGTCTTAGTTATCTGTCCAGGTGTCAAACCCGAGTGCCCTGAAGTAAAAGTGCAGAATCTCAGCCTCTAGACCACGAGGGAAGTCTCAAAATTTTATTTATTTATTTGGTTGCACCATGTGGCATGTGGCATCCTAGTTCCCTGACCAGGGATTGGACCTGCACCTTCTGCATTGGAAGCCTGGAGTCTTAACCACTGGAAGTCTGTGTTATTTTTATTTAAGTGCATTCTGTTATATCCCAAAAGGATCTGAGTGACCAAGTCTGTCCTTTTGGGGAACAGGTCCGTGGTCCTGGGGAAGTTACTTTAACTTTGGTGAGCCTCAGTTTTCACCTCTGCAGAGTGGGATTGTGACAGGACTGGCCTCCTTAGGGTATTAAGGGGATTGACTGGAGTAGAACAGGCAGGATGCCTGGAGGTTGGCAGTTACTCCAGGAATGTTAGATCCTTACCCTCCCAGGAGGGAAATTGAGTCTCAAGGTCCAGCTTGCAGAGGCATCCTAGAGCGGGGGAGCTGGCAGGACCTCGGCTTCCCCAGGTCCATTTTCTGGATGAAGAGGCCTGCTGGAGGTCCCAGAGCTCCAGGCCAGGGAGTGCCCTCAGCCACGATGGGAACAACCCCAGCTTCTGTGGTACAGCCAGTTCCTTGTGGTTCTTAATCCTGCCCAGTCTGAAGAGAGGTGCTGAGGGCACGCAGGGCTCGAAGTCCCCTCTGAGGGCTCAGGACACCCCAGCCCCTCTCAGAGCCTCTTCCTCTGGCTGCTCGAGTCAACTCATCCCATTCCTCTGGCCATGGAAGAAGCTGGAGCGCCATGGCAGATTTATGGATGACACACCCCTGCGCGGCCCAGGCCAGGCCGTGCCAGGAGGGTTATTAATGGCCCTTCATCAAGCACTTCAGGTCTGCAGACTCAGTCCATTGCCTAGTTCACAGTCAGGTGTGGGCAGGCATGCCTCACCAGCAAAACCCTTCTTTTTACTCGGTGGTCCGCGCGGGCTCCCCTGGGATCAGAACCCACAGCCCTTCTTCCTTCTGTGTCCTGTTGCTCAGTCGCTGAACTGTGTCCCCAGAAGGAGGGACACATCTACTTTGTAGCCTCAGCTGCAGTCAGGGTGGCGAGCACTGCCTCAGGTCTCCAGGGGAAGCCAAGAATATGAGCCTTGGGTCAGAAGCTCCCGGCTCTGGGCATTGCCGTGTACCAGATGGATTGACATGGGGGACAGCCGCTGTACCTCTCAGAACCTCAGTTTCCTCCCCTGTGAAATTGGAACAGTGATAGCCACCCCACCGGATGGTTGTGAGTATTCATTGAGTCCTGGGTCAGAGGGGCCTGGTAGGGGCTTTCTCCCTGCCCACAACCCTGGGCCAGCACAGGGCCTCATGTTGGGTAAGCCCATCCTCATTGCCCAGGAGCTTCAATCACAGCAAGGCATGGCCTCAAGCTTGTAAGCTGGGACACAGTCACCCCACAGCAGTGTCAAGGGACTCCTGCCCCATACTTTTGAAGGACATCATCTTCCCAACCAGGGAGAGCTTGAGTAGGGACTCCATAACCCCCTCAGCCTCAGACCTTGGAGGAAGGACATTTTCTAGGCTGTCAGTCATTCATCAGTAGAGGAGTGGACACTGATGGAATGGCCCACAGCAGCGTCTCCAGAGGCCTCATTAAATACAGATTTTGTGGCCCTGTCTCAGACCCCAGGGTGGAACAGCTCGCTATCAGTGATGAGGGACAGGCCCTCCAAGGCCCTGGTACCCAGGAGGTCTTTCTGCTCCATGTCCCCTTCCAGCACTTTTGATTTAAGAGGTTGGCCTGGAAGACCCCTGGAGTCCCTCCGTCACTGTGCTCTCAGGAGGGAGTTCCAGAGAGGGAGCAGTGTCTCATCCCTGCCCTGGGGGTGACTGAGTTCTTGGGGCTGCAGGCATGCTGACCCACTGAACCCGGGGGCAGGATGGAGCCCCAAAGTGGCTATTTCTAGGACCACAGCTAGCCCTGCATTTCAGGATGTGTCTGGTGGGCTTGAGCCAAGAGGATTTTCTAGGTATCTCCCCGCTAAATTCCTAAATTGTTCCCCTTCTCCAAAACGCACACTCTTGAAACACACTATCCTGAGCTCCACAGCAGTTAACAGCCCACGATGTTGTTGTTTAGTCGCTCAGCTGTGTCCAGCTCTTTGGGATCCCATGGACTGTAGCCCGCCAGGCTCCTCTGTCCATGGGATCTCCTAGGCAAGAATACTGGAGTGGGTCGCCACTTCCTTCTCCAGGGGATCTGCCTGATCCAGGGCTTGAACCTGCATCTCCTGGCATGCAGATTCTTTACTGCTGAGCCACCTGGGAAGTCCAGCAGCCCATGATGCACCCAGGTTATATGTGAGGTGGACTTGTTGGAGATCCCTTTTCTTCCCCAAGCACAACAGACCCCACCTGCCTCTCCTGAAGCGTTTCTCTATTCAACAAACATTGGCTAAGAATGCACTGTGGGGACGTAAAAGTCACAGTCTCTGAGCCTCAGGAAGCTATAGGCTGAAGGGGAAGAAGACAGACTCAGAATCCAAGAAGAGCTTTGCAGTGCCACAGGCTGACTGATGGACAGACATGTGCCCAGCGCTCCAGATGGCATCCCTGGAGATCTAGCTGGAGAGGTCGGTAGGGCCACTTCTGGCTTCTCCGAAAAGAGCTGGGCTTAACTTTAAGTAAGTGTGATTCCTCACTCCCCATCCCCCACCCCAGCTGACTCTGGTCTGGTAGAGACCCTCCAACTCCCACTCATCCCAGTTCTGATTTGGGGTGTAGAGCCTTGGATCTGCTTTGGACCCTGAGCTGCCCTGCTGGCCGCCCCTCCTCTCAAGCCCCGAACAAGCAGCTGCTGGAAAGACACTCTCCTCTCATGAAGATGGGAGTTCACCTGCTCCCTCAGGACCTAACACAGCCTGGCCTCAGAGGGGACCCTGGGGAAATGAGCACAGAGGAGCCTGGCAGTTTAGAAGCCCTGTAATTGGACTGCCGGTTTCTAGCACCACTCTGGGCTTCCCAAGTTAAAGAAAGTTTTCAAGAGCCCTGGAAACAGTCAGCTGCCAGCAGGCTGCAGAGATGTGGGCTAGGGCAGCTGAGAGAGGAAAGCCTTTCAAGAAGGATCCCTGAGATCCCTCCATCCCTGTGAGCCCCTGGGGCCAGGAAGGGAGGCTCCCCAGATACAGGGAGAGAAGGTTCTAAGGGTGGGAAGTTGAAGGAGAATCTGGTGAAAGTTTTTCTGGGACTTTGAGTTTTCTTAGCACATTCAAAAATATCTATTGAGTATCCCTGCTGTTTGTGCATGTTCTTGGTGGTGGAGATCCTTCAAAGAGCAAAACAGATAAGCCCTTGTTTGCCCTTAGAGAGTTCACACTCTACTTGGGAGACACAAAAGAAGCCCGTGTGCAAATGCAGATGTTGAATGACATCAGAGAGTGAGCCCTGGGAGAAGAAATATATTAATAAAACAAGGTCATGGATAGAAACGTAGGGGAGGCCAGTTTTAGACAGGGTGACTCAGGAAGACCTCTGAGGAGGTGACCTTTGCCCTGAGACCAGAGGGAGTGAGGAGTGAAGAAGGCAAGTGTGTGGGGAAGGGTGTGGGAAGGGGAAGGGGCAGAGGCCAGAGCTGGGAGTGTGCAAGGTCTGTCCAAGGAACAGCATGCAGTGGTGAGGCTGGGGAGCAGGTTGGGGTGGGAGCAGCGAGGGAGCCAGTGCCTGATCCTAGGGGGCCTGGCGGAGGAGCCTCTGGGATCCGATGGGTGGGTGTTTGTGGGATTGGCGATGGCAGTTCAGGGAGCACCTGAGCATGGCTTCTGTTTCTATGTGAAGCGTGAGGTGAGGTCAGCAACTGAGAGTGTGTGGGGTGGGCGTCGGGGGGCTGGGGAGCAGGAGTGGAGGAGGGGCATGGAGAGAAGAAGCATTTAACAGTCAGCGCAGAGAGTGAGAAAGAAATTTCTAGAACAGCAGGCTGGGATTGCTGGGCAGCACTGAGGGTGCTTTGTCGTTTGTGGTCTTTTAAAAAATTCCTCATTTATTTTCGTCTGTGCTGGATCTCCACTCTGCGCAGGCTTTTCTCTAGTTGCGGAGAGCGGAGGCTGCTCTCTAGCTGTGGTGCTCGGGCCTCTCATTGCGCGGTGGCGTCTCTTGTCATGGAGCATGGGCTCTAGGGCACGCAGGCTTCAGTGGCTGCGGCATGTCGGCTCAGTGGCTGCGGCTCCAGGGTTCTAAAGCACAGGCTCAACAGTTGTGGCACTCAGGCTTAGTTGCTCCGCGGCATGTAGCATCTTCCTGGATCAGGGCTTGAACCGGTGTCTTCTTCATTGGCAGGAAAATTCTTTACCACTGAGCCACTAGGGCAATCCAGTTTGTGGCCTTGAATTTAATGCCTCTTTGTGTGGTTTGCTCGACACACTTGTTGAGCAACAAGTGTCGCTTGTCACTTGTTGAGTGACAAGGTGGCTGGCAGAGGACTAGGCAGTAAGAAGAATAAAAGACACATTCCTGCCCCTCAGGGAGTTTCACCTCTGTGGGAGCATTAAGTAATGGTTACAAACAACTATAAAATAGACAGATATGAGGCTGTGCAGTGGGAAAGGGCTCAGAAAGGTGTGAGAGGCTCTGGAAAGACCTTGATGGACAAGAAAGACTTTGGGGACAGACAGACGTGGACTTGAACCCTAGTTTTCCCATACCTGTGCTGGATACTCTCTAAGGCAAGTCGTAAAAGCTCTCTGAATTTCAGATTTTCCAAATTATAAAATGGGGATGATCCTACTGATCTAATAAGTCTGGAATGGTGATTAACTAAGGAAATATCAATAGATCTTGTGCAGAGTAGGAATTTAATGATTATCTGCCATGGCCATTCATTAGTCAGAGCAGGGTCGGCAAATTATTAACATGAACTATGGACCAATCCTGTCCACTGACTTTTTGTACAAGCCTTGGTGCAAAAATGATTGGCATGTTTTAAATGGTTGGGGGAAAAATTCAAGAGGAATAATATTTCATGACACGTGAAAATGACATAAAATTCAAATCTCAGTGTTCATAAATAAAGTTATATTGGAACACAGCCATGACCATTTGTTTACATATTGTCTCTGCTGCTTTGACTCCACAACTGCAGAGTTGAGAAGCTGGTTGTGACAGAGACCATATGGCCTAGAAAGGCTAAAATATATACTATGTAGACCTTTATAGGAAAAGGTTGCCAACTTCTGATTTAGAGAAAGGAAGGAGAGAATGAACTGGGTACTCAGAAAGATGGCTTCTGTTGTTGTCTAGTCACTAAGTAGAGTCCGACTTTTTGTGACCCCATGGACCGCAGCACTGTCCTTCGCTATCTTCCAGAGTTAACTCAAATTCATGTCCATTGAGTCAATGATTCCATCCAACCATCTCATCCTCTACCACCCCTTTCTCCTTCAATCTTTCCTAGCATCAGGGTCTTTTCCAATGAATTGGCTCTTTGCATCAGGTGGCCAAACTATTGGAGCTTCAGCTTCAGCATCAGTCCTTCCAATGAATATTCAGCGTTGATTTCCTTTAGGATTGGTTTGATCTCCTTGTAGTCTAAGGGACTCTCAAGAATCTTCTCCAGCACCACGGTTCTCCTGTAAATCAATTTCTCTTTTTCTCAAAGGAGGGACAGGCAGGATGCTAGACTCCATAGGAGTCCTTTCTAAGCAAGGGCTGTGTGTTTTGGGGGTGGAGGAGGGTGTTCCTGGGCTTGGGTTCCTAAGCTGGTCTCTTGGAAAGCCAGAAGTCCCTCTTTCCAAGACCCAAAAGGAAAATAGAATGAGCCAAAGGAACATTACATGAAAAAGGCATGAGTCTATGTGGATTTGGATCTGCAGGGTCAAGGGCAGCAGGCCCTTTGGTGTGAAGCAACCTTCCACTTTTCTCTTGCTAACAATTACGATGACTGTTTCCACCTTTCTCCACTGTCCTCAAGGCTCTAAGGCCATCCATGTGCCCATTTGGCAGAGGACCCCAACCCCAAGGTCAAGAAGACCAGGCTACCTGCTGGGAAGTCCCTCTGCATTCCTTCTCCCCGCCTCAACTTCTCTGAATTCCCAGGGTTTCTTCCTGCTGCCCCCAAGGAAGAAGTTTCCCTACCACTGTTCAGGCTAAGCCTTCCACCCATGCTTTGATCTCATCCCCTTGGCTCCCCCGGGCTCTTGCTCTGTTAATCGTATATCTTTCTTTCGTTCTTCGTCTTGTGTCCACTGGCACTTCTCCCTTCCTCCTCTTGTTGGGAAGGTGACTAATATTTAATGAGTTCCTATTATGTGCCAGCAATCTTCTAGGTGATTGAGTATGCTGTTTCATTTGATTCTGACAAAAGCCCTAAGGTAGTGTATTAGTCAGGACTTATAGTTGCCAGCGAAAGAAGCACAACTCAGACTAGCTTAGTGGAAATTTATTGGCTCATGTCATGGGAAGTTCAAGGGCAAACTTCAGACACAATTAGATCCAGGTCCTTAAGTAGTGTCCTAAGGAATTTCTGAATTTCTTAGTTCTGTTTTCTTCTGTGTAGGCTTCATTCTCAGATAGGCACGCCTCATGAGGTTGCAAAGGCGGCCACCAGCAGCTCTAGACTTATTCTATCTTTGTAGCAATTTCAAGGAAAGAGAGCTTCAGCAAAAATCCCAGGGCTGACTCTCATTGGCTTAGCCTGGTCACATGGCTTTTCCTGAACCAATCGCTGTGGCCAATTGTTTGCTTGCTCTCACTGGTCCACCCAGGTGTGTCTTCCCACTTGTGCTGGTGGGGGCATCACCCACCTAAACCATATGGACTAGGAGTAAAAAAGATGTGATTTCCCCAAAGGAAAATCATGGTGTTGACACTGGAAAATGAGAGAATGGTTTCTGGGTAGACGAAAATGACACTTGTCCATTAGAGACATGAGACCCTCATGGTATAGTTGAAGAAACTGAGCCTAAAAGAGGTTAAATGTCTGGTACCAGGTTGTACAACTGAAACTCAGTAGACGTGCAATTTCACCCAAGTTGGGCTCACTCTGTATTCTGCTTTGATTCCTTAGAATTGCTGTGAGAATTCAGGAAACTTCAGCTTGCTCAGGGAGTAGAAGGGAACAGGAGAGGAAATGATAAGAAAGAAAATATGGTTTTGTGGAGTAACCAATGTAAAAAAAAAAAGCCTTTTTTTTTGACTGGATAAACCTCCAGTGGACCCACATAGCTGGGCAGAGGTGTTGGAAATCAAGGGGTCTCTACAGGAGACATCTCCATTGGAGAGACCTGGCTTCTATGTCTTCTGAATAGCACTATTTGTCTGTTTGTTCAAAGCCTTTTCCAATCAAACTCATGTTTGGCAAGTACTGTTGTGTTTTACCCAACACAGCTGAGCTCAGAGGGCATTACTGTGAACACACACAAGCCCTGTCGTTTCACAGAGTGACATCAGAGAGGAGAGGAGTCCTCTGACACCGGGAATTAATCCCCACATTGGGATGAGCTGGACAGATACCACCCAACCAGATATTTAAGGTCTGTATCCACCTGGAACTTTGCACAGGAGAGGGACCCTTTGAACAAGACCATGAATGATAGGAGAATTTGCCTGGGGGGAGCAGTTTTCTGCTGGTCTAGAGTGGGACTGCTTTCTAGAAAATTTGGGCCCAGTTCTGTTCATGTATCGGAGAAGGCAATGGCACACCACTCCAGTGCTCTTGCCTGGAAAATCCCATGGATGGAGGAGCCTGGTGGGCTGCAGTCCGTGGGATCCCTAGGAGTCAGACACGACTGAGCAACTTCGCTTTCACTTTTCACTTTCATGCATTGGAGAAGGAAATGGCAACCCACTCCAGTGTTTTGCCTGGAGAATCCCAGGGACGGGGGAGCCTGGTGGGCTGCCGTCTCTGGGGTCGCACAGTGTCGGACACGACTGAAGCGACTTAGCAGCAACCATTCATGTATACATATGGAAAGAGGAGAAACACACACACACACACACATTCTTTTCTTTCTGGATCACTGTATCTATGACCTCCAGACTATGATGAGGAAATAAAGACCCTGATCAAGACTCTTACGTAGGATATGCTGGGAGTTAGGGAGTCCTGGGGGACGCAGGGCACCAGGAGGGGCCCTGTGGGTCAGAGAATGAGAGGGGTGACCCAGGAAGGAAAGAATCGGGGCCATGTGTGTCACTGTCTCCTGGTTCTGCTACTGCCTCTCCCGAGAGGCAGAGATGGTGAGAGAGCCCAGGCTTGGACCCCCCAAAAGACACCACTGAATTGGAGGAGAGCTGCAGAATGGATGTGTGAGAGCCCTGCCTCCCACCCACAGCCCCGTCCTCAGTGCTGCCCACCCCTCCCCGTGTTTCAGTCTGAACTGCTGGAGGATGAGGCAAAGGGAGGGGAACATTCTTTTTCTTTTCTTTCTTAAAAAGACTTATTTGTTAATTTTTATTTTTTGGCGGTGCTCAGTCTTGTTGCTGCTTGGAGGCTTTCTCTAGTTGTGGAGAGCCGGGCTACTCTTTGTTCTGGGGTTCAAGCTTCTCACTGCGGTGGCTTCTCTTGTTGTGGAGCATGGGTTCTAGGCATGCAGGCTTCAGTAGTTGTGGCCTTTGGGCTCTAGAGCATGGGCTCAGAAGCTGTGGGGCACGGGCTTAGTTGCCACAAGGCATGTGGGATCTTCCTGGACCAGGGATCGAACCAGTGTCTTCTGCATTGCAAGACATGCTCTCCACCACTGGACCACCAGGGGAGCCTCAGAACACTTCTAAGCATAGACTGTCTTGGGCTTGGAACCCATGGGAACCTCAGAAGTAAATTCATCCCTCACTTAGTGGAAAATGCCCTCGATTGGGCATCGTAACATGCTTCGTCATCAGGAAAGTTCTTCCTTCTACCACACCCAAATCTGCCTCCCAGGAACTCCCAAAGAATAGTCTCAGCTGGGGCCAGTTGGCATCAAGCTGGACAAACCCGTGCCTCTTCCCAAGTTAGAGCTGGCCCCAGAGGTGTCAGCGAGGTCATGATCCAAGCAGCCCCACTCCCCATGTGCATGCATGGGCTTGGCATGTGTTGGGGTGGCGGTGTGTATGATTGTACATTCAGGCAACCCAACTGGTGAGTAAATGAGGGGCTATATTTATCTCTGCCTTCCGGGCCCTGGAGCTCCTACTCTGCACCAGAGAAAGAAAAACAAGCATGTGGGGGGAGATGCCTCACATTATTGTGACAAGTAATTACGGGATGTGAGATGTTCAGAAATTACTTTATTAGACAAATGCTGCTTAGAAACCCCACGCAACAAACATTCCCGAGGAGCTTCCTCTGGTCCTAGGACTCTGCTGCTCAAGGAATCCCAGCTCTCCTGTCCTTCCACGTGGCGGGCTGTGTGCTGGGAAAGGTCTGAATTTGGGATCAACATCAACTCATGCGCATCAACTCATCCAGCTCAGCTGCAATGTCCATAATGCTCTTGGCTCTCTGCTTCAGGAGGTGTCTCCAGCAGACCCTACCTCCACCAGGGCTGGAGGGACAAAGACAGTGGTGATAGCAGATCCCAGGCATCAGGACCGGCCTTCGGGGCTGGGACAGTTGAACAGGTGTTTCTGTTGGGAAGAGAATGTTAATTGAACATCTGCTATTGCCAGGGACTAGAACAAGCCTAAAGGATGTTGTTGAGCAAGATTCTTCCTCACCTTGCTCATCATCCACAGAGAAGACAAGAAATTCTAGGACAAGTGCTGTTCGAGATGAAATCATCTAGACTAGATTTGGGGTCAGTCAGCTTTTCTGCTAAGTCAAGGGCCAGAGAAGAAATGCTTCAGACTCTGTGGGCCACGCAGTATCTTGCCATCATTCCACTGTGCCTTGTCATGCCAAAGCAGCCTCAGACAATACATGCACGGACGTGCGTGCCTGGATTCTGATGAAACTATTTATGGACACTGAAATTTGAATTTCACATCATTTTCACATGTCCTGACATATTCCTCTTCTTTTGATTTTTTTTAAGCACTTAAAATTGGAAAACCATTTTCAGCTCATGATCCATAAAAAGGCAGATGGTTGGCTGGATTTGGGTCATAGTGATCACTCACCTAGAGCCAGACATCCTGGAATGTGAAGTCAAGTGGGCCTTAGAAAACATCACTACGAACAAAGCTAGTGGAGGTGATGGAATTCCAGCTGAGCTATTTCAAATCCTGAAAGATGATGCTGTGAAAGCGCTGCACTCAATGTGGCAGCCAATTTGGAAAACTCAGCAGTGGCCACAGAACTGGAAAAGGTCAGTTTTCATTCCAATCCCCAAGAAAGGCAATGCCAAAGAATGCTCAAACTACCGCACAGTTGCACTCATCTCACATGCTAGTAAAGTAATGCTCAAAATTCTCCAAGCCAGGCTTCA
>SJYQ01000186.1:551402-612913 GCA_006410935.1 Redunca redunca | reverse complement strand
GTGAAAGAGTTGGCTTAAAGCTCAACATTCAGAAAACTAAGATCATGGCATCTGGTCCCATCACTCCATGGGAAATAGATAGGGAAACAGTGGAAACAGTGTCAGACTTTATTTTTGGGGGCTCCAAAATCACTGCAGATGGTGATTGCAGCCATGAAATTAAAAGACGCTTACTCCTTGGAAGGAAAGTTATGACCAATCTAGATAGTCTATTGAAAAACAGAGATATTACTTTGCCAACAAAGGTCCGTCTAGTCAAGGCTATGGTTTTTCCAGTGGTCATGTATGGATGTGAGAGTTGGACTGTGAAGAAAGCTGAGTGCCAAAAAATCGATGCTTTTGAACTGTGGTGTTGGAGAAGACTCTTGAGAGTCCCTTGGACTGCAAGGAGATCCAACCAGTCCATCCTAAAGGAGATCAGTCCTGAGTGTTCATTGGAAGGACTGATGCTGAAGCTGAAACTCCAATACTTAGGGCACCTCATGCAAAGAGCTGACTCATTGGAAAAGACCCTGATGCTGGGAGGGAATGGGGGCAGGAAGAGAAGGGGATGACAGAGGATGAGATGGTGGATGGCATCACTAACTCAATGGACATGAGTTTGAGTGAACTCCAGGAGTTGGTGATGGACAGGGAGGCCTGGCATGCTGTGATTCATGGAGTCACAAAGAGTTGAACACGACTAAGCGACTGAACTGAACTGAACTTGCAGACCCCTGGTACAGAGGTAAAAGCAATGGAGTCCGTGAGGGGTCCATCACCGACTCAATGGACATGAATTTGAACAAACTCTGGGAGATAGTGAAAGACAGGGAAGCCTGGTGTGCTGCAGTCCATGGGTTGCAAACAGTCAGACACAACGACTGAACAACAACAGCAGTGGGGGGTACCAGGGAAGGCTTTGCTGGGTCTGAGTCTCTCATGATATGATGGTTTCCCTGGGACCACGTGCTGGGGAGGGGAGGTGTGGGCCTTCTATGCAGAGAGAAATGCAGTTACCTGGGTGAAAAGGAGCAGGGGATCAGGGGTGTCTTCCAGACAGTGAGGGGTTTGGAGTGACTGGACTATAGCTGCGGGGTGGGTGGGTAGTGAGCGGGTAGGACTGGAGAGAAGGGTCGGGTGTGACTGGGAAGCGCTTATAAGCCCTGAAAAGGAGTTGAGCTGATCCCGAGGGCCATGGGGCTCTATTGGAGATTTCTTGACTTTGGAGGAAGCCCCTCCAACCCCCAGTCATGACAGCAGGGCCAGGAAGGGGTTGTCTTCGTAGATTGGGAGGAGTGGTGGTGAGAGCCTGAACAGAGTCAGTGAGAGCAGGGACAGGAACAAGAAGCCAGACTGAAGATTCCTGCGAAGAATCGATAGTTAGGACCAACCCAGGTGTGGGGGCAGGGAGGAGAGGAGGTCATCTCTGAGGTCACATTCCTGCTGGGGTGCCATTTCTGAGCCAGCATCCCATGATGTGCCCTCACTGTGATGGCCAGTGGGTATCTAAGTGTTTGTCGCTCAGCTGTGGGACTCTTTGTGACCCATGAACTATAGCCCACCAGGCTTCTCTGTCTGTGGGATTTCCCAGCCAAGAATACTGGAGTGGGTTGCCATTTCCATCTCCAGGGGATCTACCTGACCCAGGGATCGAACCTGAGTCTTCTGTGGCTCCTGCATTGGCAGGCAGATTCTCCACCACTGAGCCATCTGGGAAACCTCCGTGGGTATCTAATGATGCCTCAAAGGCGGGGCAAGGAGGGGCCTCCTGCTTTGCTCCAGGCTGCGCATTAGGAACTTTATAGACATCCAATTCCACCACTTTCCGACAAAGGGAGTTTATGGTCTCACTTTACAGATGAAAACACCAAGTCCTGGAAAGGTTAAGCAGTTTGGCCCTAGGCTGCACAGCTGGTAGGTGACAGAGGGGAGCTTGGATCTTGGGTTCATCACTTTTTATGCGATCTCTTTCAACCTGGACACCCTGCCGGGGGCAGTTTGGGAGCAGGAGATACCCAGAGCCCAAAAGACACTTTTATGGGCACCTGGTCACACCAGAGGCTGTGGAGGAGAGCACAGCAGAGTGGGGGTTGGGAGCAGGGGTCGGGGTGACAGAAACAGGGCTAGTAGCACCTCTGCTGGGAGTCTGTATTAACTCCCCAGCTAGGAGTCCAGGGTGTGGTTGGGAGAGATCTGGCAAGTTGCCGAGCCTTCATTTGTAAAGCCTGGCAGCATAGGGGGGTAGTAGGAGGTGGGGTGAGGGGTTTGTCACTGTGGGTGGGGATCCTGAAAGGGCTGTAGGGGTGTTTCCAGTCACCCTGTATACAAAGCTGTCTTCCCAGAAAAGTCATCTTCCCAACCTCTGCCAGGGCACCGTCCCCGAACCCTGAATCCCTCCCATCCCTTTACTGCTCTAAAGTGCCCAGCTTCTGGTGGGTTACTGCTATCTGTAGGACTGCTCTGGCTCCCCAGCCTGGCAGGGGAGGCCCGGCCACCACAGGGCTCCAGTGGTAAAAGAGGAAAGACAGGGCTTCAAAGACAAGCCAAGGGTGTTGAATCTCACAGCAGAAGACCCTGGGTAGAAGGGTCAAAGGAGGAGGAGGCAGAGATTACTGGAGTCATCATTTACCATGGGGTCCTGAAGCGGGGGGAGGTGAGTGTGTTGGGAGAACATCCAGATTACAGGCCAGAGTCATCACGGGGCTCCCCTCGTGCTTCCCGCAGGACTATTATGAAATCTGCAGTGGAAACACCTATTACGGGAGGTGGTGAGGCCATGGTTATGGGGTGGGATTGGGAGGGCTTTGAATCTCAGGGAGAGGGCCTCGTAGGGAATAAAACCACCTGGATAAACCTTAAAACATCTAAATCTCCATGTGATATCAGTGGCCACGGGAAACTCCACAGCCTGGAGGAGGTGGGTTATACTTATGCCTAACCCTTACACTAATTGTAAGGCTGTGACCTTGAGTAGCTATTGTACATTCACAAGGTGCTTTCAGCTGCACCATGTCATCCTTCTGAGAACTGGATTATTTCCTGCCATATCAATAAACAAGGTTGTCACAGTCATCAGCGATTACGACCCTCCAGTGTGAGCTGGTGAGCCCTAAGGGCACTCAGGAAGGAGAATACCTGCTATCTGGCAGCCATCAGACAGCTGTGAGCCCCAAGGGAGCTTAGAATGTGAAAAACAAAAGATACTGGCCAGAGATAGCTGAGATGCATATGAAGGGAATGATCCCATTGAGCCCAGACTCTTACCTCTTTCCATACATAGAAAAGCATTAATTCCTTAATTTGGGTTATCTGGTTTTCTTTAATTAACAATAATCTTCTGATGTTCAGACTACCTGCCGCCCTTTGTTGGAAAGCTTTTATATAACCTGGCTCCTCCTCTCACCTCCTTGGAGAAGTTCTCTTGGGGTTGCTTGAGATGCTGTCTCCCTGGCTTGAAGTCCAAAAATTCCCACCGAATAAAACACAACTCTCAACTTTCAGATTGTGACTTATTTTTCAAGTTGACACCATCTTCATGACAATCCAGATCAATGGGTGTTGTCATCCCCATTTTACAGATGAAGATGCTGAGGTCAAAGTTAAACATGACTTGCCAGGGTCTTCCTCATGGCTGCGGTGCTGATCTTCAAGGTCATGAGGAAGCCCCCTTGAGCTCTCTGTCCTATCAGGAGGGCACAGTGTTTGCTAAGTGTTAACCAGGAGCATGTGAATTAGCTTTTCAGAAGCTTCTCACACCGCTAGTAAGTGATGACCTGATCACACCCTTGTGTTGTTACCTAGCTGCAGGTGGCCTCGATGAAATTATATGCTCCTTGAGGGCAGATACTTTGTTTCTTGTTTTGTGTAAGCTCTGCTTTGTGCCAGGCACTAGAACGTTGTAAACACCTAGCCAACCTTTTGTCTTCCTTGGTGGCTCAGCAGTAAAGAACGTGCCTGCCAATGCAGGAAACATGGGTTTAGTCTCTGGGTGGGGAAGATCCCCTGGAGAAGGAAATGGCAACCCACTCCAGTATTCTTGCCTGGGGAATCCAGTGAACAGAGGTGCCTGGCGGTCTGCACTCCATGGGGTCTCAAAAGAGTCAGACACAACTGAATGACTAAATAAGAACAGCCAACCTTTGGCTGAGTATGTCTTCTCTCCTACCCCAAAGGCAACCGTTTTGCTGCCAAGTCATTCTGCTTTGGAAGGAGAAGTGGAATGCTGTCAGTTTCTTTGGGATCCCCTTCCCTTTGGGAGTTTCTGTGGGGAGTTTCCAGAGTGGACCTTGGGAACAGAGATTCCATTCTTGCTACTTGGGACATTTGTATACTGATTACATTCATTCCCATGATGCATCTTCTCATGGACCATTCCGATCTTTGCCTGGTGGGAAGGCAGCGGGGAGGAGATGGCCTTTTCCCATCACTTAGGGCTGTAGATTCTCAGATGCCCGTTTCTCATCCTTGGGCCCGTCTCACTGTTCAGTGTGTGACACTTAAGCTCTCAGGCCCACTTTGGGGCTCAGGAAGAGCCAGTCCTCCTTCCCCATTCATCTCTGCTTCATCTTTCTTTCATCTAATGGTTTGCCACCTTGGCAGGAAGGGTGCTGGTGGGAGCTGGGGAGGCCCCCTCCTGCAAGTTCTCTCTCCTAGCAGGAGGGAACTGTGTTTGCTAATAGGTGTTAAATGGGAGCATCAAATTTTAATCAGCACCTTAATGGAGTCCAGGGGCCTGGGGGAGTTCTCGAGTCCTGCATTATGCTGCTCGCTGGAGCCAAGTTGGATGCAGTGAGTAGGAAGGTGGGATGGGCGGCTGCCATCACAGCCAGAGCTCCCGGAAGATGAGGTGGTGCTGGCCGCTTTCGTCCAGGGTGGCCCAACTCAAGTGGCCGTGTCACTACTGTGGACGCTCTTGATGACAGTCAGTGACACGTCCATCACTGACTTCCTTTTGGTGGGAAGCAGGTCTAGTAGCAGATATGGAAATGGCAGAACCTTGGCACTGGAAGACCCTGGTTCATATCCTAACATTTTTAAGTTGAGTGAATGACTGTGGACAAGTCTGTTGATGTGGTTGTTGCTGTCATCGTTTTGTTGCTCAGTCGTGTCTGACTCTTTGTGACCCCATGGATGGTGGCCGGCCAGGTTCCTCGGTCCATGGGATATCCCAGGCAAGAATATTGGAGTGGGTTGCCATTTCCTCCTCCAGGGGATCTTCCTGACCCAGGGATTGAATCCATGCTTCCTGCATTGGCAGGTGATTCTTTAGCACTGAACCACCAGGGAAGTGCTTCTTAGTGTGGTGGTCAGCTTATTTTAATCAGGACCCCCGATGAATCAGGCCTTTTGCGATGGGATGTTGCCATCCTCCCACTGAGAGGCTAAGTTTCTTCGTTTCTATTACACTGAGTTGTTGTATGACTTACTTTGGCATAGACTATGGTGTCAGTGTCATAAGGAAGATCTGGAGTCTTGGCCTTAAGAGACCTTGTTGCTTTTACTTTCTGCCCTCTTGGAGAGACCACTAGGAAAGGAAGCCTCTCTAACCTAGTGGAGGGTGAGAACCCACATGCAGGAGAGTCAGGTGCTTCCGTCCATGGTAGTACTAGTGTTAGCCCCTCAGTCGTGACCCCATGGACTGTAGCCCGCCAGGCTCCTCTGTCCATGGAATTCTCCAGGCAAGAATCCTGGAGTGGGTTGCCATTTCCTGCTCCAGTGGATCTTCCTGACCCCAGGGATCGAGCCGGGGTATCCCACATTGCAGGCGGATTCTTTACTGTCTGAGCCACCAGGGAAGCCCATCGTAGCCAGCACCAACTGGCAGATGTGTGAGTGAGGTGACCTTCCAGGTCCAGGTGAGCTGTCAGCTGACTGCAGCTGTGTGAGAGAGCCCAAGACCGGAAGAAGGACCAACCGAACTATAAACCCAGATTGTGAGAAAGAAAATTATCATTGTTTCAGGGAAATCCCATGGACATGGGAACCTGGCTGGCTACAGTTGATGGGGTCACAAAGAGTTGGACGTGACTGAACAACTAAAACTTTCACTTTCTTTTTCACTTTTTTTAAAAAAATTGATTAATAGATGAAATGCTGGGCTCCTCTGAGCCTTCTATTCTCAGATGTAGCCTAGGACCTCTGATGAGCACTTGCCCCTGGGAGGGCTCAATGACAGGTGCCCGAGACGTAGGAAGTCTGCAGGGGGAGAGAAGCGATGTCAATGAGACTGGGGAGAGGGAGGCTGGTGAGGAAGGGTCTTGATGGCCACAGCGAGGACGGGTGACAGCGGTGATGGGACCAGGGGATGATGGTTAAGACGTTTCTGAGACAAAACACCGGGACTTGCTGAATGACTGTATGAGAAAAGAGGATGAGTCAGTCACCGTGGAGGTTGACAACTGGGGGAAAGGAGTAAACTGCCACGGAGGAAGGCGGGAGGAGGGCGAGCCTGAGGTGGAGATGAACAGGTACGTGGAGGAGCCAGGGGACGCTGTTGGCGCGTGGGTCTGAGCTCAGGAGAGAGGCCGGGCGGTGTGGGACTCCTCGGAGTGCAGGGACCCATAGAAGCCCGGTGGGTGACTGTCTCAGTCTCCTGCTGCTGCTACAACAAAACTCCACAGACGAGGTGGCTTGTCAGAAACAGAAACTTATCTCTCTGACTTAAAACTAGCTGATTTATTTCTGGCCGGGCTGGACCTTCGTGGCCATGCAGGCTCTTCTCTATGTCAAGTGTGGGCTGCTCTCTAGCTCTGCGTGTGGGCTTCTCACTGCGGCGGCTTCTCTTACTTCCAGGCATGGGCTGTAGGGTCTGAGGGCTTCAGTAGTTGTGGCTCCCAGGCTCTAGAGGACAGGCTCGATAGTTGTGGCGTGCAGGCTTAGTTGCTTGTATGGCATATGGGGTCTTCCTGAACTAGGGAATCAATCCTGTGTCTTCTGCATTGCCAGGCTAATTCTTTACCACTGAGCCATCAGGGAAACCCTTGCGACTTCTTAATTAACATCAGACTCCTTCTAAACACACCACAAATATTACCTGCCTCCGCCTCGTGATGATGCTACTGTCCCCAGTTTACAGACACCGAATCAGAGGCACAGGTTACTTCATGCACTGTGTGCTTCTTGTAAGTCCCAGAAGTCCAGTTTAGAGCTCACACTATTAACCAGTTCCCCCTAAGCCACCCACTGGGCATGATGCACATAGTAGGCACTCATGAAATACATGTGCAATGAATTAAATCAATCAGATTGCTATTTCCAAGAAAGCCAAAGATCATAAATTCTTAGGAACACAAATCCCTTTAAATGCCACTTTTAGAATCTCAGTTATCAGGAAGAAAATGAAATAAGGGGGTGCATGAGCCTTCAGGAGGAATTTTGCCCTTCCTTTTCTGCAGCTTGTGTGATTTGCTGCCCACTCATCCTGCCCCTGCCTGAAAGCCCTTCCTCCCATCTTGCCCTCTTGGGGGAAGAGAAGAGATGGAGCACCCACCGCCCAGCGTGGCAGACAAGAGTGGGGGTACAGTGATGATTGGTGTTCTAGCTGCTGCTGGAGCCTGTGAGGCGAAGGCCAGACGAGCTTGAGCTGCCTGCAATTTTTGTCAGAGTTCCCTTTCCGCCTGTGAATGCAAATCCTGAATTACAAGCCATCCGGATGACAAGCTGACATTTTAGCTCCAAACATTCTCCTATAATTAGTAGAATCTAATGCAATACAGGGAATGGCTCCATTTTACACACACATTATCGTAATGCCTTTAAATAAGATAATTGATTATGCCTCTGCATAAGAAAGTGAAATATTCGTGTAATTAAAACCAACATTCCGATCCTGGCTCCCTGACAGGTGACCCACGTGTCACTTTATAAACCCTTAAAGTACCGCTCTCACCCACATTCAAGTTTGTGGGAGAAAAAACTTTGGAGAATTTTTTTTTTAATGGTTTCCAGCTTTGGGTCTGGAAGTCTGAGTGGGGGTGGCTACTGACTTTGGGGGTATTTCTGTATACTTCCTGAGTTCCATGACATTATCACAGACTCTGCCTCCTCTTTTCCCACTAGATTTTTGTTGTGTAGATGAGGAAATTGAGGCCCAGGGAAATGACAGCCATTACGAGACAGCCAGGCTTGGAACTCAAGTTGTCTGTCTCACAGCCATTGCAATTAGATTTTAATTCAAGTCCTTTCGCTTAAAGTGAGAAAACGGTGGTTTTGTTGACAGAATATAGAGTTGGAATCTGGAAATCTGATTCTACTTTTCTTGGCAATCAGCTAACTTCTGTTTCCCCTATTCATTGGTTGGCTGGGGAGAAAATTAGATCAGAGAGGTAAAGTGATAAATCTTAACACTGGGTTGGCCATAAAGTTTCTTTGAACTTTTCTGTAAGATGTCATGGAAAAGCCTGAATAAAAATTTTGGCCACCTTTATAATAGTGATACAGTAGGTAGACTCCTGGGTTGTCCAGGGTGGAGGTGGGGAGATTATATATTTGAGTGAAGAAAAGTCAGGTATGGCTGTGCAGTGACCTCAGTGACCTGAGGGTCTGGGGAGTGGGCAGTACTGCCCCACTACTCTTTTATAGTTTTATTTATTTTTCGGCTGTGCTGGTTTTCGTTGCTGCACAGGCTTTTCTCTGGTTGCAGAGAGCAGGGGCTACTCTCTAGTTGCAGTGCTTGGGCTTCTCACTGTAGGGACTTCTCTTGCTCTGGAGCAAAGGCTCTAGCACTCGAGGTTCAGTAGTTGAGGCTCGTGGGCTCCGTAGCTGTGGCTCTCGGGCTCTAGAGCTCAATAGTTGTGGTATATGGGCTTGGCTGCTCTGTGGCATGTGATATCTTCCCAGACCAGGGATCGAACCTGTGTCTCCTGCATTAGCAGGTGGATTCTTTACCATTAAGCCCCTGCCCCATTGCTCTTGACCTAACTTGAAGCTCCTGGACATTTTAGTGATGGAGAGGAGATGGGATACTGGTAGGCAAGGTAGGTGAACATTGTGTGGGCAGCTCTTTGCCTTGTTGGTATTTGGAGATGATGTAGATATCTCAAGTGGCATTAACCTACATTAGAGTCCTGCATTAGTCCCACTCTGTCATTGTTTCCCAAAGACTTAGTCTGTGACATGCTTTTGTGAGGCAGCTGGTTGGTGTTGAGTGAAAGCCATTGGATAGAAAACCGAACTTCTCCAATTGGTTTCTATTCAGGGGGAAAACTAATTACTTTGTCTTTGTTCTCATGAACCTCATAGCCTCATCCCAATAGCATTACTAACAATAGTCTAGCTCCCTATGGAGATGTCAAGACTTTTACATTTGGGCAAGAAAAGCTCTTCCCAGTGTTGTCCTGTTCATGTTCACCTTTGTATTAGTTTCCTATTGCTGTAACAAATGACTACACATCTAATGGCTTAAAATAATACAAATTTATCATCTTGCAGTTCTAGACTCAGAAGTCTGAAATTGATCTTGCTGGGTAAAATCAAAGTGTTGGCAATATCACTTTCCTTCTGGAGTTTCTAGGGGAGAATCTGTTTCCTTGCCTTTTCCTGCCTCTAGGATCTGCCTGCATTCATTGGCTCATGGTCTCCTCCTCCACCTTCAGAGCCAGCAATGTACTGGGTCGGCCAAAAAGTCAGTTTGGGTGTGTTTATTTATGTGGCTGCACTGGGTCTTCGTTGCTCTTCACCAGCTTTCTCTAGTTGCAGCGAGTTGGGGTACTCTGCAGTTGTGGTGCACTGGCTTCTCATTGCCACGGCTCATGGCTTCCCTTGTTGCAGAGCATGGGCTCTAGGGAGCACGGGCTTCCGTAGTTTCAGCACATGGGCTCAGTATTCACAGCTCCCGGGCTCTAGAGCGTAGGCTCAGCAGTTGCGGCATGTGGCTTAGCTGCTCTGTGGCATGTGGGAGCTTCCCAGACCAGGGATTGAACCTGTGTGTCCTGTGTTGGCAGGCAGACTCCTCACCACTGAAGGAGAAGCCCGTTCATTTGGGTTTTTCCATACGATGATATGGAAAGACCTGAATTAGCTTTTTGGTGAATCCACTATGTCGAGCCTTTCTTACTGTGCCTCGTTTCTGATTCTGGTTCTTCTGCCCATCTCTTCCTCACTTAGTCACTCTTGTGACTACACTGAGCCGACCAGGATAATCTAGGAATATCTCCCCGTCTTGCAATCCTTAACTCAGTTTCATCTGCAAAGTCCATTTTGCCATATAAAGTAACAGATTTCAGGGACCAGGAGTTGGTCATCTTTTTTTGGAGGGGGTGTTGTTATTCCATCCTACCACTATACTCTAGCCCCAAGGATAATTGTATTAGTTATCTATTGTTTCTTAACAAATTACCTCCAGATTGCATGGCTTTAATGACTATTTACTGGTTCATTGTTTCTTCTGGTAAGAAACCCAGTACCCCAGGCTGGGTGTCTCTCACAAGGCTGTATTCAGTATTGACTGGGGCTGTGGTCACTTCAAGCCTTGATGCGGGAGGATTCCCTTCCAAGTTCACTCTCACGGCTGTTGGCCATCCTCAGATTGCTGTGGGCTGTTAGCTAGATACATCAATTCTGTCCCACCTAGACCTCTCCATAGGGCAGCTCACAGTATGGCGGCTGAGTCCCTTCAGAGTGAGTGAGTGTGAGAACAGGAGGGTGCCCAAGATGCAAGCCACAGTCTTTTATAACCTAGTGTTGGAAGTGACATTCCATCATTTCTGCCATATTCTATTTGTTAGATATGAGTCAATAAATCCAACCCACACTCAAAGAGAGTGGATTACACAAGAGTAGACAGTAATCAGGAAATGGGGATCAAATTTGGGGCCGCCTTGGAGGCTGCATCCC
Organism: Redunca redunca; assembly: GCA_006410935.1. Lineage (NCBI taxonomy): Eukaryota > Metazoa > Chordata > Mammalia > Artiodactyla > Bovidae > Redunca > Redunca redunca. The sequence goes on along the minus strand of SJYQ01000186.1, from coordinate 602,098 downwards.
CCAGCAGTCACACACACCACTTCCCTTACAGAGGGCTGATCCCTAATGATCAGAGATTAGACCTCCAAGAGTCAGGCAGGAGAAATCAGACTTTAGAAACGTTATCCTAATACATAGGAGAGTGAGATATTGGGGTGGCGGTGTGTGGGTTGGTGTGTGGTTGTAAAACTTGCTTCCATCTAAGTCCATGGTTCTCTAACTTAGGAAGTATATTAGAATTATCTGGAAAGCAAGATAAAATATCTAAGGCTGGGCTCCAAACCTATAGGTTCTGTAGGTAGTTCTTATGGACTGAGGTAGAAACCATACATGTACATTTTTTTTTAGAACTCTCAAAGTAATTCTGATTTGTATCAAAGTTTGAGAAATTTTGATCAAAAGATTTTGCTTATATCTAAAAGAAGGGATTTGGAGATACCATGAAACTCTTTGAAGTCTGAATCTTTCAAATGATGATAATAATGATGATGATGACAAAATAAGAATTATTCTTCATGTGAGTACTTAATACCTGGCAAGCACTGTCTCCTGGGTCTCCGTTCCCTCATCTACAAAGTGAAGAGAACATCAGTCCAACAGGGACAGTGAAACCTAAATGATTTAAGTCTGTATGCCCTTGGGTTTATATCAGCAGCTTCCTGTCTTGGCCATCTCTGCGCTCTTTTTGGGGATGCAAGATACTACAAAGCAGGAGACCACACCCATCCCACCACCCTAGCACACTGGGACTGCATGACAAGGGCAAGTGAACTCAAGCACTTACAAAGGCCATTGTGTAATGACCACAGGTCTGATGGGCTGCCCAGGAGGCCACTGTGCAGGCTTAGGCTCGGGCAAGGTTGGCTGTGTGGTGTACCCAGGTCTTCCATTAAGAGGCCTGGACCACAAGCCTAAGCCAAGAGCAGTCTCCAGGCTATTTTTACCTCCAGGTGACAGAGCTGAATCTACTCCTCTTCTTTTGCAGCAGATACATGGCTGTATCTTGGAGCCCCCAGTCCACTTCTTATCACTGATGAGTGAACTCCACTGACAGTTACTCCCAGGCTTCCCAGACCTCTTAGGCTTCTTCACCATTACGTGGTAGTCGGGGCTGGGGTTAAAGGGAATGTGATTCTTTGTGGGCAGGTCTTTTGACCTCCCCTGCTGAGTCATCCCTTGTTTCAAGTACAGGTATGCCTGTACTAGTGTCTTCTCATACCTCCTAAACAGGAAAGTGGCAAGAGCTGATGGATGGCCTAAGCCATCCTCTTTGTTCTTCCCTGAGTTGGAAAACCAAGGCAGAGTACAGGACTTTATCTGCTTACAGATGGTGTGAGCTCTGGCTATATTTGGAAAGTTCCAAGCCTCCTAGAAGCTTCAACCCGGTGAGGATACTCAGGGACCGAGTGTTCTGTGTGTTCTCTTCTGCCAGAACCCGAGCTCCTGGGGACTGATAACAAGGATGAAAGTTACGTAGTTCCAGTTTCAAAGGGTCTAATTTCAAGACTCAAGCTAGTTTTGCAATATCAAACTTAGCTTCACAAAGAGTGTCCTTTCAATCCTTGTTTTGCCACTTTCTTACTGTAAAGGCACGTTAGTTCCCTTCACCTGTTTCAGTCCTGACTTTCTTATCTGTGACATGGGTCTATCAGTCAGCATGGGCTCATGCTGCAGTAACAAACAACCCTCAAAACTCAGTTTCTTAATACAGCAAAGATTTATTTCTTACTCACTCTTCGTGTCCATCATTGGTCTACTGAGGGCTCTGTTGTTTTTCTTCTAGGACAGAGCTGGACAAAAACAGTTACCATCAGAAGCATTGTTAATTTCTATGGTGTTGGGACAGGGAGAGTAGGAACAAATGCTGGTGCATCCACCTGGAAGTAACACACATTACTCTGCTCATGTTTCATTAGTCAGAGCAAGTCACATAGTCATCTGTAACTCCAAGGGTGCAGGGAAGCATGGTCCTGCCACATGCTCAGAAAGGGGGAGATCTGGAAAGTTTTGGTGAGCAGCTGCTATTGGCTCCCACAATGAGTATTGTCATGTCAACTTCCCTCCAGGTTACTGAAAGCATTAAAGGAGAATATAGATGAAAAAGCACTTTGTAACTAATAGACACGAGTGAAATGTTGTTCAGGTCTCATCTGATGTCAGCCATTGTGTGACACACACTATGCTAGATGATCTGCAACAGCGGCACACCCCCGGACAGAATTCTGAAAGGGAGGGGCTTGCTTTCAGAGTCTTGGCTGTAACCATCAGGCAGGGCCAATGAGCCCAGGTGTATATGTGGAACGAGAACTCTTCTTCAGCTGGAGGCTCCTGGATGCCGTCCACAGTAGTTCCTGGGAAGGGCTCACTCTGGTGACAGCTGAACAGTGATCCCCAGAAGTAGAGACAACCTGGGCTGTCTTGATGTCGGCCTCTGTGTCCTCCTCACTAAGGAGCGGGCCGGGTTTCTTAGCTCAGTGGATTTGAGAACGGTTGTAGTCTGCTGTGGATTTTGGTCCAAGTGCCCATCTGTATACCGGGATCTGCTCTGTGCTGAGATGCCTGCTTCTTGCTTTGAGGTCCTTGGAGTGGGAAGTCTTGGTCATCTGGGGAGGTCCTGTAATATGGCAGTTCCCTGTCCCCATCAGTGGCTTTTCTGGGAGGAAGAAAAAGCCCTTTGAGATCAGCAATGTTGTTCTGGTGACTGCGCTCCATGCTATCTGACCACTGAAATTTTCGATGTTAAGCACTTCACCCCCGCCCCCCGCCCCCACCTTGTTTTTTGGCTGGGAAGAATCTTTACTTGAAATTTAAACTAAGAAGAAATCCCTACGTCCTTAACATTCTGTGTGGGCCAATAGATACGCCCCTGGCAACAGTAGCTCAGAACTTAGTCATTCCTGTGCTCAATATACACTTGCAAATGCATTTTCTTATTATAATTCCACAGGATTATTCTACTGATGATTTTATTATTGGTAATGAATTATTAATTTATTAGCAATAAGTACCAATAATATTAGTCTACCAATAGTCCTGTGAAATGGCTGACATTCTCATCCCCAGTTTACAGATGAGGAGACTGAACTTATCCACCTTATTGAAGGTCCCACAGGTAGCAAGTGGCCTGCATTTAAACACAGGTACTCAGACTCCACCCTGGAGAAGAAAATGGCAACTCACTCCAGTATTCTTGCCTGGAAGAATGGGCAGAGGAGCCTGGTGGGCTCTAGTTCATAGTGTCTCAAAGAGTCAGACATGACTGAACATACACACAGACCTCGGACTCCAAGCCCATTGTCCGTTTCACTCTATGCTCTCCTTCCTTGTGCTACTTTTTTGTTTGTTTGTTTGTTTTGGATGATAGGAGATCCTGACTAGCCATCAGAATTTTAGAGCTAAAGGGGATTTTCGAGATGATCTGCCCCAACTCCCTTACTTTATGGAGGAGGGAGCCCGAGGCTCACAGATGGCTGCCTGATGGCTCACACTGAGCTGCATTTCACTTCTTCGCTTTTTCTGCTCTATCCTAACCACGATGGTAGTTTTATGGGTTTTTTTGCTTTATTTCTGTCCATTCCCTGCTTCTCTTCTATAGCATCTCATCCACATTTTGTAACACCACCTCCTAGAAGCCTCCCCTGATTATCTTTATTCCTTCAGGTTTGATGCTTACTCAATGCAATGTAAGAGCCCCTGTAGCCTTCCAGATTATAGGATATATCCATTGAGTTGTGGTAATTTACTGATGGGTAGTTATGGACCCCCCTTACCCCACTGGGGACAGAAATTATGCTTGTTCTGCTTGCCCCTCTCTACTTGGGGGCTTCCTGGTGGCTCAGTGGTAAAGAATCCTCCTGCCAATGCAGGAGATGTGGGTTTGAGCCCTGATTCAGGAAGATCCCTTAGAGCAGGAAATGACAACCCACTCCAGTGTTTTTGCTTGGAAAATACCATGGACAGAGGAGCCTGGTGGGCTACAGTCCACAGGATCACAAAGAGCCGGACACAACTGAGTGACCAACAGCAACTATACTTGGGGCTGATCCTTAGCTGGTACTCAGAAAATGTTCATAGATGGAAGGGGGAAGAAAAAAGGAAGGAAGGAAGAGAGGAAGGAAGGAATGGAGGGAGGGAGGGAGGCCAGCTGACCCAGTGTGACTTTCTGCAAAGGCCCTCTCTTGCAGGGTGGGTGGGGGCCAGTGCCTCCTGAGGGTCCCTTCTGGTTGGGGTCTCCCAGGGGTCAGGGAGCAGGAAAAGCTCTCTGCTGCATCATGGGGACCTGCCCCCTGCCTCTGCGCTGCTGTTCTTGTTCTTACCAGCAGCCCTTGGGAAGGGAGCTGAGTTGAGTGAGGAGGAGAGCAAGAGAGATTGAGGGGGAGAGCAGAGAGGAGGTGTACTGCTCCAAGACAGGAGAAGAGCACTTAAGAAATGTCACTTAGGATCCCTGAAAGAATAAGCTGGAAAAACAACCACACACTCTCTGCCGGGTGACGCAAGTCAAAGAGAAACGCGATGCAATTAGTCACTGGTTCTGAGTAGGAGGCGGGGAGGGGGCAGGGAGGCAGAACGGGAGGACGGTGCAGGGCGGGGGGCCGGTGGCAGCCTCCCTCACAAGCTCTGCATCATCTGCTGCACACAGCCCCTGTCGCCCTGGAGGAGATGCTATTTCTTCCCTTCCAGCCCTCTGCGCTGGCCAGAGCCCCTCGCTTCTCCTCTTTCTCTCCCAGGAGGTGGCATCCTCCCCCTGTGTCCACACAGCTGAGGTCGAGAAGCGAGAAGTGGGGAACCCAGAGTCTGGGAGGGAGGGGCTTGGGAGACCAGGGGTCGCGGGAGGGTGAAGGGGGGAGGTCTTTGGCCTTGGGCCCACCCTGTGGACCTCAGCTCCCCACTTTCCTGCCCACTTTGGGCCAGAGTGAAATGTTTCTCCTATCCAGGACTGCAAAGAGGGCAATTTGCTGACTCCACTACCTACCAAACAGTTGTTAAACACCACGTGCCAGACCATGCTCTCATGAAGCTCATGGTTTAAGTCAAAGAGATGGACAAGTAAGTAGGCAAACAGGAGGATGCTGAGTGACGGGAAACGTGCTGGTGGTTTCCCATTTTACCCACATGGGGCTGAAGAAAGGACTCAAATGAAGGAAGGACCCTTGTTTCCCTGGGTAAGGGAGGAGTCAGTGGTGATTAGAAGTTCTGGGTGTATTACATGAACCTCACACTGAAAGGATTTTGAGTTTCCTGGCAAGAGAGGTAGATTTTGGAAAGAAGCATCTTGAGGGTACTTTTAGGGACTGGAGTCTCCTGTCTGTTAACCACTGCTGTTCACAGCAGCATCAGCATCCCCTGGGAACTTATTCAAGATCTATGGGCTCCACTCAAACCTGCTGAATCAAGCTCTCAGGGTGCAGGGGCCAGGAAACTGTGTTTTAATAAAAATTCAGGTGATTTCATTGTGTATGGAAATTCGAGGTGCACTGTCTAAAAGACTAGATGAAAATAACTCAAATCCTCACTAGCCTGTCTTTGGGAAGGTGAGGCCAATCTAGCCTCCTGCCTTGGGTTTTGTGAATTTCAAAAGCTTTCCTAGCCAACTGTGTCTCTGCTGTGGTGGGGGGTGGAATGGTTGATAATTCTTATTTTCTGTTTAGTGCCATGGACCTTTATCTTCCCCTGGGTTACAACTCTGATAAGGGACACAAACTTTTCTTTTTTAAATAATTTTTAAAATTGAAGTATGGTTGATTTAAACTGTTGTGTTCGTTTCAAGTGTGTAGCAAAGTGAATCAGTTTTACATATATGTATATCTACTTTTTCACAGATTCTTTTCCCATATAGGCTATTACAGAGGATTGAGTAGGATTCCCTGTGCTGTATACAGCTGGCCCTTAATTAGTTAGCTATTTTATAAAGCAATGTATATATGTCAGTCTCAATCTCCCAATTCATCCCTCTCCCCATTTACCCCCGGGAGCCATGTGTGTTTTCTACATCTGTAACTCTGTTTTGTAGATAAGTTCATTTGTATCTGTTTTTTTTTTTTTTTTAGATTCCACATGTAAGTGATATCACATGATATCGTCTTTCTCTTTCTGACTTACTTCACTCAGTATGACAATCTCTGGGTCCATCTCTGTTGCTGCCAGTGGCATTATTTCATGTTTTTAACGACTGAGTAGTATTCCAGTGTATATATATATATACCACATATTCCTCTATTGATGGACATTTGGGTTGCTTCCATGTCCTGGCTGACACACATTTTTCTTGACCCACCTTTTTTGCATGTTCACATGCCCCAAATATAATGCATATGAGGTAGTTATGCATCATAGATTTTTCCTTGTGATTTGAAGGTACATTGAGGAGAAGAATATCACAGAACTGCAGCCAGATAATTTAAGGTAGAATATTTCGCTTCTCTGTGCCTCAGCCATTTCTTAACAACTCAAACCTCTAGTGATGTTCCTAGGCCTTCTCTCCCCCTCCTTTCCCTCTTCTCCACATCTAAGTTTCTATGCATTTAATTTGCCTAAGAGCTTAACTCTCTCCTTGTTTCCTTCCAACCCAGTTTTCCAAGATCTCACATTGCAACCACCTAAGAAACTGATGATATTTGTACAAAGATAGTTCCTTGCCTAAGAGACTCTCTGGTGCCATATGGCAAAATGGTAATTTTCTTTATCATCCTACATTAGCAATCAAGCTGCTTTTTTTAAAAAAAATTTTATTTATTTGTTTGTTTTTGGCTCTGCTGGGTCTTCGTTGCTGTGCAGGCTTTCTCTAGCTGTGGCGGGTGGAGGCTGCTCTCTGGTTCCGGTGTTTGGGCTTCGCATCGCAGTGGCTTCTCTTGCTGCAGAGCACAGGCTCTAGGGTGAGTGGGCTTCAGTGGTTGTGGCTCCCGGGCTTAGTTGCTCCAAAACACGTGGGATCTTTCCAGATCAGGGATCACACCTGTGTCTCCTGCATTGGCAGGCAGATTCTTTACCACCGAGCCACCAGCGAAGCCCCAAGTTTCTTCTTTAGTCCCAAGAGCGCTCCCATAACCATGGCCTTGATGACTCCCTGCTCCTTTAGGCTGAAGGGTTGTGGTCTGTCCTTCCCACGCCAGCGTGCTCTCAATCCCGTGGCCATACTACTGACTTGCTTCTCAAGTGGATGCTTGACCCGTTAAACTAATTTCCTAACAGCTTTTCCTTCTCTAACTTGTCCTACTTTATTGCTGTTTTTTTCCCGAAGACCTTTCTTCATTCAATCTCTTTTTCCTTTCTTCTGTTCAATCTCTCAGTCTTCCTTCCCTGACCAGCTCTGACCATTCCCTTCTTGCTGGAAGGAATAATTTCCCTGACCAGGCCTTGAGCACTGCCTCAGTGCTGTCTTCTTATTCCCCACCAGCTTGTACCCTTTTTATCTGTTTCCCAAACTGTTGATTCAGTTGATGTTATTTAAGCCTTCAGGGTAATAAATGAAGGTAAACCATGCCACCTCCTCATACCCACCCCAGAATAAATTGTGATTAGACTCTGAATGGAAGGAGAGTGGGCGCTTCACCAGAGAGGAGACCCCACCCTCCACGAATCCGCAGAAGCTCGTTAACCTTCTGGGCATGAATGGATGTCAAAAACTGTTTTGGTCCTCACCTTCTTGACCTGTCCATCATCTGCAAAACTGTCAACCTCATTCTTTCCTTTCATTCTTTCTTCAGTCTGGTCCTGATGTTGGGTCCTTCTGAGGATTTTCTCCTTCTATTTTGAGCATTCCTTTGAGTGTTCTTGTCTTATAAGATGAGCACCTCTCTCTTGCCAGGAGTACGACCTAGAGCCAAATATTGGGAATCAGGAATCAGGCAAACCTGCCCCTCCCAATTCCAGTGGAGTTTTTCTGAGTCTTATGCATGTGATGGGATAGGAGTCATTTGGAAAGGGCTCCATGCAAGATGACTCCCCCAACAAAAAGAGGTTGTGTGGGTTGTGCCACTGGATGTGGACTCTAGAAGCGGTGAGGCATCACCAGAGAGCACTTCCCTTTCACAAAGACACCGCAGACACAGAGGTCCCCAAAGGGGGAGACCTGGACTCTCAGAACCCCTGCAGACTCCTACAGCCCAGTAGCAAAAAGCCAGACAGCTCAATTAAAAACGCACAAAGACTTGAAGAGACATTTCTCCAAAGAGGACATACACGTGGCCAATGGATATAGGAAAAGATGCTTAACATCTTTTCCTGCAGCTCAAAATTGCAGTGAATTATTACCTCATATCACTTAAGATGGCTATTATCAGAAAACAAAAAAATAATAACAAGTTTTGACTAGGACAAGGAGAAATGGAACTCCTGTACATTGTTGATGGTTGCAGCTGCTATGAAAAACTGTATGGAAGTTCCTCAAAAAATAGAAAATAGAGGTACCATACGATCCAGCAATCCCACTTCTGGGTTTACATCCAAAAGAATTGAAATCAAGATCTGAAAAGAGATTGTCTGCGCTCCCATGTTTATCCCAGCACTGTTTGCAGCCGAGGTGTGAAAACAACCTGAATGTCCGTTGATGGACGAATGGATAAAGGAAATGTGGCGTATACATAGAACAGAAGACTATTCAGCCTTAGAAAAGAAGGAGCGCCTACCATCTGCAGCAACATGGCTGAACCTGGAGGACATTACGCTGAGTGGAATAAGCCAGGGATCTAAAATTATTAAACTAAAAGAAACAGAGAGGAGAACAGTGGTTGCTGAGGTTTGCGGGGAGGGGAAAATAAGGGCTGCTGTTTAATGGATATGAAGTTTTAGTTATATAAGATGAGTACGTTCTAGAAATCTGTTGTATACAGCATCATGCCTATGGTTAACAATACCTAATGTGCATTTAAAGTTTTGTTAAAGGTGGGGACTTCCCTGGTAGTCCAGTGGTTAAGATTCCACATTTCCAGTGCCAGGGGTGTGGGTTCAATCCTGGCTCTGAGAACTAAGATCCTACATGCCCCCAGATGCAGCCAAAAAATAAGAAAAAAAATTTGTCGAGTGGATCTTACATTAAGTGTTCTTTCTTACTGATAATAATTTTTTTACAAGTCATCAATGGCAGAACACAATAGTAACAGTCCAGTGAGAACAGCTCTGACCCTTATTTCTCCTCCCTCCCTAGCTCTCTGGCCCTTTCCTAGAGGCACTAGAAGCGGCTGAGTGAAGGGGGCAGAGGACAGATGAGAAGGATGGAGGGGCGCATGATGTCTTACTCCCCCATTACGGTCTCCGGGCAGGAGGAATGGAGCCCTGTGTGAGGCAGGTGCCCTGGGAGGCAACCTGGGGTGGCATCAGAGACTTCAGGGGGAGCCCGCGTACCAGGTGGCCGTGTCAGCCGCCATCACAGGAAAGGTATTGTGCAGAGCAGAGGCAAGGCCTGTGGGTCCTCAGCCCTGGCCCACACCACCGCCTGGCCACATCATTGCCTGAACCCGTTTCCCACCCACGGCAGGATCCTAGTACCTGCCCTGTCCACCTCCCAGGAGTGTCTGAGAAGTCCTCTGTGGCCATCACAAACTTGGCTCAGCATCTCAGGTGGATCTTGTCCCATTTGGCTACCCAGCATCCAGGGACACATTTTATTTAGGAGACTCCCTGCTTTGAGAAAATCTTGGTGGGGGGCAGAAATGCCCCCTCCTACCATGGGAGGCAAAAGAGGCCAGCCACTTCCTCTCCTGGAATCCACCACCCCCCACCTCTCCCTCTCCCTGCGCCCTCACACATTCACACACTCACACACACACACTCGCACACTCACCCATCCTAGTCTGGGCCCTTGGAGGCTGCCCCCTGGACCCGTGAATGTGAAGGGAGTGGGGCACAGACAGAGGAGCAGCAGAGATGAATCACTGGGGCAGAGACGACTGAGGGGAGTTGAGGAGCCTCACCCACAGGGTGCTGGTGCCAGGATGGTGGAAAGTCCCACGAGCAGGGTCCCAGTCAGCCTTTTCCTCTGTTGTGAACTTGGAGGTGCTGGTGGCTGCCGGGTCTCTACTGACTTCTCCCACATACTCTGGGGTTCTCATTAGTTCTTCTGACCTCTTTCCAATACCCTCCTTTACTCTATCAGGTATACTGACCACAAGTGGTTTTTATTGTCTGCATCGAAGGGCCTGGTGGGTACAGCTCCCATCAGCTGCATTTCAGGGACATTTATAGTGACCACTGCCACCCCCAAATTCCTCCCAGGGAGTTCCCAGAATCCTCTGGCCTGTGCTCCAGGACCCAGCTCTCCCTCCTGCTTCTCCTTTCTGGATTTCTGAGGCTCCACTGGAAGTGTCTGGTGTCTTGTCTCTGCACAGGATATTCCCATGGTATCTGTCTTCTTTAGAACCTTCTTTTTGCATCGTGCAGTGGCAGAGGCCTCCAGCTTGCAAGCTCTGAGGACAAGCTTTGGTTTCAATAGGCTCGGCCTGAAATCACAGCTCTGCCTGGAGTCAGAGCCCTGCCACCTACTAACTCATCATGGATGAACTCGTTAACCTCCCTGGGCCTCGGTTTCTTCATCTGCACAGTAAGGATAATAGCAGCACCTTCTCATAGGGACACAGAAAGAATGAAATGAGACCCACCTCCTTACACTCTAAATGAATGAGACTAGAGCTGTTATTATTACTGACTTTATTGTTCTGCTCATACTAGAATGGTGGCCTCCTTTCCCTGCTCTGCTTTGAATCTAATTTACAGTAACCCGTGTGTGTGTGTGTGTGTGTGTGCGCGCGCGCGCACGCGCACACATGCACGCACTTAGTTACTCAGTCATGTCCGACTATTTGTGACCCCATGAAGTGTAGCCCACCAGGCTCCTCTGTCCATGGGATTTCACAGGCAAGAATACTGCAGTGAGTTGCCATTTCCTTCTCCAGAGGATCTTCCTGACACAGGAATCGAACCCACGTCTCCTGTGTCTCCTGCATTGCAGGCAAATTCTTTACCTGCTGAGCCACTGCGGAAAGGTTCCCCCGTAAACCCAGTCTTTTTTCCATCTTGGGGACATGGGAGGAAAGGTCTGAGGTTGAGTTCTTTGAATGCTTGGGCTTTGCAGTAAGAAAAGGGCCCTGGAAGTAGGAAGCAAGGGATTTAGGGATTGAGCCAAAGTTTTTAAGTTCCCCTAGTCACAGATCTGCTGCTGTTACTACTGAGTTCATCACGCCTACAGCTAGGAGATGCTGTGTGTAATGCGTACCGCTGGCCTCCTCACCCTATCGGCTTTCCCAGGCCTGTCCCAGGACACTGCTGAGGCCCAGCTGACATTGTGATAGCAGGCAGGGGAAGTCTCTGTGCACCAGACTCTTAGGACACGAGGGACTTCAGGGCCACCTTTTTTGATTCCCTTTGCTTTATGGATAAGAAGACCCAGATCCAGAGAAGGAAATAGCCTCAGGGAACCCAGTCTCCTGACTGGAGAGGGGACCCTCTCTGCTCCCTGCACTGCTTCTTGGAGCATCGCTGAGCTCGTGTGTGTGGGTGTGTGTGTGTGTGTGTGTGTGTGTGAGAGTGTGTGATCTTACTCCCCTCCTCCTACCCATCCCTCCCCACTTGTGTACCTCCCTCTCCCCATGCAGCCCCCTGGTTTATCTCACCACAAGACTCTTGGATGAGCTGCAACATCGAAGACAGATATGTTCTCTGGAACAGCTTCAGCTGACTGCTAGCTTGGGGTGTAATAACTTATTTATCACAGGTCTCCTTCATAAATAGATTTCTTTCCTGAGCTTGCAATCATGGTCACATGCTTTTGAGAGGCTGCGGAACAGATAAATTCACAAATGAAGCCCAACCCAAAGCAGGGGCTCAATAGAGCGGGAGGGCAAGGGGAAGGGGAAAATGAATACTTTTTTGAGTGGCTATGAGGCACACAAAATGAGCTCTTGGTGAATTTTCTCAGGCTCCTTCCTACAAGCTATTTCCCCACTTTACAGGGAGGGAACAGGTCCAGAGCCACGGAAGCCACAGAGCCAGAAATCAAAACCAGTCTGTCTGCCTCCAAGGTTCATGAGGAGCTTTGATTACAATTTATTCAAGTTTCTGGAGAAGAATTTGACATGTGTGGGAAAAATTCATTCTAAGAAGAGTTTCTCACGTTGTCCTTTTCTGTCCTCCCACCTAAACCCATTCATTTTGAAACGAGTGTCCACTTGCCATTTCCTCTTTCTCCTTCTCTCGCTCGCTCCCCTTGTCTTCTTTTTCACTCTTATGGGTGTCTAAGGTCATCAGATATCCTGAGCTGAGCCCCACACTGAATCCAGTGGCTCTGGGTAGAAGGCTGGTGACTGTGGGCAAGGGACTGAGGCTGGCGGGTTGGTGTAGTCAGGCTGGGGACAGGCTGGAGTCACGGCTGAGGCTGTGCCCTAGCTGCTTCTGGCTGTGGGACTGGCATCCTGGAGAGGCATCAAGATACAAGTGGGCATCACAGTGGTGGCCTGGTGCCTCTGACACTCTCTTGGCCTAAGAGGTACCAATAGGCTCATGGATGGAGGGCTGCCTGCCCCGCAGAGTGCCAGACATCAGGACATCCTGTGCCGTTCTTAGGATAAAGTTACGTGGTCCAGGTGGTGGGCAGGTGGGATGGGAAGTCTGCAACTGATTTGGCTCCCTGAAATTTCACCAGTGAAAGAGAGATGTCACTCTATAGTGTAGGTGTAAAGAATATTAACTAGGTTATTGATTCATCTATTCAACAAGTAATTACTGAGGACCTGGTCCATAGTAGATCCTTTATTAGATACTAGAGACTGAATGAACATGACAGATAAGTCCAGGATCGCAAGAAATTTCACTTTCAGTGGAAGAGAGAAATGATAAACAAGCCCCTCTTCTGAGTGCAGAACAGACAGAGGAAAAGGGTATGACTGTTAAGATCTAAGACCTCAATTTCTCTTCTCACTGCCTCTTTAACCTGTTTCCTACCTGAGTGTTAATTTTCGCCAACTGCAGATTGCTGCCAGCATCAAAGATGCCGGATATGGGTGATCAAAGATTCATGATTTAAGCAGCACAGACAGCTTCTCTCCTGTATCTCACAAGTCGATGATACCACGCTTCACTGGGCAAACACTCATGCAGCTCTGTGTCTTCAAGGAACATCTATAACATCATGCCCTGAGTGGATAGAGTGATCTGTGGACAATTTTTAAGGAGTAACTTTTAGGTCAAGGCATTGAATGGCAGGCCTTTTTACCTTTTCATAGTTCTTTCTATTTTAATTGAGGATCACCTACAATTCATGGTGCACTGTGATGTGTGTGAGACCATCCAGGCTATTGTTGAGGGCCATGAGGAACCTTACCTCTCTTACTGAAGAGAATTTGTATTCTTCTTCTTGATATGCCTGGTCTGTTACCTTCAATCACCGCCTGTATGGTTAAGAGGAGATGAGGGCCAGAACTTACTTCAAACTCTGGCTCTGTCATTTCCTAGCCATGTGATCTTGGGCAAGTTACTTCATCTTTCTGAGCTTCAGTGACCCCTTGGGAAAGAGTGTAGTTGACTGAAAAGAGCAGAACCTTTAAGGTTTGAATCCTGGCTCTGTCTCTTACTTGCCGTGTAACCTTATGCAAGTAACTTACCTATGGGAACTTGGTTTCTACATCTGAAAAATGGAAATGATAATGCCTACTTCACAGGCATGTTTTAAAGATTAGAGAGAAAAACACATTTCAAGCACGAAGTCTGTATATATATATTAGTTGGTAAATATGTAATTTTCTTTTAACCTTTCCTTTTATATGAAATAAAACCTTTTGGGGATGAGTTCATCCTCGTCTTATAACTGGCACTACCATTTACCCACATGCTCAGGCCAAAAACTTAGAGGTCATCTCAGATTCATTTCTTTTATATCACTCCTCCTGCTCCCCTTTCCTGAGCATGCAATTCAGTAGCAAGGTTTTTGGCTTGACTTCTGAATGTATCTTGAATCTGTCTTCTCCCACAGTATCTATTTCTATGGCAATAGTCATAACCACAGTCATCTCTCCCTTAGTGATTTTAAATCATGGTCTTCAAGCTCTTTTGCATTCCTCGCATCAAGAGGTGGGGGTTAATGTTCCCTCCCCTTGAACCTCCATGGTCTTGGGACCACTTTGACCGATAACATATGGTGGAAATGATACTATATGGCTTCTCAAGATAGGTCATCACAGACTTCTCTTTGGTTCTCTTGAAACACTCCCTTTAAATACTCTCTTTTGTAATGAGCTGTCCTGCTGTGAGGAAGTCCAGGAGAGCACAAGTAGGGGGTTCCATCTGATAGTTCCAGCTAAACCAAGCTTTTGCAGTTCCCAGCCATTTTGCCATTTGACACCTCCCAGCTGAGAATTCAGACCCCATGGAGCAGGGGGAAGCCATCATCCCTGTGCCCCTTCTGAATTCTTGATTCACAGAAGCCATGAGCATAATAGAATGGCTATTGTTTTGGTGCTACTAAGTCTGGTTTGTTATGCAGTGACTGGTAATCAGAACAGTACCCTTGTCTGCTGCAGTGCCCTTCCATCTTCTTCTCCTGCTTCTACTAACATCCATTTCTCCACAGAGCAACCACAGAAATCTTTTGGAAATATAAATGAGATAATGTGTGTGTGTGTGTTAAATCAATTCAGTTATGTCTGACTCTTTGTGACTCTATGGACTGTGGCCTGCCAGGCTCCTCTGTCCATGGGATTCTCCAGGCAATAATAAGAGGAAGGTAACATATGTATACCTGTGGCTGACTCACACTGATGTATGGCAGAAACTAACACAATATTGTAAAGCAATTATCATTCAATTAATATATATATAAATTTATATATCTATAAAGAATACTGGAGTGGGTTGCTATGGTCTCCTCCAGGAGATCTTCCCAACCCAGGGATCAAACTTGCATCTCTTACGTCTCCTGGGTTTGCAGGCAGTTTCTTTACCACTAGCTCTACCTGGGAAGCAAGTGAGGAAGATAATACCACTGTGCATATACACTCTTTCCAAACTCCCTACCTACCTTGGCCTGTTAAGCCCTACATGACCTGGCCCCTGTTCTTAGGTGCTTGCTGTAGGTGTGGGATACTATCATCTTCTACATGGAAGTCAGAGGCTGGCCAAAGGCATTTGACATGGGACACAGAAAGCACCTCTTGAAGCTCAGTCTCAGGTTCCCACTTAAAGGGCCAAGGCGAGATTTCCTATACCTATGTAGGTGTTGGAACCCTGATCCATGACCTTAGACCCTCTGTGGGTGGTCATGACCTTTCCTGTACATTTTTAGCTCTGACAGCTGTCTTAGTTGGAGAAGGAAATGGCAACCCACTCCAGTGTTCTTGCCTGGAGAATCCCAGGGATGGGGGAGCCTGGTAGGCTGCCATCTCTGGGGTCGCACAGAGTCGGACACGACTGAAGCGACTTAGCAGTAGCAGCAGCTGTCTTAGTTACTGGCACTATTACGTCTCTCCCTCCCTCCCTCCTTCCCTCTTTCTTTCTTTCTGTGCAGCCATATTTTAAAAATAATATCAATTGTTTCTATTTGTCTGTAGCCAGAGGGGAGAACTCCATCAACTTAACAGACCATATTGCAAGAAGCCTGAAAACTCTTATTATCTGTACACAGTGTGATCATCTACTTAAGAAATGAGCTGAAAAGTTATTAGAAGTTAGCACATTTGGTAAGGTGGCTAGATATAAGATCTACATATCCAATTGACTTTTTGGTGAAAATGGTAGATTAAGCACAGTCATTTAAATTCACTTTGTTCTGAAATGCCACTAAAATTCTCGGTAAAATTTTTTTTCCCCATAAATCCACAAAGATGGGGAGGATGAAAATGGAGACAACATCATTTGGGGAGCTGGAAAGCAGATGGGTGAGTGGTAACTTATGTAGCTGATATAAGAAAGAAGACTCCTAAGCTAGCAGAATCCTGAACCAGGAGAATCCTCAGAATCAACCAGATGTACACGGCAGAGTGTGAAGGCTCAGAGACTGCTTACATTAGAAACTTTTGAAGCTGGATGTGGAGGCGGGGAAAAAAATTGGTGGAAAGCTGTATAAAAAGCAGTTAGGAATGGGAGTTTTTACTTAATGGGTACAGAGCTTCTGTTTGGGGTGATGAAAACTTTTAGAAGTATTAGTGGTGATAGTTGCAATAATAACTTGGTAAATGTACTTAATGCCCTCTCATAACATGGCCATGAACTTCCTCAAAGCCTACAGAAGACTCTCTCACTCCAGTCTAAGACAGAGTCTTTTTTTTTTTTTTTTACTCTTTTTTTGAAAAAATAATCATTTTTTAATTGGTGGAAAATTGCTTTACAACTTTATGTTGGTTCCTTCCATACAACAATATGAATGAATCAAGTATATCCTCTTTCTCCCTCCCTTCTCCCAGCCCAGCCCTCTAGGTCATCATAGAGCACAGGCTGGGTCCCTGTGTTATTTAGCGACTTCTTGCTAGCTATCCTCTCTACACATGGCAGAGCATATCTGTCAGCTGCTCTCTCAGTGGGTCCCACCCTCACCTTCCCTTGCTGTGGCCACAAGCCCGTTCTCTGCTGGGTTCATCAGCACCATTTTCCTAGATGCCATATATATGTGTTAACTTATGATAATTGCTTTTCTCTCTCTGACTGACTTTACTCTCTGTAAGAGGCTCTAGGTTCACCCACCTCACCACAACTGACTCAAATTTGTTCCTTTTTATGGCTGAGTAATATTCTATTGCATAAATGTGCCATAACTTCTTCATCCATTAATCTGTCAGTGGACATCTAGGTTGCTTCTGTGTCCTGGCTATTGTAAATATTGCTGTAATGAATATTGGGGTACATGTGTAAGACACAGTCTTTAAAAATTTTTTTTAATTGGAGGATCGTTGATTTACAGTGTTGTATTTCTACTCTACAGGTAAGTGAATCAGTTATACATATACATATATCCGCTCTTCTTTAGGCTCTTTCCCCATATAGGTCATTACAGAGTACTGAGTATAGTTCCCTGTGCTATACAGTAGGTCCTTATTGTTATCTGTTTTGTGTATAGTATTGTGTATACGTCAATCCCAACCTCCGACTATATCCCTCTCCTTCCCTTTCCCCACAGTAACCATGTTTGTTTTTTACATCTGTGACTCTGTTTCTGTTTTGTAAGTTTATTCATCTCATTTTTTTTTAGATTCCACATATAAGCAATATCATGTAGTATTTGTCTTTGTCTGACTTACTTTACTTAGATGATAACCTCTAGGTCAGTCAATATATTACCCATTCTGCAAATGGTATTATTTCATTGTTTTTATGGCTAAATAATATTCTGTTTTTTGTATGTGTGTGTGTGTGTATATATATATATATACACACACATACATACACACACACACACACACACCACATCTTCTTTATCCATTCATCTGTCCATGGACGTTTAGGTTGCTTCCATGGGAGACAGAATCTTATATAATATAATCACATGAGTGACTATCGCATCACCTTTGCCATATTCTGTTGGCTAGAAGCAGATTACAGCTTCTGTTCACACTCAGAATATACAAGGGTGTAACTCATTGAGGATCATCTTAGAATTCTGTCTACCTTAACTGAAGACCAAAAGAAGCTCTAATAAGCTTCCAGAGAGAAATAAATGGGTTAATTTGAATAATCAGGAAGTAGAATAATTCACCTTTCTCAACAGCAGTGTTGGAAGCTATGGAGTTGTGCTATCAAGATTCTAAAGGGAAAGGATTTCATACCTATCTTTCTATACCCAGCCAAGCTATCCATTGAGCATGAATGTAGAATACACACATTATTGGGAATAATGTCTCAAATGTTTATCTCCCACACATTCTTTTTCAGGAAACTATGCTTTATAAATCCAAGGAGTAACTAATAAATAAGACAACTGATCCAAAAGACAGGAAATAAGAAAAAACTCCAGCATAATAGTGACATTTTATCTGACCAGATTAGAGAAGGTCAGAAAGCTTGAGGAGGGGGAATTCATCAAGATGAAATTGATAGGGCAGTTGAGATGAGTGAATGTAATGGAAAAATATTTAGATGATTGGCAGGGAGTTTTGAGTTGAATTAGTGATAACATAAAAACTTAATCAAACAGATTAACAATGATTAACTTCAGGGGTATGAAAATTATTCAGGAAAGGAAATGGACTACAGTGCTTAGCTCTGACTAACTGAGAATTAAGTTCATTACAATATAAATACTTCACATTAATCTAACCAGAGTGATGGTGTAATTACATAGTTCTGGAAGGGTGGTCTTATGGATCTGAGTACTTGTGACTGTGACCATATTTGGAAATAAGGTCTTTGTAGATGATCAAGTTAAGGTGAGGTCTTTAGGGTGGGCTCTACTCCAGTATGACTGGTGTCCTTATCAAAGGAGGAAATTTGGACATAGAGACAGAGACACAGCAAGAACACCATGTGACGACTGTGGCTAAGCTGCCACAAGTCAAGGCAGGCCAAAGGTTGCTGAAAACCCACTGGAAACAAGGAGAGAGGCTTGGAGCAGATTCTTCTACACAACTCTCAGAAGGAAATAACCCTACAGCCACTTGGATTTTGGATTTCTAGCTTCCAGTACTGTGAGACGATGCATTCTTGATGTTTATGATATCCAGGGGACTTCTCTAGTGGCCCTGGGGTGGTTAAGGCTCTGTGCTTTCACTGCTGGGGGCATGAGTTTGATTCCTGGTCTGGGGACGAAGACCCCACATGCCACACCATGTGGTGTGGTCAAAACAAAGTCAACAAATAAATAAATCTTTTTAAAAAGATATCCAGTTTGTAGTACTTTGTTGCAACAGCTCTAGTAAGCTAATATGTATGGAAAGTATGTGGGTATTGATGGTGGGGGAGTGGAAGGGAAAGGGAGAGGAAAGACCTCAACAGATCGTTCTTACAAAAAAAATGAATCAAGAAATAGCAGTTTAAGCATGATATTTAGAGATAGCAAGATACAATTCAAAATAATTACCCCAAAGAATTAAAATTTATTGCATTGGGGATGGCTTAAGTAAGTGGGGAGGAAGAAGGCTGGAACCTGATGTTTATCTTTGCACCAGCTGACGCTGTAGGTCATCACAGAGCTGAGCTCCCTGTGTCATACAGCAGCGTCCCACTGCTGTCTGTTTTGTACATGGTAGCATATACATGTCAGTGCTAGTCTCTCAATTTGTTCCCCCCTCGCCTTCCTCCATGGTGTCCACAAGTCTGTCCCCTATGTCTCCTGCCCTGCAAGTAGGTTCATCAGTACCATTTTTCCAGATTCCATATGTATATACATTAATATGTGATATTTGTTTTCCTCTTTCTATATCAGCAGTTATTAACTAGAAAGTCCAACAGAGAAAAATTCCATTCACAAGGGCAGTAAAGCCTATATAATGGTACCCAAGAATAATTCCGAACAGGACATGTGCTGGATCCTTCCGGAGAAAACGCTAAAATTTTACTGCAGGACAAAAGTAAATAGAAACTGGACCTTGCCTCAAGCAGTGCATGTGATGGACGCAAAGGCAGGTGAACATTATTATGGCACGATGTACAAGGGGCTAGTTGGTTAGGCAGGAAGAATCATTGAACTCTGCCTGGGGAAGTCAGAGAAAGTTCTATGGGCGATGTGGACTCTGAGTGAAAGCTTGAAGTACAGAGATGGGCAGACATTCCAGGTAGATAGCAGAGCCTTAACCAGCTTGCTGTGTATTTGGGGAATAGTAAAGTGCTTGACTTGAAGGAGAAAAGTGGGCATAATGGAGAGTGATGGGAGATGAAACCAGACAGTGAGACAGAAATTAGATCATTAAAAAGCCATGTACACGTCTTTGAAGGTTTTCAAGTAGCAGAATGAGAAGGTGATATGTGTCTCATAGAATAAGTGTGTGGGTGACTTCTCAATACAAGGTGTTGCTGTGGACAGAGAGCCTGTGATACTGGCTAGAATTCTTTGGGCAGGATCTCAACTGATACTTCTTGACAGCCATCCCAGATCTTAGTAAGCCATTGATCCAGGGGCTGAATTATTAGGTGCTGTTAATCAGCTGCCTGAGGAGGTGAGCTCCATGCCCACTGTGGACACCTCCAAGGAAAGAGGCCCTGCCAGGCACAGGTGTGTGCAGCAGACCACTTGACCGCTCAGAACTCATGCCTTCTGCAGCTCCACCTGCTCATGGTCAGAAGGGTGCAGAAATGCTCTGCCGAGATACTGCGGCCGAGATAGGGATGGAAGATGTGGATTCTTCCTCCAAAGAGCCCCGGAAGCACCTGTGATCAGTCACAATATAAAGAAGAGAGATTATAAAAGAAAAAATGGTGCCTCCTGACTCTAGGATCAAGGGCTTTTTTTTTTTTCTTTTTAAGTAGTTAACTTTTGACTACGCTGGCTCTTTGTTGCTGAGCACAGGTTTTTTCTAGTTGTGGTGAGCAGGGGCTACTCTAGTTATGGTATGCAGGCTTCTCATCGCAGTGGTGTTTCTTGTTGCAGATCACAGGTTCTAGGCATGTGGGCTTACATAGTTGTGGCTCACAGGCTTAGTTACCCTGCTGCGTGTGGAATCTTCCCAGACCAGGGGTCCACCCCATGTCCCCTGCATTGGCAGGCATATTTCTAACCACTGGGTCTTTAGGGAAGTCCTATTAGGGCTCTTATATCAGTGTTGGCAGATGGTCCTGGGTGCTCTGTGGCTGAGTGTGGCTCAGCAGTGTCACACTGAGAGGGCAGAGCATTGGGGAAGAAGGTGGCATATAGACCCACTTCTGTGACTGGAAGCTTCTTACCTGGGCTGGCTTACCCAGCCCTGGGTCAGCAGACCTCAGCCTCTTTCTCTTGTATTCTCCTCTTAACTGGCCACCTCCAGTCTTCAGTCATGCTGACCTTCCTGGGGTCCTCCAAGTATCCCAGCTTGGTCCAGCCTCAGAATCTTTATCCTTGCTAATCCCACTTTCTGGAATGTTCTTTCCCTGGGTCTTCACACATCTAGCTCCTCCTCATTCTCTCGGGAGCAACTTCTCATGTAGCCTAAGGAGCAAGTACTCTGGAGCTAGCCTGACTGGGTTCCAATTCCAGTTCTGCCACCTTGAACAAGATAAAGACTCTATGTGCCTGAGTGGATGAATTGTTTTGGGGATTAAATGAGTCGGTGTAGATATAAAATCTTACGATAATGCCTATGGCATGATACATTCCTGGAAAAGGAAGTGGAGGCCTGCTCCAGTGTTCTTGCCTGGGAAACCCCATGGACAGAGGAGTCTGGTGGGCTACAGTCCATGGAGCCGCAAAAGTTGAACATGACTTAGTAACTAAACCACTGCCACCACCATGGAAAATTTGTGTAAGAATTAGCTATGATCATTGGTTCATAATTATGTCACCTTTTATTAGAATTGTCCTCTACTATCCCCATTCTCTCCTCTTACTTACTATCTGAGAATATATTATTGATTTGTTTTATTGTTTATTGCTTCTCTCTCCACCACTAGAATACAAGGACCATGCAGACAAAGTTCTTGTTCACTGCTGGATTCCAAGTACCTAAGAAGTATCAGACACATAGTAGATGCTCAAGAAACAGATATTGAGTGAAGTATTATAATCAATGAATTTCTCTGAGTCAGTGATTATTTCTTGGGAATCCTAAGTGGGTAAAGAATTCATGTGAAGCATAACATGACTTTTCCATAAAAATTAATTTCCTACTTTGCTCCCTTGCTCAGATCCTCTAATAATATCAGCATTACCACTTAATGTCCCCAGGACAGGGGACATTAAGATGATAAATGATAAATTTATCAGCTACTGCAATCTAGACACATGATTTTCTAATAATTCATGGTATATATCTTAGTGTCTGAGCTTCTGCCCAAAGGGCCATTTTCAGCCCTGAAAAAATGGAGATATGACTTCTTCTAAACAGCAGAATCCAGAGGGAGCTGAGGTAGGGCTACAGATGAAGAGAAGCACAGCAGAGCCATGGAAACTGGGGGACAAAACTGGTAACAGATAACTTTCAGGGCTTGTTGGATGAGGCAGCCCTTTCTTCTCTTATTTTTGATAGAGAATAAATTTACAGACTCCCTTGCAGCTAGGTACATTCTATGACTAGTCCTAGCCAACGGGATATAAGTAGAAGAGATGAGTGCAGGTACTAGGAAGCTTTCTTGAGAGGACTTTTCTTCCTTTTCTTTTTCTTACTGCCTGAGAGTTGATGGCTGGAGCTGGAGCAACCATGTTGGCTCATGAGGTAAACAGAGGCTGTGGCTGGTAGAGCTATAAGAGAGAAGGAGCTTGACTTTCTGAAGATTTGGTGGAGCAGAGCTGCCATTCTCCCTAGACTATTCAGCTCTCAATTTTTAATTGAGAGAGAAATAAACTTCCATCTTTTAAAGCCGTTTTTATTTTGGATTTGCTACTTCTCATAGCCAAACCTAATCTTAGAAAGCACAGCAGCATAATGGATAAATGCTGAACTAAATTTTGACCTGTTACATAAAATCTAGGGGTTGTCCACAAGCAGAAGCCCGTGACACAGGAAATGCACACCAGTCTGGGTTGAGGTCATTGTGGGAGGAACAGCAGAGGTTCAACAGACTCCTCGCTGCACGAAGTAGAAAAGATCCAGACCGGGTTAACAGTTCTGTCAGCTCAATCCAGTTAAACACTTCCTTCATTCTTTAGTGATAAGAAATTAAAAATTAACACCACAGCCTTGCTAGATAGCACACAGCGCTTCCTCTATTTAGGAGCAGGTTACATTCTTCAGAAGTCTATTTGTTTGAATCCAGAGGGACCAAGGCCCTGGGAGCATAACTTAATCAGAGTATGTGTCCTTGGAAACATTAAAACCAGCAGATGCTGCTTCTTCACAGTGATAAGTATTTCATGGGCAATCTTTTTTCCAAGCAGCTCAGTGCACTAAGGAAGTGTGTGGAGTGGGTAACTCCCTCCAGCCTCCAGCCGCCTCTCCTGAGTCCCTCAGCTGCCATGACACTGCACTCTCCATCTCCCCACTCACTCTAACACGGCTGTGCAGACTTGAAGGGCCTGGAACCTCTGACCCTCCCCTGGTTATCAACTCCCCACATCACCTGCCCCCTTCCTCTGCCCTGGCTTTCCATCACTGCCTCCTATTTTGTTTCTTTCATAGCACTGATTGCATTTACACTTTCATGTTTTTGTTACCTATATCTATCCCTATCTCCCACTGACTATAGGTTTTCAAAGGTAAGGACTGCATCTTTTTTAGTCACCATCATGTTCCCAGTAGTCAGCAAGTATGTTTGGCTCATGTTAGACATTCAGTAAAATAGATGATGAATGAATGAACACACATCTCAATAGCAGCACTTTGACCACTCTGCCATTAGGTCCTTGAGCAAAGTCTCAGCTTTGTCCTGCATTAATACCTGGCTCATGGGCAGCCCACAAGGTGCTCATATTGTAGCTTCTTGCTCTTAAGTTCTTGCCTTGTTCTTTTCCCTCCCCTCTTGCTGATGATCAGGGATGGCATAGCATGGCAGCTTGCATGCTCAGCACTTTCTCTTTCTGGACTGTGCATCATTTAATTGAATGCTCTAGAAATAAAGTCTCTGGTTTATTTATTTATTTCTTATTTTCTGGCTACACCATGTGGCATGTGGGATCTTAGTTCCCTGACCAGGGATTGAACCTGTGCCCCCTGCAGAGAGTCTCAACCATTGGGCCACCAAGGAAATCCCTGTGAATCCTTTTGGAATGAATCACAGCACATGAAAACAGCAATCATTATATTTTCTCAGCACTTTCAGTCTTTTATGATTTCTTCTTTCAGTTCCATCACAATCACACACCTTTTATTTCAGACACTGTAAAACTTCTACTGCTCTTGTCGATGCTGGGCACGGTGGGATTAACCATGCTAGCAAAGGCTGCAAAACTAAGAGGCAAGATTGCTACTTATCAACAGAGGACTCTATGGTCCAAATTGAAAGGAAGTTGCACTACATTCTACCACCACCTGTTGGCAGGAGGCCAAGTTCATGCAAGCTTGTTTTGTAGCTTTTGTTTGTATATAGGAAAGTTTATGGGCTTCCCTTGTGGCTCAACTGGTAAAGAATCTCCCCGCAATG
This sequence comes from Redunca redunca, assembly GCA_006410935.1. Taxonomy (NCBI): domain Eukaryota; kingdom Metazoa; phylum Chordata; class Mammalia; order Artiodactyla; family Bovidae; genus Redunca; species Redunca redunca. The sequence goes on along the minus strand of SJYQ01000186.1, from coordinate 578,005 downwards.
TGGGAGACCTGGGTTCTATCCCTGGGTTGGGAAGATCCCCTGGAGGAGAGAAAGGCTACCCACTTCAGTATTCTGGCCTGGAGATTTCCATGGACTCTATAGTCCATGGGGTTGCAAAGAGCCGGACATGACTGAGTGACTTTCACTTTCACTTTCGGGAAAGTCTATAACTTGGAATTTCATAAGTAGGTTTTTTTAAGTAAAATCTGTAGGTTGTTAGATTTAATTATACTTAAGTTAAACCCAGAGTGTAATCTTAGATAGTGTGTGAGTTCAAACATTCTCATTTATTTGTGTCGAATCCCGAAGTCTGGGGATAAAGAATTCTACTGAATTGTTATAGTTCAGTTTGTCCCAAATTGTGTTCTGTGGGGTGTTACTGGGTATTTCCACATAAAATTTTAATAAAATAAATTTGGGACTCATTTAGCATGCCTCATTCACAATGTGCATTATAATTTATTTATTTTATTATTACTATTATTTTTTGATATTTCTTTTTATTTATTTATTTGGCTGCAGTGGGTCTTACTTGCAGTATGTGGGATCTAGTTCCCTGACCAGGGATTGAACCCAGGCTCCCTGAATTGGGAGCGCAGAGTCTTAGCCACTGGGGGATCAACAGAGAAGTCCCCACAGTGTGCATTCTCATTTAGAAGACTCTCCTTAACTAGTGTGTGTTATCACCTAGAAGTCTTTTTTTCTTTAGAAAAAAACAATAACTAGAGTTTTTCAAACTTGGTTGATTATAGAATGCTTTCCTTATGTAACATCCCATGTTCCAACATTACTAAGGACATGCAGAGATCAACCTATGTATGTGTGCATGTATGTATGTGTCTATCCATCTATATCTAGTAGATCATAAATGTTTCTTGGAGTCAAGATTCTGGTGCAAAGAGGGGCCAAAACCATAATCATAGCACTCTTGACAGAAACTGCCTTTGCAAAGTTCATTTCAGACCTGGGGTGCATCTCTTTAAAACAGCCCAGCCACAGAAGACAATACCTGTTTGGCATTCTGGAAGGGTTCTCACACTGTCTAGTTCAGTACTGCCCAGCAGGTGATGGAGTGTCTCAGCAATCGTTGCATTTTGTTGAAGAGAAACACAAGACAATTCCAACAGCTCCAGGAAGGCTTAAAGCACATGCTTTGTTTTTTGAGTAGGCTCATCTTGGCTTGTGCACGTCTTAGTATGAGTAAGGCGAATATTATTCACAGTGTGGGTGTGGCAGCCCAGGAGGACAATGATAGAAGTTCCAATTTCACATTTTCCTCTATTTGGTCACACATCCTATACATCAAAATGATAAAGAATGTCCCACTGTCCCTCTAAGAGATCGAGGTGGGAAGACTCCACGGCTGAGGCATCGTTTAAATAATAGTCCTCACACCAGAATTTATATATGTGTGGTTTCTCTCTGTGTTTCTCTCGGTGTGTGTGTCTTTCTATATGTGTGTGGTGTGTGTGTGGGTGAGTTATGAAACATTTCATAATTTTCTTGGTGTTAGGAATTTAAAATTGAAGGACCCAAACTCAGAAAACTGTGGGAGTGATGATATTATTGTACATTTGCACTTTCACTCTTGATGTCTGGTTGTCAATGAGCTTGGGCAAGTTCAGAGTGTGTGACTATCAGCTTCTAACTACTTCATGAGAATAGTAAGGAATCAACCAACTGTGGGTACTGGCCACTTAATTATATTTCATCATTCCTAACACTTTTAGAGTCTCCCTTAAATCCATATAAGTGATAGGTGTTTGTCTGGCAATGTTACTGTCACCAAGTGGTCACAGATGACTAACTTGATGAGTTGTTTGACTTGATGATCCATGTCTTCAACTTTCTAAACACATTTTTAAAAAACTTTTTATTTCACATTGGAGTATAGCTGATTAACAATGTTATGATAGTTTCAGGTGGAAGCAAAGGGACTCAGCCATACATATACATGTATCCATTCTCCTCCAATCAAGCTAGTCAATCCTAAAGAAAATCAGTCCTGACTATTCATTGGATGGACTGATGCTGACGCTGAAACTCCAATACTTTGGCCACCTGATGCAAAGAACTGACTCATTGGAAAAGACCCTTATGCTGGGAAAGATTGAAGGGAGGAGGAGAAGGGGATGACAGAGGATGCGATGGTTAGATGGCATCACTGACTCAATGGACCTGAGTTTGAACAAACTCTGGGAGTTGGTGATGGACAGGGAAGCCTGGTGTGTTGCAGTCCATGGGGTTGCAAAGAGTCGGACATGACTGAGCAACTGAATTGAACTGATTCTCCTCTGAACTCCCTTCCCATCCAGGCTGCCATACAACATTGAGCAGAGTTCCCTGTGCTAGACAGTATGTCCTTGTTGGTTATCCATTTTAAATATAGCAGTGTGTACATGTCCATCCCAAACTCCCTAACTATCCCTTTCCCCCATCCCTCCCCACTGACAATCATGAGTTGGTTCTGGAAGTCTGCTTCTGCCAGGTATCACAGTGATAAAGACTCCACCTGCCAATGCAGGAGACATAGGAGATAAGGGTTCAGTCCCTAGGTTGGGAAGATCCCCTGGAGAGGGAAATGGCAACCTACTCCAGTATTCTTGCCTGGAGAATCCCATGGAAGAGGAGCCTGGTGGGCTCCAGTCCATGGGGTTGCAAAGAGTAAGACATAACTGAGCATGCACACACTGAACTTATTTGTATCACTTCTTTTTAGATTCTTCATATAACGGGTGTCCTATGATATTTAAACACATTGTTTAAAGTTAAATTTCTGATTTGCAATTGAACTGGTACCACAGATGAATCCAGAGGAATGACCCTTGCATGCTTTTAATTCCACAGAGAATACTTTTGGAAATCCATTGATAACTTCTGGTCTGTGGGCTGTTGCATTGGCATAAATATCTTAGACATGGATTCCCAGGGATGTGATCCAGTTTCTTTGCAAGAGGCATTTGTGCTACTATTATAATTATCTTCATTAGTGTCACTACCAACCCTTACATTGTAAAACCATACTCATGGAGACTCTTGGTGACAACCGATAGCAAACCCATTCAAGCTGGCTTAGCAAAATCAGCCTTTATTGGCTCACGAAGCTTGAAAGTCCAGAAGTAGAGGTGGATTCAGTCATTCTACTTATATAACACCTATCCTTCAGTCTTCGTCTCTTACACTGCTTTAATTTTTCTCCATAGCACTTGTTATTACCTGACATGGTGTTCTGTGTCTGTGAAAAGTGAAAGTGCTAGTTGCTCAGTCCTGTCTGACTCTTTGGATCCCATGGACTGAGGAATCCCATGGACTGTAGCCCTCTAGGCTCCTCAGCCCATGGAATTAATTCTCCAGGCAAGAATACTGGAATGGGTAGCTATTTCCTTCTCCAGAGTATATTCCCAGGGATTGAACCCAGGTCTCCTGCATTGCAGGTGGAATCTTTATCATCTGAAGCCCATTCTATGTCTCAGTTCAGTCGCTCAGTTGTGTCTGACTCTTGGAGACCCCATAGACTGCAACATGCCAGGCCTCCCTAAATCCATCACTAAATCCTGGAGCTTGCTCAAACTCATGTCCATTGAGTTGTGATGCCATCCAACCATCTTATCCTCTGTTGTCCCCTTCTCCTGCCTTAAATTTTTCCCAGCATGAGGGTCTTTTCCAATGAATCAGTTCTTCACATCAGGTGACCAAAGTATTGGAGCTTCAGCATCAGTCCATCCAATGAATAGTCAGGACTGATTTCCTTTAGGGTTGACTGGTTTGATCTCCTTGCAGTCCAAGGGACTCTCAAGAGTCTTCTCCAACACATTTCAAAAGCATCAATTCTTCAGTGCAATTCTGTATCTACTTGGTATTTATTGCTTGGAGTCCCCACTGGAATGCATGCTCCAGAAACGTAGGGTCTTTGTTCTGTTCATCCCAAATGCTGAGTATCCAGAAATGACACGGGCTATAGGAGGAATGTGATAACAGGTTGAGTGAAAGAATGAATTCATGCAGATGCTCTCATGATGTCACTGGAAATTTCTTTTTAAACATCGCTTGTTCTGCTTCTCTTTGTGTTGCTCTCATTCTTTGAAATGCTTCTTCCCTGTGGGGGCCAGATGGCTCCCAACAGAAAGAGAACTTCTTTTTCTCAATAGAACCACCAAAAGGCTCACTGGCCAGATTGGGTCATATGTCCATCCCTCAGTCAGTGAGCATGTCCAGGGGGATGTGGTTGGTCCAAGTGAATCACAAAGTCTGAGGGCAGGAGGATATAAGCTGGGCAAAAGTAACAAGAAACTTGGCTAAAGTAGTAAGAGTTTATCAGTTGCTCTTGGGGGGCACTTTATCAACTGATAGTCACAAAACCTTACAAGGAGAATACAACATTATTCTCCCCATTTACAGATGAGGAAATTGAGGCCTATGGAGGGTATACTTCTTTGAGCAATTAGAAAGCAGTAGAGCCCTGTCTGGGCTTCCCTGGTGGCTCAGAGGTTAAAGCGTCTGCCTGCAATGCGGGAGACCTGGGTTCGATCCCTGGGTCAGGAAGTTCCCCTGGAGAAGGAAATGGTAACCCACTCCAGTATTCTTGCCTGGAGAATCCCAAGGATGGAGGAGCCTGGTAGGCTACAGCTCATGGGACCGCAAAGAGTCTAACACATCTGAGCGACTTCACTTTCACTTTCACTTTCACTTTCAGAGCCCTGTCTTGACTTCATGTCTTCTTGGGCTTCACCGAGAATTCTTTGTCCTGCATAGCTGGATAGCTTTTCAGCGTGGAAGAAAATAACTGTGCCCCAGCTCTCTCATTCTGGTATCAGCAGTAGAACATTTATAGGGTTTTCCAGCTCATGGTGTCATTTTGTCCAGAAAACACCAAACTGGCAATTTCAAAGCTGGAGAACCAGTCTGGAAAAGAGGAAAGTCACTTGTTAAGCTGATGTGGCGATAAGTAGAGAGACTGAACTTAAACCCAGGTTTAAACCAAAAAAACTACTTCAAGTTGTTTCCAGTAAAGCCAGTGCTTCTCAAGAGCTTGACCTGGCTGGGTCACACTCTTGGGGTTCTGGTTTAATTGCTCTGAAGTGTGGCTGAAGTGTCTGGATTTTGAGTTTCCCTGAGGGGATTCTGATGGACAGTGGGCTTGAGAAAAAAGTGAAAGTGTTAGTCATCTCTGACTCATTCTAATCCCATGGACTGTAGCCTGCCAGGCTTCTTTCTCCGTGGGATTCTCCACTTGGAGTGGGTTACCATTCCCTTCTGCAGGGGATCTTCCTGATCCAGAGATCAAACCTGGGTCTCCTGCATCGCAGGTAGATTCTTTACTGTCTGAGCCACTAGGGAAGCCCCACTGCCAATCCATGTGCTGAAATGCAAGGCTGTTGCTTGTTTTGGGAAAGGACAGACGAGGTCATGGTAGAAACAATTTGGAGAGCACTTGAGGAGATTATTGGAGAAAAGAAGAGAGCGGATATCTTTCTGGAAGCTGCCTGGGCTGATGGAGGAAGCTGATATTGGCTTCTTTTTATTTATTTATTTATGGCTGTGCTGCGTCTTCACCGCTGTTCGGGCTTTTCTCTAGTTGCAGTGAGTGGGCGCTGTCTCTAGCTGCTGTGTGAGGGCTTCCGACTGTGGTGGTTCTTCTGTTGCGGAGCATGGGTTTGAGGGCATGTGGGCTTCAGTAGCTGCAGCTCATGGGCTCTAGATTGCTGGCTCAGTAGTTGTGGCACGGACTTAGTTGCTCCGAGGCGTGTGGGATCTTCTTGGACCAGGAATTGAACCCGTGTCGTCTGCACTGGCAGGTGGACTCCAAACTACTGGACCACCAGAGAAGCCCGATATTGGCTTCCTGATACAGTCTGTCTTCGGGACTAGGGACAGGGTTACTGCTAGCCACGGGTATTTTTGTGCAAATCAGAAAATCAGCCTCAGCCCTGCAGTCACCCAGGTCTGCAAGAGGATGGTTGCCTTGGAAATTTTCAAGGAAAACACTCTGCGTGAAGGATACAGCCACGCACCAGGCACAAGGCCCAGGGAGCAGAACAAGGACGGAGTCTCACCTCCACTTGCCCTCTCGAATGCCTGCCTTGTGCAGTGAACAACCACCCAGGAACTAAGGCAGCTCTGGATGGGAAAGTCCAGCTAGAAATTCCATGCAGCAACAAGCTGATGTCTAAAATCAACAAGCTGTTTTTTGGCTTGCCTTGGGCTTCTGAGGTGGCTCAGTGGTAAAGAATCTGCCTGCCAAGCAAGAGACTTGGGTTTGATCCCTGGGTGGGGAAGATCCCCTGAAGAAGGAAGTGGCAACCCACCAGTATTCTTGCTTGGGAAATACCATGGACAGAGGAGCCCAGTGTGCTATAGTCCGTGGGTTCGCAAAAGAGTTAGACATGACTGAGTGACCACAGCTGCAAAGAAACTGTTAAACTCATCCATTGGTGGACAGGGAGGAATACACATGGGATCTTGATATTCTAGTCCTTGAACCAATAAGGAGAAATTGGTGGGTAAAAAAGAAATGACTAGAGTTTCTGGGAAGCTCCTGTGGTAAACTCGCAGTGGATGAAGCTGGGCATCATCAGACGTATTCCCTAAACATTAGGAAGGTGGACTTGAGTAGAACTAAGGAAAAGATGGCCAATTCATAGCAAAAGGCTTGGAAAAGAAGATGGCTCAAGGGAATTGAAAGATTGTCAAAAGCATAACACTTAAATATTTTTTTCATGTTACAAGAGCAATCCAAACTAATTGCAGAAAATGTCGAAAATAGAAATGAGCCAAAAGAAGACATGCCATTTGAAATTTTACTACTCAGAAATAACCACTAACAGTTTTTTGTTTATCCTATCAGTCTCTTTTCTATGCTTATAGATACATTCATACATACTGCAAAACAGGATCATTATGTATAGACTGCCTTGTAAGCTGCTTTGTAACTTAACAATATTCCACATTTTCCATGTCATTAACTGTTCTCCTACCTTGTTATTTTATGGTTGCATGGTAACTCACTTAATGATTGTGTCATAATGTAATACATTCCTATTTTGAAATTTACATTGTTTCCTAGTTTTTACATTTTAAATAGTGTTGGATGAACATTCTTTGAGTTATACCTAATCCCATATATTCCTGAATAAATGCTTAATGGGGAAATCAGAGTCAAATACATGTTGTCAAATAGCTCAGCAGGATTTTCTGCTCTTACCAGTGGTGGATGAGAAGGTGGGTCTTCTAGAAGTCCCTCCAGTGAAAGTCATAACAATATCTCTGCTTTAGCAGTTCGTTAGCTTGAAATGAGATGGTTGTCATTGTTGTTGTTCAGTCGCTTAGCTGTGTCCAACTTTGTGACCCCATGGACTGCAGCACGCCAGGCTCCTCTGTCCTCTGCTATCTCTCGGAGTTTGCTCAAATTCATGTCTGTTGAGTCAGTGATGCCATCTAACTGTCTCTTCCTCTGCCGCTCGCTTCTCCTCCTGCCCTCAATCTTTTCCAGCATCAGGGTCTTTTCCAGTAGGCAGCTCTTTGCAGGAAGTGGCCAAGGACTGGAGCTTCAGCTTCAGCATCAGTCCTTGCAATGAATATTCAGGGTTGATTTCCTTTAGGATTGACTGGTTTGATCCCCTTGCTGTACCAGGGACTCTCAAGAGTCTTCTCCAGCACCAAATTTGAAAGCATCAGGTAAGATGGAGTAGGATGCCTTTCCTGGGATAGATGGACAAAAACTGAGACCTTGAAAATGCTGGACAGTCCTGAAGTGCTGGCTCCAGGGATGTGTTCTCACACTGCAAGTTTTCAGATTGAGGTTCGTCTCTCCTGCACCAAACTTACTGGTCAGAGGAAGTAACTAAGCCTGCATCCCATTTCCTCCCGTTGTCACAAGACCAGGGGCAGAGTTAGTTCTAGGCAATGTCTTTCTAGGTATCTTCCAGGCCCGAGGCCTGGGTACCCAGCACTGCCCCTAAGCATACTGGGAGAGGCAAAGTGTGGACAGGATGCATTCTCTAAAAGGAATAAGAAGACCGGAGAGGAACAGAATCAGCTCCCTTTCTGAGAGCCCTGGGAGGCATTCTACACATTGCCATGTGAGGAGGACGCAGGCTTCTTTTCCTAGAAACTTCTTTTCTTAATATTTGGTAATAAAGCTTAATTTTTCATCATAAAAGTAATGCACATCCTCTAAAGAAAATGTGGAGACCCTGGGGTATAAAGTGAAGGAGGAATCATGCATAGGCCCACTACCCAAGAGCGAATGTCGGCGCATGTCTCTAGTCTTCTGTGCGTGTGAATGTGCGTGTGAGTGCAGTTGTTCTTTTGATATAGTCGTATTTGCACCGTCTCAGCTATTTTTCCATCCTGCTCTTTCCACTTTAACTTCATACCCATTTTTCATGTTATTACATGGTCTTGATAATACTTTTTGATTATGTAATTCTCAGTTATGTGGATGGGCCACCATTCATTGTTCAGTGTTAATATTTAGACTTTTTTCTTTTTGCTGCACTTGCAGCATATGGGAACTTATTTCCCTGACGAGGCATCAAACCCAGGCCCCCTGCAGTGGAAGCTTGGAGCCTTTACCACAATATTTAGACTATTATTTCCACTGCAGATAAGGAAACTGAGCCCCATAGGATATGAGATTCACTCAACACCGCAAGATTGGTAAGTGGTACAGCCAACATTTCATCTGTTCAGCTTATTTAATTATTTGTTATTTATTTTAATTATTTGTTCATTCATTCAACAAACACGTAATTTAATTATTTGTTCATTTATTCAACAAACAGGTATAGAGTACCGGCTGTCGTATCACGTATGTCCTCCACCCCTGCGTGGATCTAGGTCCTTCGCTCTGAGGCTGGGTCATTCCTCTCACCCTAGGGCATGTGTATCTTCCTGATCCTTGACTTTTGGCTCAGACACGTGACTGGCTTTGGCTGATTGGATATTAGGAGACCTGGTGCAAGAGGGAGCTAGAAATGCCTTGAGTGGCTGGTTTTGCCATCCTGAGCATCTGAGAAAAACCTGGCCAGCTAGCTCACTGCTTCTGGGAGGCAGATGAGTGAGTGACAGGTGGGGCAGAGTTGCTCTAGCCTGCTCCCTGAATCATGAGTGACACAGACAGGCATGCTCTTGGAAGTCTCCGAAGGCCTTTGAGATCTTGGGGGCCGTCAATGAGTCCTTTTTTAATTTATAATTAACGTATTTATTTTTGGCTGCGCTGGGTGTTCCTTGCTGTGTGGGCTTTTCTCTAGATGCGGTGAACGGGGGCTAATCTCTAGTCGTGGTGTGCAGACGTCTCATCGCGGTGGCTTCTCTCGTTGCAGAAATCCGGCTCTAGGGTGTGCAGGCTTCAGTCGTTGCAGCACGTGGGCTCAGTAGTTGCGGCTCCTGGGGTCTAGAGCACAGGCTCAGTTGCTCTGCGGAACATGGGATTTTCCCGATCAGGGATAGAACCTGGGTTTCCTGTATCGGCAGGCAGATTCTTCACCACTGAGGCACTCCTTCACGAAGCCCCCAGACCTCTCAGAAACTTTCACCTGTTCTGCCTTCCCTGGGTCCTCTTCTCAGGGTCCCTCTGCCTGACCAGCCCCCCCCCCCCAACCCCCGCGACATCATTCCTGTGTCACAGACTCAGTCCCGTAGCTCCCATCATGATGTGGGACGGGAGGGACGGAAGCAGCCCCGGCCCTACTTCCTGTCACCCAAGTCTTCTCATTTTAGAGACAAGCCCAGTGTGATCTAGCTCTCAGACTCGGATCTGCTGTTTCTTTTTTATACCCAAGGCCCCGAGCCCTTCTGTTCTACTTGGGATAAGCTAAATAATTCATCCAACACATTTTATTGAACCTCTACTATATGCCAGTCCGTTCGTTGAAAGCAAACTCTCCTTTTATTTTCCAAAGAAAATACTTGTTTGTTTTCGTGTAAAACACCCAGTGCAATGCCTGCTGTGTAGCTGGTGATCCACTGATGGCAAACATATCGCTATTCTAGAAAAACACCGTAACAGATATAAGTGTGCATAAGTCTCGGTTTCCATTTTTAAAAAAATCCCTTGTATTTTTAATTGCCAAAGCAATGCATGCCCGTTTGAACAAATTAAAATATCAAATTACATTTAAATTTTAAATTAATTGACAGGAGCTTGGTTTTTGTATCACCCAGGGAACTGCCTGGTGGGTAAAATGAGGCTCGGCTATGGCTCAGTCTTGTGTTACGTGTTTGGCACCAGGCCTGGCACAAAATAAACTCCCAATAAATGGTAACTGCTGTTTTGTTTAATTCATTTTTATTGGAGTATAATTGGGCTTCCCTGGTGGCTCAGACGGTAAAGAATCTGCCTGCAATGCACGAGACCCAGGTTCCATCCCTGGGCCGGGAAGATCTATTAGAGAAGGGAATGGCTACCCACTCCAGTATTCTTGCTGGTGAGTACAGTCCATGGGGTCACAAAGAGTTTGAGCGACTAACACTTACACAGTGTTAGTTGATTTACAATGACTGTTGTGTTAGTTTCAGGTGTACAGCAAAGTGAATCAGTTATACATATACACATCTTTTAAAGACTTTTTTGATGTGGACCATTTTTAAAGTCTTTAACGAATTTGTTACAATGATTTGGATTTTTGGAGGCAAATGGGATCTTAGCGCCCTGATAGGGGTCAGACCCACACCCCTTGCATAGGAAGGTGAAGTCTTAACCATTGGACCACCAGGGAAGTCCCCTACCCACTCTGTTTTAGATTCTTTCCCCATTTTATATTCCCCATTACAGAGTACTGAGTAGAGCTCCCTGTGCTATACAATAGATTTTTAATTACCTATTGTATATAATTTATATTTGTAAATTATACTCTGGGGTGTACATGTCAGTATAGTGGTGTGTATGTGTCAGTAACTGCTGACTATTCAATATAACTGTAACTGTTCAATATTGCTGTCAACATCATCAATAAGCATAGACCCAGATGCTCAATCTTTGCATTCCTCTGTCAAGGTGATGCCGTCCAGGCCCTTCCAAGCAGGTCTTCCTGATGCATCTTCCTGGCCCCACCCTTTGTACCTCCTTTGTGAGTGCAGACATGGGTGTGGCCCACTTGCCAGCCTTCTCCCAGAAGCACCAGGTCCTGGTCAGCCAGAAGCATCCCTTCAGGGTCTCTCAGCTCCCATGGCCCACCTTGCTCACTGCTCCCAGATTTGGGGATTCCTCCCTCAGCCTCCTCCTCCTCCTCCATCCTCCTCTGAACGCAATCAGGGGCCAAGTCCTTGCAGTTCCCAATCCTCCTCTCCCTTGAGGAGTCTCATGGGACTGTCCTCTCCTTCTCACTGTGGCTGCCACTGTCTGAGGTCGGGTTGGCAGAAACTCCTGCCAGGAACACAGAGATGGCCTCCCCTTCCTCCAGTCTCTACCTGCATCACCTGATTAATTAATTAGAGTCTGAGGAATTAGAGTGTATAGCTCCAATCCCATCTTTTGGTGCTGAAAGCCCTTCCACTTCTCCTGTGGCTTTACTGAGTCACACCCTCAGTGCTTTAGGGCTCTTGAACCTCTAACCCTCCTCATGAACCAGGTACACAGCCAACTGGACAGTTCCTTGAATACGCAGAGCACTCTCCTCCTTTTAGGGCCTGCTCATTGGAGAAGGAAATGGCAACTCACTCCAATGTTTTTGCCTGGAGAATCCCAGGGACGGAGCCTGGTAGGCTGCCGTCTATCGGGTCGCGCAGAGTTGGACACAACTGAAGTGACTTAGCAGCAGCAGCAGCATGCTCTCCTTTGTCAGGAGCATGACACTTTCTGTCCCCACCTTCCGTCACATTTCTCCATCCTCTGCATTTTTGAGAGCTGCTCAAATGCCCCTTCTTTGTGAACCTTTTCTGATTTCCTTGACTAGGACTGATTTTGCTTTGCTCTGAGTACCACGGCACCATCAGCCCTCTGGACCAGGGCTTCTCCACCCTGTTGAGACTTGGAGCTGAATAACTCCTGCTCTGGTGGCTTTCCTGTACATTGTATTGATACAATGTTTAGCAGCACCCTTGGTTTTTATCCACTAGATGCCAGTTCCTCCTCCCCATCCAGTTGTGACATTGGCCCAAATGTTTCCAGACAAAGTCCACTGGAGGTGGTGGGAGCCGGTGGAGTGAATCATCACCTATCCTAGGTGAGAACCACTGCTCTAGAGCAATATTTATGCAACAAATCCCCTGCCACACTCAGCTGTGTCTTTGCTTGGACGATGCTACTTAGTTATGTCAGGCCCTTTCCAGCCTCTGAGCATCTGCACATCCTGTTCCTTCTCCCAGGAATGCCCTTCCCCTCGCTTCTTCATCCAAGGAGTTCTTCCTTAGCCTTCAAACCCTGGATGACAGGTTGCCTGTTCTTGTAGCCCCTCCAACCTGCGTCCTTATTCCCCATGCAGAATGGATGACTCTGGTCCCTGTGTTCTCATAGTACTTTGCACAGACCTCGATCCTAGCATGTGGCATGCTGTAGAAAAAGCATACCAAAGTAGAATGTGAGCTGCGACATGTGGGGACCTCAGTGTGCCGAGGGAAGCCTCCCCAGCTGTGCCAGGCACAAGGCAATGTGCCAGAGTGGTCATGGGTAGCTAGCAAGTGTCTGGGCTCAAGCCCCCAAGCTAGGCATTTACAGTTGTGTGATTTGGGGTGATTTATTAAGCTTCTCCAGAGGCTTATTTTCCCTCTCCGGAAAACCACCTTCATAATAACATCTGTCTCACAGGGGTTGTTCCAAGGATTTAGCAAATTAATACCTGTAAAATGCTCACCTGGTGCCGGGCATATAGCAAGTGCTCAATAAACCTTCCAGGCTTCCCTGGTGGCTCAGCGGTTTAAAAAATTTGCCTGCCAATGCAGGAGACACGAGTTCGATCTGTCGGTTGGGAAGATCCCTTGGAGAAGGAAATGGCAACCCACTCCTGTGTTCTTGCCTGGAGAATCCCATGGACAGTGGATCCTGACAGGCTACAGTCCATGGGGTTGAAAAAGAGTCAGATAAAACTCAGCGGCTAAACAACAGCAGCAACAAGAGTAAACCTTAGTCATGAATGAAGAATGAATGAATGAGTGTTGAGCTGGGCTGTGCAGGGGTGCTGATCCCATGGGCTGGTGCCCCCTAGGTAGCACAGTAGCCTGGGTGCTGCCCCCCACCCCCACCTGAGGCTCTGCCCCTCCCAACCCCAGGTGCCCCCAGCCTGGGCAGCCGGGGCCATAGCCCAGTCTGCTGAGGGGAGAGGGCTGTGGGCTCGCTTCACAGTAAGGTAGACAGCCTGGGCGGAACAAGGACAGACATTAAAAACCTATTTTCTCACTGGGCATAAGTAATTGGCAAAAAAGCTCTAAATCCATAGCTGTCAGGTGAAGTCATTTCCGAGAGAGAAAGGATAGAGGGAGCGAGCTGGAGGGGGAGCCGGGTGGCAGCCAGAGGGAGGGAGTGAAACACAGAGCACGGCGCTGGAGAGACCAGGCCAGAAAACCTTCTCCTTCCTTCTCCCAGATCAGACCCTTCGCTCCTTATCAACCTCTCCTCTTTTTTTTTTTTCTTTTCTGGAAAAAGAGATTTCCAAGGTGATGAAAGTAATGAAAGCCAACTCTGGAATTATTTAATGAGCCAGAATGAATTGCGTTTGGAATCATTTAAATGGGATCTGGGAGCATTTAACTGCAGCTTGGGATCTTAACTAGAGTGGGGAAGGATCTTTGTGCTAATTGCTGGCAGTGATATTCCTACAGGGAGGGAGAGATAGCAGAGAGCGATTAGCCGACAAGGGCTCATTTCAGAGTCTGAGCTGCTCAGGCGGGGAGAGTGAGCACCTCAGCAGGGCCACCTGGGGAGCCTAAGTCCCCCGCAGGCGGTGGGCATGGCCTGGAGCCCTGGGTGGGGAGAGATAGGGGAGTGGGGAGGAGGGGGGATAGGTAGGGCGACAAGGATAGGGCTTCCAGCAGTGGAGGAGCCAGCATCTTTCTGAGGGATGGGCAAGTGGACAGGCATCTGCAGAAGGGGGTAAAGTGAAGCTTCTGGCCTCCCATTGGTCCCGTGCCCCACCTTCCAGAACACTGGCTTTGGGAAGTGAAAGTGTTACTCATTCAGGCGTGTTTGACTCTTGGCAAATATCCAGCCAGGCTTCTCAGTCCATGGGGTTCTCCAGGCAAGAATAATGGAGTGGGTCACCATTCCCTTCTCCAGGAGATCAATGGATTTTGCCAACTTTCAGGTGAGGGAAGAGAGAAAGTTGCATTTCGGTTCTGGTTGTTTCTGTTTTATCCCACATACCTCACTTAGAGGTCTCTCTGCTGGTTGCACCTTTAATCCACAGTTTTGTTTGTTTTGAACTGTGGGATTCTGCTCGTTAGCTTTGGGACTGACAAATAAGTCTGGGAAGGCATTATTATTTGCCCCATCCTCCATGGGGTCGCAAAGGGTTGGACACGACTGAGTGAGTGTGGTGTTGGACAAGACTCTTGAGAGTCCCTTGGACTGCAGGGAGATCAAACCTGTCAATCCTAAAGGAAATTGGTCCTGAATATTCATTGGAAGGACTGATTCTGAAGCTGAAGCTCCAATACTTTGGTCACGTGATGCGAAGAACTGACTCATTGGAAAAGACTCCGATGCTGGGAAAGGTTGAAGGCAGGAGGAGAAGGGGACGACAGAGGATGAGATGGTTGGATGGCATCACTGACTCGATGGCTGGACTCGATGGACATGAGCAAGCTCTGGGAGTTGGTGATCGACAGGGAAGCCTGGTGTGCTGAAGTCCATTGGGGTCACAAAGAGTCAGACATGACTGAGCAACTGAACTGAACTGAGCGAGTAACACTTTCACTTTCACAGATAAGAAAGGGTTTCCCAGGTGGCACTAGTGGTATAAAACCCAATGCAGGAGACATAAGAGACACAGATTCAACTGGGTTCAATCCCTGGGTCGGGAAGATCCCCTGGAGGAGGGCATGGCAACCAGTATTCTTGCCTGGAGAATCCCATGGACAGAGAAACCTGGTGGGCTATGGTCCATAGGGTTGCAAAGAGTTGGACACGATTGAAGCAACTTAGCAAACATGCACAGATAAGAAACTGAGGCTTTTGACTGTGACTTCGTTGAGGACACACAGTTGATGAGTGTCACAGGGTGCGTCCTGAAACTTCATCAACTTGTAGTCATGGTTACAGCACGCAGGCACATGTTGAATGCCATCGTCCCTGTCTGCTAAGACGAGTCTCGAGTCTCTGGAATCACTAATAATTATGACAGATTGAAAATGGTGACTTCCATATGAAAGTCAGAGGAGAGAGGGCTCCCTTCTGAATGGGTGACCAGCAGAGACATCGCCTTGGAGTGTGTGTAGAATCTGGACATGTGGAGATCTAGAGGAGAGAGACGGTTGTAGGGGTATAACTTGAGCACAGACAGGATGCGAGGAAAGCCTGGGGCATGTATGGGAGATATCAGACGTTTCTGTCTGTTTGCAGAGGAGGGTGAAGCTAGGGGAAGAATTGGTGTCAGATAAGGGAGGGTTTTGCATGCCAGGCTGATGAGTTTGAACCTCATTTTGCAGGCAATGAGGAGATCTGGGTGGGTTTTGAGCCGGGGAGCAGTTGTGAGAGATTCATCTGGCAGTAGTGTGGGGGAAAGGCTCAGTGTGGAGTGAGGAATGACCACTGGGACCAGTTAGAGATCATCGTAGTAGCGTATAGAGGAGGCAGTGAGAGTCTGACCTAGGACAGTGGTGTGGTGTGGAGAGCAGAGGACCTCTGCCCAATTCATGGCTGCGCCCTCAGCCCACACTGGCTGGCCTAGGTATGCTCCACGGTCCTCCGCCACACTTGGACCTCAGCCTGGGTTGGAAAATACAGACCATGGATGCCAGTGTGGGGGCACAAGACTGTGTAGCTCAGAGGTCCTCTGGGCATCTGGATGGGTCCTTGCTTTTGACAAGTGATGACCAAAGCCAACCTAGACTAGGCCACTTGTCCTGCCTATAGCTCCACAGTCCCTTCCTCTCCGAGGTCTGCAGTTCATCATCCTGACAGTCCAGAAAGCCTATGCTAGAGCTTCCTCCACTCTGAGCATGCACATTTTCTAATTCCCAGTTATTGGCACAGGGAAGCTGCCTCCGGGTTGTGGTTTCCACTCATTCCTGGAATGAGGCAAACAGGGCAGACCTGTGCGGAGTGGGTTTCCATTTAAGTGTGGAACCGGGGGCTTGGACTATCTTCCCACCCCAGTTCTTAAGTTCCCTTCATTGTGATGCATGTTCCTTTTATTCTGTCCTCTGTGCCATCTCCTCCAGGAATCCTTCCTTGATTCTCCACAGCCACCTGTGCCTCTCTTCCTGGGAGAGTTGCTTTCAGTAGATTTGTGCCTACTTTGAGGGCAGAGCCCGTGTCTTGCACATATTCCCTACAAGGCCAGCAGAGGCAGGATGGAGAGAAATCTGTCATTCATTGGTGGTGGTGTTCAGCTGCTCAGTCGCCTACGACTCTGTGACTCCATGGACTGGAGACAGCTTCCCTGTCCTTCACCATCTCTCAGAGCTTGCTCAGACTCAGGCCCATTGAGTTACCATGCCATCCAACCATCTCATCCTCTGTTACCCACTTCTTCTCCTGCCCTCAATCTTTCCCAGCATCAGGGCCTTTTCCAGTGAGTTAGCTTTTTGTTATCATGTGGCCAAGGTATTGGTGCTTCAGCTTCAGCATCAGTCCTTCAAGTGAATACTGAGGGTTGATTTCCTTTAGGATTGACTGTTTTTCATACTTTGTTGTTATTTTGCTGTTCTTCGTAATGCTAATAATAATAACAATTAATGTAGTCAGATGCTCTGACCACGTGGTGAGCATCTCAGTACATTATTTCTAATTCTCAAACAAACCTTCAAGAGAGAGATCATTGCTGTTAATTTCAAACCAAGGAAGTATGAGAGAGGCCAAGTCCCTTGACCTTATTCCTACAGTTAGAACAGGAAGGTATCAGGATTTGCTTGCAGGCTGGCCAGCTCCAAACATGCTGTATGTCTCTCTTTGGTGGAATGGAGTTATCGTGATCAGGCTTCAGATACCATCTCATGGTTCATAGCATAATAGCAGCAAACTATAGTGAGAGGGCTGAGCTTGGCCTATTGTCCATCTGAAGGTTCACCTACGGGTTTAGCCCATGAGGAGAGGTTTGCTTGTTGTTCTGAATCCTCTCTTCATGCAACTTGCCTCAGCTCTAGGTCACTAGGGAGATCTACACAGTTTCCAACTCCTGGCAAAGAGATCTCTGAAGAAATGCTATTGCTCTGGGGTCTTCCAGCCTATAGGTGGCGCTGTTGGACCCTGGGAAGTCCCATGCCGTGGAAGATGGAAGGAACAATGCCAGGTTGTTCCCGCTCAGCTGGGCCAGCGGTGGGGGCTGGAAAGCACAGCACTATTTGTAAGAACTGACCCTGGAAGCAGCCTAAATGACCAGCAAGATGAGCGAGTTAAATACATGATAATACACCCACATAATGGAATGCCATGGAGCCATTAAAAATTATGACATGGATTTATGTTGATTGATCTAGAAGGATACCTCACAATATATTTTGCTGAAGGAAAAGCATGCCTCGGGACATTTGATATATATAGCATGATCCCCAAGATACAAGACTGAGAAAGAGAGAGATGGATAGTAAGCGGGATGGATGTTCACCAAAATTATTAACAGTGCATGTAGACTTTTTTAGATGGTGAGATTTCAAATGATTTTTACTTTAGTCGTTTCTACTTTAACCTTATCTGTGATATGTGGATTTTTAAAAATAACAAACATATATTATCTTTGCAATTGGGAAAAATAAAGCCATTTTTTCATTTGAAAATGTATAGATCCAACTAGAGTAAAGGTGTCACCCACTCTTTCCAAACCTAGTCCCGTTCAGAGTGTAGATACCTCTGATGTCTCATCTCTGTGTTAGTGATTAGTTATTTCTTAGCAGAAGAATGGAGATATGTGTCACCAGTCTTGCACACAGAAGAAGCTGAGGAGGGCACTCCTGGGCCAGTTCCAGGACCCAGTGGGAACTGAGGGCTAGGGCGGTTCCCAGCACTCCCTGCCCCTCCTTCTCCAGTTTCCACCTCCACCCTCCTCCCCACCCCCCATCCTCACCCTCCTCCGGGTGTCTCCAGCAGCTTTCATCTCCACAGATTCTATTCAGCAGCGAGTCTCTGAACTTTTCTAATTGAGATCAGAGATAAATATAGTGGGGAAGGAAGGAGGGAGAGGGAGGAGGCCTAGTTTTAATTTGCAGCATTTCCCATTAATAACAACTTCTAATTAAAAAGCCTCTATCTCCCAGCCGAAGTCCAAGAGAAAAGTCTCCCCAGGTCTATCTGGCTGGAACCTTTGTGCCAATGAGTTCGGAGTGCAGATTTCTGCACCAGCTGAGCCCTCTCTGTCAGAAGCCATAATTAAGCTGGAAAAGAAAGAAGAATAGAAAGGAGGGGGAAAAAAAGAGGGATGTCATCTTAGACCGTAGGGATCCTCCCTTGATGCAGTCCTAGAAGGAGGCCATATGCCTTCCTCGAACAGCGGCCTGCTGGGTCAGTCCTCCTAGGGAAGGTGGCCAGGCCAGATGATCAAGGAGGCAGAGGTTGAATAGGATGGGCGGGGGCATTATTTTTTTTGGAGTTGGAGAAGCTAAATATCATAGGAGGTTGGAATCAGTGAGCTCAAAGAGAGAGCTCTCTGCCTCCATTCAGGGTGTGTCTGCCTTATCTTCCCTTCCTATTCTCCCCTCATTTCCTCTACAGAGGCTCTATCCTTCTGTGGTTTGTGTATGTGTGTGATTGTGTGTGTGTAGAGGGTGTGCTGGTACTGCTGCTGCAGGAGCGATGGCTGTTAATAGTCTAAGATAGTAGGGCGTGCCATTTAGTATTGATCTGAATACAAGCACCAGTTTATTTTTTTTCACCCAGAAACATTTTTATGCCTTTGCAACTTGCTGAACTGAAGTAGGTACTCAATAAACAACTGTGAATAAATGAAGGGCTGAATGAACAAAAAGATCCTCTCCGAGCTTCAGTCTCATAGCCTTCTGGTTATTTGGCACCTCTGCTTGGATCTTCAGTAGGCATCTCAGACATCCAGCCCCTGCAGGTGCACAGTTCTCGTATTGCCCTTTAAAAAAATGAACATAAATCAATGGGAGCCATTAAGAGGAAAGTGACCAGGGTGAAAAGACTCAAGACCATGCCATATGGTGATCTGAGCGCCAAAGAACTGATGCTTTTGAATTGTGGTGCTGGAGGACTCTTGAGCGTCCCTTGGACAGCACGGAGATCAAACCAGTCAATCCTAAAGGAAATCAGTCCTGAATATTCATTTTAAGGACTGCTGCTGAAGCTGAAGCTCCAAAACTTTGGCCACCTGATGCCAAGAGCCAACTCATTGGAGAAGACCCTGATGCTGGGAAAGATTGAGGGCAAGAGAAGGAGGCGACAGAGGATGAGATGGCTAAATGGCATCACTGATCCAGTGGACATGAAATTGAGAGAACTTTGGGAGATAGTGAAGGACAGGAAAGCCTGACATGCTGCAGCCCATGGGGTCGTAAAGAGTCGGACGTGACTTGGTGACTGAACAACAACAAGAGCTAGTTGGTTCAGGACTTCCCTGGTGGCCCAGTGGTTAAGACACTGTGCTTCCACCGCAGGGGGAGTAGGTTTGATCACTGGTTGGGATGATCCCATATACCACATGCATGGCCAAAAATAAGAAAAATTTACAAGTACATACTTAAGATCTGGTTGGTTCAGCACAGCGCTGAAGAAATTATGGTCTACAGCAGGGATTGGCAAATTTTTTTGTATAGGACCAGATAATAAATATTTTAGATTTTTCAAGCCATATGGCCTCTGTTACAGCTGCTTCAGCTTTGCTGCTGAAGTGTGAAAGCATCCATAGATGATAAATAAATGAATAGGTGTGACTGTGTTTCAGTAAAGCTTTATTTATGAAAACAAGTGGAGGGCCAGATTTGTAGGTTGCTGATCCCTGGTCTATAGGATTGTGTCTTAACATGGCTGAAGAAAAGCCCAAAAGAGACCTGGTGTGTTCTGAGGGTCCTCAAGTGAAAGAAGTGAGGCTGAAGGATGGAAAGTATAGGGCTGTAGATTTTGTTCCCTTTAAGGAAGACGTTTAAACAGCCAGAGTTTTTGGTTCTGCGTTGGGCAGAAGGCTATGAGTCCTCATGTATGAATTTGTTGAGACAAAATTTAGGGTAGCTTGGCTGAAGTGTTGCAGAGTGTGTTCAAACACTGGGTAAATGGTTGATTCAATCCTTGGGGACTTTCAAAATCCCTGGTTATTGGGATATTCATGCATTGGAGAAGGAAATGGCAACCCACTCCAGTGTTCTTGACTGGAGAATCCCAGGGACGGGGGAGCCTGGTGGGCTGCTGTCTATGTGGTCACACAGAGTCAGACATGACTGAAGTGACTTAACAGCAGCAGCAGCAAGGTATATGCATATTGACATTCAGGGAAACAAAGTCACAGATTTGGTGCCTCTCTAATGTATGAACCATTGCAATTTGCAGATTGAGGACAGTTTTATTTTCAATTATATCACCAAACAGAATTTGTGCCTATATCCATGGGTGAAAACCCACAAGAATGCACTGTCAACTTCATTTAGGATATAATCTATCTCAGCTCCCATCTGGGTCTCTCATGAAGACCCAGACACTAATCATAAACTGTAGTCACTGTCCTACTAATACAATAGCATGAGGAATGTATGAAAATTTGTTTTCTATTTAGATGCAAGGAAAGCAAACATTTGGCATAAGGGCCTCCACTCCTCTCACCTCCATGTATTTGAAAATATTGCTAATTGATCTTGACTCTCTTCCTAAACCTTGGCCTCAAATAGTTAAGGCCCTAGAATTTTTATGATAAAAGAGACGTAGGACCAGCTGCCTAGTTGGAATAGGAATGAGGGTGTGGAATCAAAGCTGAAGTATGTTCCAGAATGGAGGCAGGAATGACTGAGAGTCCCCAGTACCCCCTTCCTGAGGACCCTTCTTGGTTCCCCACTGCCCCACTTCCCCAGAATTCTTCCCAACACATTGCTCCAGGCAGCTAGCATCAATTTATTGGAGGAAGCTCATTGTCATTTCTGGTTTAGAAAGTTCAAGTCCTTCAACTGGCATTTTCTATAACCTCCTAGAAGTTGGTCAGTGGACAGTAAATCGATACCCTAAGATTCTCCATTGAGCATCCTGTACAGAAGGAATCAGGAAGATGAAATGTCTCAACATCTTTGACATCATGACTGCTTAATAAGATACTGGAAATGACTTAGAGCTTTTGGGTGCAGGAGTATCCTGGGTCAATACCTTGAGCCAGGTTCTGGCAAATGTGAAGTAAGTTGGCGACGCCCACTCACCCAACATTTTTCCATGCACTCAGGCTACCTGTGTTCATGCCCACCTGAGTTGTAGGGTGGAAGATGCGAGGCGGGAGGGTGGGATCCTGGTGAGAGACTTGGAGAGCAGTGGTCTTAGTGCTGTGTCCACACCTCAAGCTGAGTATGGGCTGAAGGCGGGAAACCAAGGGTGAGAGCAGAGGTAGTTAGTTGAATACATGTTGTTGGAGATGGAATGAGCCCAGTGAGACCATGTTTCAGGATGGCAGCCCCGAAGTTAGAGCATCTGTAGGCTGAAGTGGAAATAGGCAGGGTCCTGCCATAGGAAAAGGTACGGAACATCAAACCCCAAAGGCCCGGGTGACGATGTGAATGGTGTAATAAGCAGCAAGACTCGCCTCTGGAAGGGTTGACCACATGTTGGAATTAGATGTGACGGATGGCTGAAGGATGATGGTTCTGACCTAAGGCAGAAATGGTGAGGTGCTTGTGTTTGCATCTCACTCAGAAAAAAATGGGTTTCATCCCTGCATTGGGTAAGATCTCCTGGAGGAGGGCATGGCAACCCACGGACAGAGGAACCTGGCAGGCTACAGTCCATAGGGTTGCAAAGAGTCAGACATGACTGAAGCGACTTGGCACACACACACAGCACGCAGAATAAAATATAAAGACATCACCATAGTCCAGGGTTCTTAACCTTGACATTACTGATACATTGGAGCAGATAACTTTTTTGTTGTTTTGGGCAGCTGTGTGTTAGAGGATGTTTAGCAGCATCCTCTGGTGGCACTCCCCCCATTACCTACCTCCCACACTGTGACAGCCACAAAAGCAGATTGCCCCCAGGTGAGAACACTGCATAGCCTGCCAGGCTATGGTACCCAGTGTATATTCTGGGGTGGAGAAGAGACCTGCTAGTCCAGACTGGGAAGCGGGGGATCTGGAAGAAATGAAAGAGGCTCATGGGTCTGGAAACTGACTAATTTGAAATCTCAGGACAGCTTCCCTTAGATCAAATTGGGTTCCATTTTCCTAAGTTTTCCCTGGAGGCTCCGATGGTAAACAATCTGCCTGCAATGCAGGAGACCTGGGTTCGATCTCTGGATGAGGAAGATCCTTTGGCGAAGGGAATGGCAACCCACTCCAGTATTCTTGCCTAGAGAATTCCATAGACAGAGGAACCTGGCAGGCTACAGTCAGACTGACTAACACTTTCACTTTCACTTTTCCTGACTTAGAGTTTTCCTTTCCTATGCGCCCACTGTACCTCACACCTGTTCCCAATAAAGCTCTTAATTTCTTGTATGGTCGACATTTGCATGCTTTTACAGCCATAAGACTTGAAATCCCCCTAGGACAAGACTACCCTCCTTTATCTTTGTGTTTCAAGGACCTAGTTCGGTTCTTGGCATGTAGAAGTTGCTCACTGCATGTTTTCCAAATGCATGCACGCATGAATGAATGAATTAGTGAATTTGGGATTGTTCCCTGGCCCTCCAGCATCACACATGGACCAGAGGTGTGGACCCTGAGTCATCGGCACAGAGCAGATATCAGAACTGGAGAACGACGAATCTTTCCCCTCTTATGGAAAAAACGTGAGTCAGCCTAGGAATGAGGTCCCTGAGTCACTGAGGGGAAATGAGCCCAGCGTGGGGACAAGTGGCCGAGCTCAGGTTTGGGACCAGGCCAGGGAGGCCAAGTCGGCACGCCTGACATCCCGAGAGTGGCCAGGCCCTGCAGCTGTGCTGACCGCCTCGGCCTCGCTCCCCCATCCCACGCTGCTCTCGGGGCCCAGCAGCCGGGACCACGCCCACCAGTTAATGGACCTCTTGAAGGGGGGCCGGGCCGGGAGCCATCAGCACAGCTCCCTACCTAACAGGCTGCGAAGCAGTGATTTCAATTAAAGGACCATTACCATGAAATCCTATCCAGCCCCAGGTCCCATCGGCCAGCGGGAGGCCTCTCTTCTCCCTGTCCCAGGCCCTGTTCTGTGGTTACCGGGCGGCCCTCTCACTGGGGCCCACCGCCTTCGCTAAAACACAGCAGCTGCTGCTAATAAACAAACATATTGATCATACAGATATGGGATGTCAGGGACTTAATTCATGAATGAAGTGAGTTTTAAGAGTGTCCGGTGGGAGCTGGCTCTGTTTAAAGGGCCAGCAGCTGCCTGAGTCCCCTTGAAGTGGGCTCCGAGACAGGGCAGAGAGGGAGCCTCTCCCTGACCTGGGTCCTGTGGTGCCCAGGAGGTGTGCAATGGAATCCTCTGGTCCTTGGATACACCTCACCTGGCCCCTTAGCCTTTCTCCTCCAGGACCCTCTTTGCCACCTGGAGACCGTCAGGCGAGGCTGCAGGGCTCTGAGGGTACAAGGGCTGAGCCGAGGCAGAGAAGGAGGAGAAGACAGCCTTCCCAGGTTCCCCTGGCTCAGGCTCTTGGGCTCCCTGCCCTGATGATGGTGATAAAGGCCTCAGACCTGACAACTGGTCTCCTTGAGCACCTGCTGTCTCACTGGGACGTATGATATAAGAGCCCCAGGAACCCTGATGAGGGGTCCACCTTGGGATATTGAAGTTCCTAGACACTCCCTAGTGCGATCATTAAGTGAGGGGCTGGGGACCCAGATGAAGAAAATGTTGTCTCTGGCCCACAGTGAAGTGATGGAGAGGGCTTCCCAGGTGGTTCAGTGGTAGAGAATCTGCTTGCCAATGCAAGAGCTTGTGGGTTCAGTCCCTGGGTTGGGAAGATCCCCTGGAGGAGGGGATGGCAACCCACTCCAGTAGTATTCTTGCTTGGAGAATCCCATGGACAGAGGAGCCTGGCACGCTACAGTCCATGGGGTCGCCAAGAAGCAGAGATGACTCAGCGACTAAAACAACAACAAAAAGTGATGGAGAAGTGAGCAGGTGGGCAATTTGAATGCAGTGTGGTAGAAGGAAGGGAGGACCAGCATCTGTGTGGCTGTGGGAGCCGAGAGACACTTTGCCAGGGAAGCTTCCTAAAGCCAATGGCTCTGAAGTCCAGACAGAATGGTTTCAGAGCAGCGGTTAGCATGGGAGACGTGGTGGGCACAGTGGCGCAGGGATGTGCCCCGCAGAACAAAGGGATGATGATCTAAAGCAAACCAAGAACACTGGGAAGCTCATTCGGTGAGGTTCTGCTGGAGGACAGAGGATCAGAGTGGCTGGAGTGGAGAGGTGAGGGAGGTCAAGGCTGGAGACAGGCAAGAGTCTAGACGTGGGGCCGTGAAACGATGCTGCAGTGAGCAAGCTCCTGAGCAGTTTGAGGCAGAGAGACAATGAGACAGCATTTGAGGATTAGGATGATCACGGAAGCCGTGTGGTGCAGAAAGACCTGGAGATGGGGAGGTCTTTGGGGGTGAGTGTATAATGTCAGGGAGAGAGAGTGCAGGCTTGGACACTGGCTCTGCACCAGGGGGTGAGGAAGAAGGGCTTTCAGGATGCACCCATCAAGCATTAGCCCACCAACAATGAGTCTCATTAATTTCAAATTTGAGACCAGTTTTGTAAAAGGCCTGAGCTGCTCTTTACTTGGGTTCAGAAATCTTTTCTTTAGAGAGGGCTTAGGTCCCCATACCATCAAACATGGTGAAAGCTGTTTGCAGAGGAAAACTTATAGCCTTACATGCCTTCATCATTAATGAGGAAAGTCCCCTCCCCACAAAGGGGTGGCATTAGGTAATCATCTCAAGAAATTAGGAAAGGAGCAATTGAATAAACTCAAAGAAAGTGAGCACAAAGATAAAAGCAAAGATTAATGAAATCAAAACCAAAGTATATTAGAGAAAATAAATAAAACCCAAAGTTTGTTCCTTGGAAAGTTTAGCAAAATAGATGAATCTGGTTTTAGAGCCTGATTAAGGGGAGGGAGAGATATTAATGAGAGAGAAAACAGAGATGATATAAATTAATTGCCTCAGCAAGAATGCTGGGTGGAAATTAGAAATACAGAACTTGAGGTCCCAGAAGCTCCTGCATTGCTCCTACCCCAGTAATGGACATGGCAGCCCCTGTCCATGCTCACCCCTCCATTCCCGGAAGCCAGAGGAGACCAGTGATATTTTATTAATGTGATTCTCCTTACTGTCAGATAAAACAATAGTGACTCACATTTATTGAGCTTTTTTTCCCCTCTTTAAGCCAGACACTATGTTAACTACTTTGTGTAGATTTTATTTTAATCCTTCCAGTAGCTGAATCAGGTGAATCAGTGCCTCGTTGGATACCCATTTTACAGATGAGAAAATCAAATTTAACACGACAGTGTAATTTGCCCCAAGCTCCTACATCTCCCTAGAGGTAGAGGCAGCCTTAGTTGCAGGAGCCTGACTCCTGTTACCCTGTTGAACTCACTCCTCCCCACTGCAGGAAGTGCTCAGTCACGTCAGTCGTGTCCGACTCTGGGATCCCATGGACTATAACCTGCCAGACTTCTCCATCCATGGGATTCTCCAGGCAGGGATACTGGAGTGGGTTGCCATGCCCTCCTCCAGGGGATCTTCCCAAACCAGGGATCGAACCCACGTCTCTTATGCTGGGCGGGTGGGTTTGGAACTTTTAAGGGGGCAGTAGCAGCATCTGGGTGCCCAGCCAGCAATGCTCTGGGCCCTGGGCTTGTGCAGTGGTTTTGTCTCTTAGATGCTCAACTTTGGGAAGTCAATCAAATTTTCTGGAGCTCAATTTACTCTTCTTTAAGGAAACTGGACTGGGCCCCTGTGATTTAAAAGGTATTTTATGTCTTTAAAAATGCTTCCTATTCAGCCCTCATCACTAATTCAGACAAGCCTCGGCATTCAGTACCAGGTAGTAAGTTATGGGTATTTCAGAACTGGGCATCTTACTCCCCTTCCCTCAGGGACGCCCCAGCTGCCCTCTAAGTAAATAGACCAGGGCAAAAATGGCCACAGTAGGTGGTGCTTTGAGCGGCAGTGCTGCCTAGACCTGGCAGCTCAAGCTCCTGTCCCAACACCCAGCCCACTCTGGTCCTCCTCTGGCTGCGGCCCCTCCCCTAGGGCCGAGAGGGACACACTTAGCAGAACCTGCAGTCTCTTTGCCTTACTGCCTGGATGCCTGGAGTCTAGTTCCCAGGCCTGTGTAGACCTCTGATCCTGGGCTGCTTCCCCAGGATGAACTCACTAGTATGTGCACTGCCGCCCACCCC
>SJYQ01000186.1:482229-551342 GCA_006410935.1 Redunca redunca | reverse complement strand
CGGGCTGTGACCAGAGCCCGACTTCACTGATCCTGGACTCCACAGGCGGGAGGACACCAGGCCCCTTGTGGTGTGAGAATGAATGGGGGTGGAAAGAGGAGGGGAGCCCAGGCCAGGGGCCCCCACCTGAAGTCTTATCCTGCCATACGGTGCCCCAGAGAAAGCTTGTTAATAAAAGGAAAATTCAGTTGCCTGGTAAGAGTTAAGGCTCCACAAAAGATATACTTATGATTTTCTTATTTATTTCATTTTTGGCTGTGCTGCTTCTTCACGGCTGAGCAGACTTTTCTCTAGTTGCGGTGAGTGGGGGCTGCTCTCTAGCTGCGGTGCGCAGGCTTCCCACGGCAGCGGCTTCTCTTGTTGCAGAGCCCGGGCTCTAGGTTGAGCGAGCTTCAGCAGTTTTGGCACGTGGGCTCAGTAGTTGTGGCCTCTGGGCTCTAGAACACAGGATCAAGAGTTGTGGGGCATGGGCTTAGGTGCTCCAAGACATGTGGGATCTTCCTGGATCAGGGATCGAACTTGTATCTCCTGCATTGGCAGGCGGATCCTTTGCCACTGAGCCACCAGGGAAGCCCCGCAGAAGACATATTTAGATGTGAATGGCAGGCAAAATGAGAAGTCACAGGACAAGTCAACTTGACTCTTAGGGGGCTGGGTAAGTTAACAGTCTTAGAGAAAGAGAACCCCTCAGAAGGGAGTCAGGCTGCCACAAGACAGAAAACCAGAGTTTGGGAGGCAAAGCTGGGAAAACCAGAACAACAGCCGTCTATCTCAGCTTTCTGATCTCACAACCACTCTTGTCTCTGGGCCCTGACTTGAGGCTGGCCAGAGCAGTTCTCCAGTGAGAACCTGGCCCTCCACAGAGATATGCCCGACTTATGGGCACAGAGGGGGAGAGGAGAGGGTGGGATGAATGAGTGAGTAGCATGGAAACATACATACTACCATGTGTAAAACATGTAGCCAGTGGGAATTTGCTGTCTGACTCTGGGAGCTCAAACTGGGGCTCTGTGACAACCTAGAGGGATGGGATGGTGAGTGGGAGGTAGGAAGGAGGTTCAAGAAGGAGGGGGCATATGTTGCCCTATGGCTGATTCATGTTGATGTATGGCAGAAACCAACATGGTATTGTAAAGCAATTATCCTTCAATGTAAAAAAAAGGAGCGAGAGAGACAAAAAGATGGGGTTCATTCATTTCTCCATACGGTCATCGTCATGTATTCATGGCAACCCCCCAGGTGTGAGGCACAGTGCCAGGGCCACTGGTAGGCAGAATCGGACCCATTCCTGCCCTGCGTGGAAATACAGCCTTGTGGTGAAGCAGTAGAATTGTGTGGATGATGTAGAATGATGCTCGTGAGATGCCCAGGGAGGGAAAGGGCCAGGATGCCCCAAGGCTGCACAGCACAGGCTCTGGCCCAGCCTGGGGATTGGGGCTTCCCCTAGGAAGTGGCGTTCAGAGGTGGGACAGTTATGTGTGCAGTCCTGGAGTGGGCAGCGGCCAGTCCGGCTAAAGTTGAGATATGGAGGAGAGAGAAATACCTGGATGGAAAACCGGGTCATAGGGGAAGAGACAGCATCGGGAGAACCTTCTAGATTCTAGTTCACTGTGATTGCTGGTGGGGCCATTTCCTAAAGCGGCAAAGTTCAGGGATGGGAGTTTGGGAGAGATCATGAGTCTGGTTTTGGACCTGTTGATTCTGAAGTACTTAAAAAATTATTTATTTTAAAATAATTTCAAATCTGAAGAAGAGTTGCAAGAACAGCACAAAGAATTCCCATCTCCCCTCCTCCCAGACTCCCCTAAATATAGTTAGCATTTAATTGTATCTGTTCCATCACCTTTAAATACACTGCAAAGACACTCTTCATCCCTATCCTACAAGCCCCTAGTCAGGAGATAAACCATAGCGTGGAGCTGACTCATTAGAAGAGACACTGATGTTGGGAAAGATTGAAGGTAGGAGAAGGGGACGACCGAGGAGGAGATGGTTGGATGGCATCACCGATTCAGTGGACATGACTTTGGACAACCTCTGGGAGATAGTGAAGGACAGAGGAGCCTGGCGTGCTGCAGTCTGTGGGGTCACAAAGAGTTGGACATGACTTAGCAACTTAGGACATGACTTAGCAACAACCCCATTCAAATGTCACCAGCCATCTCAAGTAGGTCTTTTCTTTCCTGGCCCAACATCCCCTCCAGGATGCATGTAGCACTTGGATGCCATGTTGTTTCGGTCCTCTCCAGTCTGGAGCATTCTCTCAGTGTTTCCTAAACATTCCTGGGCAGTTGGAAGAGTACAGGTCTTTCTTTCTGTAGGATGAACCTCAGCCTGATGTAGTGACGGGCTCAGTTCCTTTGTGTCAGGTTTACTGAGGTTTAATTTATACAGTAACACTCATCCTCTTTAGTGCATGGTTCTATGGGCTTTAACAAACACATAGCACTGGGTAACCACTACCACAGTAAATAAATAGAACATTTCCACCTGGGGCTGCTTCATGGGCATGTGACCTGTGTAGTTACACAAGGCTCAGAAAGGCCTTGTGCTTGGCTTAATGCTGTCCTGTCAAGTCTTGAAGAACTTAACAGTTTTTTTTTCATCAAGGAGCCCTGCATTTTCATTTTGTACTGGGCCTTGTCAATTATGTTTTTATTTCTCTTGAATAAGTTGTTGTTGTTCAGTTACTAAGTCATGTCTGACTCTTTGCAACCCCATGGACTGCAGCACACCAAGCTTCCCTGTCCTTCACTATCTCCTGGAGTTTGCTCAAACTCATGTCCATTGAGTCAGTGATGCCATCTCATCCTCTGCTGCCCCTTTCTCCTTTTGCCGTCAATCTTTTCTAGCCTCATGGTCTTTTTCAGTTAGTTGGCTCTTTGCATCAGATAGCCAAAGCATTGGAGCTTTAGCTTAAGCATCAGTTCTTCCATTGAATATTCAGGGTCAATTTCCTTTAGGATTAACTGGTTGGGTCTCCTTGCAGTACAAGGGACTCTCAAGAGTCTTCTCCAGCACCACAATTTGAAAGCATCAATTCTTCGGCACTCAGCCTTCTTTATGGTCCAACGCTCACTTCCATACACAGCTACTGGAAAAACTATAGCTTTGACTACCCGGACCTTTGTTGGCAAAGTGATTGTGATAATCAATAGAGTGAGATTGCTGGGTCAAATGGTAAGTGTCTGTTTAACTATGTGAGAAAATGTTTTCCAAAGTGGCCTCACCATTTTGCCTTCCCACTAGCAATGGGTGAGAGGTCCAGCCTCTTCACATTCTTGCCAACACTGGGTGTTTTCCACATTTTAAAATTTTAGGTGCATAGTGATTTTATTTTGAATTTCCCTTATAACTGATGTTGGACATCTTTTCATGTGCTCGTTTGCCATCTGTATATCTTAAAGTGTCTGTTCAAATTTTCTGTCCATTTACAAACTGGATTTGCTTTTTACTATTAACCTTTGAAGGTTTCCGAATGTATATTCTGGACACATGTCCTTTATCACATATGTGTTCCATATACACTTTGTCCTCATGCACTTTTGAAACACTCAGGTGGTAGTTAGAGCTAATGATCAGAGGAAGATTCTAGGCTGGTGATGTAAAAATGTGACTTAATTGGTGTGTAAATAGAAATTGAAGACATGGGCATGGGTACAATTGCCAAGAAAGAAAGCAAAGAATTGAAAGAAGAGATAGGTCAAGATTGAGTGTTTAGAGATAACAAAATTAAACACCCAGATGGAATGGAATGAGCGGGAATAGAAGATTGAAAGAGAGATATCAGAACTATAGACAAACCCAGGAAAGAATGAAGTCAGGGAAGAAGAGAAGGATATGTTTCAAGAAGAAAGGAATGGTCAAGAGTGTTGGATACAGTTGAAAGATCAAATAAGATGAGGGCTGAAAGTTAGCCTCAGTAGATTTAGCAACCTGGAAGTCACTGATGACCTTAGCAAAGCTTTGTATGTGGAGCGACGGAGCAAGGCTGGCATTCACCATACCAATGACACAGCCGTGCTGGTTGTTAGAATTTTGCAATAATTAAGTACCGACTGGTGAATGGCTACCACCCCAGCCTACTGGCTCTGTCCCTGGCTCTCCCATGGGCATCCCCATGGTCCAGTAGCAAAGTCAACTTTCCAGCCAGCAGGGAATCTCTAAGACTCTGCTAGAACTCTATGAGGAGGTGATTGGTTTCCAGGCTATATCTGTATTTAAATATCCTGACGGTCACTGCTGGCTAGAAGCTGTATTTGAAGTGGATTGAGAAGTGAGTGGGAAGTGAAAAAAAAAAAACTGAGATAATAACCATGAACAATTCTTTAGAGAACTTTGCTTCTGAAGAGGAGGAGAGAGACAGGCAGAAACTGGAGGAAGATGGTGACTCTGGGGGTGTTCGATTGTTTTCTTTGTGCTTTTCAGATGAGAGAGATTTGAGCATATTTAAATGCCAATGAGAAGGATGTTAATCAAGAGAGAGGGCTTTATTCAGGCAGATCCAGGCACTTGAGTCTGCATGGCCCTCATGTTTATGTGTTTTTCAATGTAAATTAATACATGAGAATTCAGTTGATATATTCATCTACAGAACTCAGTTGTCCTAAGTGACAGATCAGCTGTTAATGCTTGAGTGCCAGATTCTGGAGTTTGGTAAATTCAATGGTGTAAAAACTACCTGGGAAAGCCATTTCTCCAGTTAACCCTTCCTGGCCCCGTCCCAACCTCCCTGCTAGAGGTCTGTTGAACCTTCATAACATCACCCACTCAAACCCAGGGCAAGAAACGCTACCACCCCATTTCTGAGGCAAACCCCAGCTGCTCCTGCTGACCCTGGTGGTAGCTGAGTGTGTAGGTCACTGAGTATTGATTAGATATTGAACTCTGCCTCTGAGGAGCTCATCTTTCTTAAAAAAAATTTTATTTAATTAGATTTTTAAAAATACTATTTCAGTTTTCTGGTGGTGGTTGTATATATTTATTTATCTGGCTATGTCGGCTCTTAGTTTCAGCACTCGGGATCTACGGCGCGTTGTGTGGGGTCTTCATTGTGGTGCGTGGCTTAATTAGTTGCTCCTTGGCTTGTGGGATCTTAGCTTCCCGACTAGGGATCAAACCCGCATCCTCTGCACTGGAAGGTGGTTCCTAACCACTCAACCATGAGGGAAGTCCCAATGAGCTTATCCTGTGGAAGAAAAGACAAGACAGAACTAAACCCACTTGAGCCAATGCAACTGTTAGTCCCTCAGTCATGTCTGACTCTTTGCAGCCCCATGGATTGTAGCCCGCCAGGCTCCTCTGTCCTTGGGATTTCCCACGCAAGAATACTGGAGTGAGTTGCCATTTCCTTCTCAAGGGATCTTCCCAACCCAGAGATCAAACCCAGGTCTCCTGCGTTGCAGGCCAGCTCCTTACCATCTGAGCCACCAGGGAAACTATGCCAATACAAAGAAGACTGCAGTGAGCCTTCATCAGTACAAACCTGTGAGGGAGCTTAGAGCAGAGAGAGACAGGCTTGCCAGGGAAGAAGCTTCCCATCTGTAGTGTAAGTGGGAATCCTCTGTCCCATCCCCCTGGGACTCTGTGCACCGTTATGCACGTTTCAGGCCCAAGACATTGGTATCTGGGGTAGCTCCCTGGCCTTGTCCTGCCATCTTCGCAGCTGCACAGGGGTCAGGATAGAGTTGGACACAGTGTGCCACTTCTGGGACTTGGGACATCATCACATCCCTTCTTTCAGACTCTCTTCAGTCCCTCCAAATAGGGCTGTCCACCTTCACGTACCTCTTCCCCCATAATCTCTCTGCCATATGCAGTCATAACCCCAACTCAGTGGTTGACAGTAATTCTTCCAGGGTTGACTTATCCAATCCTCCCAGGAAGTTTTTCCACCACCTCTTTCACTAGAAAGAGAGGAAATCACAACTTGAGTCCACTGGAGCCTTTTTAAAAATATAGCTTATGTGTTTCTTTTATCTTTGGTTGCGCTGGGTCTCTGCCGCTCCACGCAGGTTTTTCTAGTTGCGGGGCGTGGGCTTCCCGTTGCGGTGGCTTCTCTTGTTGCCGTCCAGAGCACGGGCTCTAGAGCTCAGGCTTCAGGAGTTGTGGTGCATGGCTTTGGTTGCCCTGCCCCACATGGGATCTTCCCAGATCAGAGATTAAACCCATGTCCCCTGCCTTGGCAGGCAGATTCTTACCCACTGCGCCACCAGGGAAGTCCCTAGCGGAGACTTTTGACACAGAATATTTGCTCCGTCCCAAGGGGAAGGGGCTTCCCAGGCGGTGCTAGTGGTGGTGAATCTGCCTGCCAGTGCAGGGGATATAAGAGGTGCAGATTTGATCCCTGGGTTAGGAAGATCCCTGGAGGAGGCCATGGTGACCCACTCTGGTATTCTTGCCAGGCGAATCCCATGGACAGAGGAGCCTGGTGGGCTCTGGTCTATGGGATTGCAGAGTCAGACATGACTGAAGTGACTTAGCATTCACACACACAAGGCGAAGGCCAAGTTCCCTTTCTTTACTGAATTTTCTGCAGACTTCCATGTAACTCTTTGCTCACAGCGACATACAAATGCCTGAGGTTTCCTCCCCTCTCTGTGTAGAATTACCTTCACTTTTCCTGTCTAGCAAGGGGAGGAGCTGTACCGCATAGTGCAGAAGGCTTCTTCCGGCTCTGCTGACTTACAGAGCCTTTGTCCTTTGTGGTGGGTATCCACCCTGAGCCAAGGACACCCAGGCACTGCCATACTCACTGTCCACCTGCAACAGCCACCCACACCGGATCCGTGCAGGGAGGCCACCCCAGTCTTGTGGTGCTTCAATGGCAAGTTTACAAAGTACGGATAATGACAAATAATGCCTCCTCATCATTTTTAACCTTTCAGAAGAATGTCTGTATGCATAAGCCAGAGGCTTTTATTTTAAAATCAATTGTGCTCATTGTGTTCTTTGGAAAAATAAATGAGACGCTAGGAAGAAAGAAGTGGGATCCGGGTTTTATTAACACAAAGAGGTTGGAGTGAAGTGTGGTTACATGGGCCTGACTAGCCCAGACTGCTATTGTCCTGGAGGACAGGGTTAGCAGCCGAAAACCCCAAGTGGTTGCTATGGGAGAAGAGAGCTTCTCACGCTACAAAAATGTACCAGATGTATGTGGGCAAGACAGCTGTCTTCCATTAGCCACAGGAGCCCGAAGAGCCTCCATCCCCTTCCTAAGGAACATGGGACTCTTATCCCATGGAAGGACTTTTAAGTCTCAAAGGTCAGACGTCCAATCCGAGTTTAGCCATTTATTAGCTCTGTGACCTTGAAGGGGTCACTTGATATCTCTTCTGGAGAATGGAGGGAGCAGTACCACTGGGTGAAGTTCTGAGAATCATGGACACCCTGAGCCAGTGTAGCTGAAGGCTGTGAAAACCACATGTAGACATGCCCTCAGGGTAGCAGGTGGATTTCTGGGATTGGGCTGGTAACCTGAGAGAACCAAGGCAAGATCTGTGGTGTGAGAAGGGCTGTCATTTTCGCTCCGACCTCAGTTGGATCTGCCGCTGCCTTGGGAGACCATGGCATTCTGGTGACCGTGCTCGGAAGACTGGGAACGCCACCGTGCTTGGCTCCGAGGTGTGTGTGCTCAGTTCTCTGCAGAGTCACAGCATATGCACACACCGTCTGCCCTCACCCCCATCTCATCACTCAGGACCGCACACTGCTTTTCTCAACTCACCTCCACATGTTTTTTAAAAGTTTTTTTTTCTCTTTCGTTCCTTTCTTTTCTTTTTTTTAAATTAAAAAAAAATTTACTTACTTACTTTATTTGGCTGTGTCAGGTCCTAGTTCTGGTGCGTGACATCTTCAAGTCACGTGGGCTTGTCATGTGGCTCGTGGACTTGTGGGATCTTAGTTCCCTGACTAGGGATCAAACCTGAGTTCCCTGCATTGCATGGTGGATTCTTAACCACTGGACCACCAGACAAGTCCCAGCAACTGCCACATCTTAAATGGAAAAGGAAGGGAACCCTCTCTATCACTTTTGCAGGGGGAAACCTTGAAGAGGTTGGTTGGTATTAGACTCTGTATTAAGGATTGATTCATTTTTACTAGTTACGTCACTATACATAAGATAACATCCTTTTAATGCATGGCACGGAGCAGATTCTCCAAGAGACCAGCAAGCTTTTCATTCTTTTTTTTTTTCTCCTGACTTCCCAACTGGTACCAATGGTAAAGAACCCACCTGCCAATACAGGAGACATAAGGAACATGGATTCGATCCCTGGGTTGGGAAGATCTCCTGGAGAAGGGCATGGCAACCCACTCCAGTATTCTTGCCTGGAGAATCCCATTGACAGAGGAGCCTGGCAGGCTACAGTCTCTAGGGTCACACAGAGTCAGACATGACTGAAGTGACTTAGCATGAACAGACATTGATATGAGGAGGGGTTGTCATTTGCCAACAGAGGCCTCAGTGATGGCGAAGAGATCTTACTAGAGAGGCCACATCCTCAGTTTTGTCCCAACGATCTGCATTTATCTGTTCTGCTGTTTCTAGAGCTCTCTTATTATGACCTATGTCCTAACAGGACCAAAGACAGAGGGCTGGAGTGAGGAAGAAGGATGCAGTGACTGTTTCTTTGGACTCATCAGAGATTATTCATGAGGTTTGATCCATTAGGCTCGGGGTTAGTCGCTCAGTAGTGTCTGACTCTTTGCGACCCCATAGACTGTATCAGCCAGGCTTCTCTGTCTGTGGAATTCTCCAGGCAAGAATACTGGAGTGGGTTGCCATTTCCTCCTCCAGGAGATCTTCCTCACCCAGGAATCAAACCCGGAACTCAGAACTGGGGCAGGATTGAAGGTTCTGATTGTTCTGGGGACCAAGGTCTTCTGAGATTCTCTTCAGCAACATGGGCATCTTCTCAGTGCTCTCGTCATTGTACCCTGTGCAGATGACAGCCCCTGGAACTGTGCAGCACAAAAGCCCCGATGTTCATCATTCCTTAAACTCCAGTTCCAATAGGCATCATTCTATGAGCCTACCATTTCTGCCTGCTGTGTGGTTAAGCTATATGCCTGGAATCACCTTGAGTCAGCTCTAGTGAGGTGAATGGATGAACCTAGAACCTGTTATACAGAGTGAAGTAAGACAGAAAGAGAAAACCAAATATCATATATTAACACACATATATGGGCTTTCTGGTGGCTCAGATGGTAAAGAAGCTGCCTGCAACGCTGGAGATCCAGGTTTGATCCCTAGATTGGGAAGATCCCCTGGGGAAGGGATTAGCTACCCACTCCAGTCTTCTTAGCTGGAGAATCCTGTGGACAGACGAGCCTGGAGGGCTCCAGTCCGTGGGGTTGCGAAGAGTCAGGCACAACTGAGGGACCAACACTTTCACTACGGAATCTAGAAAAATGGTACTGATGCACCTGTTTCAGGGCAGCAGTGGAAAGGCAGGCATAGAGAGGAGACTTGTGGACACAGCAGGGGAAGGGGAAGGGGGCACAAACTGAGAGAGCAGCTCTGGAACACATACATCACCATATGTAAAATAGATAGCTAACGACCAGTTGTTGTATAACACAGGGAGCTCAACCTAGTGCTCTGTGCTGACCTAGAGGGCTGGGATGGGGTGGGGAGTTGGAAGGAGGTTCAAGAGGGAGGGGACATCTGTATACCTTTTTGTGGTGAGTCAGGGAGTGGTAGGAAATAGGTTAGAGAGTCAGGCTAGACCTCTCTTTTTGATAGACCTGGAGTGACTTCTAGAACCAGACATTGGGGCACAAGGTCATTCCCAGTGTGCTGGGCAGAGTGTGTACAGCATTACCCTCTTGAAAGCATTTAGAGAGTTACTCTGACCCCATGCCCACCTGGAAGATGACATTCAAGTCCTAGACCACCTCTAAAAGCCCTTCTCACAGTGCAGCAGAGATCTAATAGGCTGTGCGGCTGGCTCTTCTTGGCTCAAGGACTGGCCGAGATGAGCCTGCAGTTGGCAGGGTTCAGAACCCACACAGGACATGGAGGAAGTCTGAAAAGGCTTAGCTGGGGTGTGGTCTGAGACCATTGGCTAAATTCTGATCTTTGCTTTTTGAATTTTTCATGCTGTCCCTGCCCTCCATCAAGCTGGCTATGAAAAAGTTGTCTATGTCATACTTTGTCCTCCCAGGCTCAAATTACCCTTCGAGGAAGCATCCTTGTCTAGAACAGGAGCTCTCCCTGCACAGCGAGGACCCTTAAAATCCCACCTGCCAGATGGAGAACATCTTTTGAAATCACAGGACATTAGAACTGAGGATGCGTGCATGTGTGCTAAGTCTCTTTAGTTGTGTCCGACTCTGTGTAACCCTATGGACTGTAGCCCACCAGGCTTCTCTGTCCATGGGATTCTCCAGACAAGAGTATTGGAGTGGGTTGCCATGCCCTTCTCCAGGCGATCTCCCTGACGGAGGGCTCAAACCTGCATCTCTTATGTCTCCAGAATTAGCAGGTGGGTTCTTTACCATTAGCACTACCTGGGAAGCCTAGAACTGAGGGTGCTAAGGCCCAAATAGGAATAGGTGATTTTCTAAGGCTACCAGCTAGTTAGTGGAAAGGTCTGCCTTGGGTCGAGCCTGCCTGGATGGCCAGTTTAGTGTAACCTGTTATTGTTATTTAGTCGCTGAGTTGTGTCTGACTCTTTGTGACCCCGTGGGCTGTAGGCCACCAGGCTCCTCTGTCCATGGAATTTCCCAGGCCAGAATACTGGAGTGGGTTGCCATCTCCTTCTCCAGTGTATCTTCCACACCCAGGGACTGAAACCACATCTCCTGCATCTGCAGGCAGATTCTTGACTGCTGCGCCACCTGGGAAGCTGCTTAGTGTAACCTGCTGCTGCTGCTGCTAAGTCGCTTCAGTCGTGTCCAACTCTGTGCGACCCCAGAGACGGCAGCCCACCAGGCTCCCCCGTCCCTGGGATTCTCCAGACAAGAACACTGGAGTGGGTTGCCATTTCCTTCTCCAATGCATGAAAGGGAAAAGTGAAAGTGAAGTCGCTCAGTCGTGTCCGACCCTCAGCGACCCCATGGACTGCAGCCCACCAGGCTCCTCCACCCATGGGATTCTCCAGGCAAGAGTACTGGAGTGGGGTATCATCGCCTTCTCCATAGTGTCACCTAGGACACTAATAATACACAGATCCATTTCATGGGCTCCCAGAACAGCTAAAAAAATGGACATGTGGAAGTATGTTCATGGAAGCTGGGGCCGAGGGCAGACATTTATCAAAGTATCTTACTGCTTTGGGATTTTTATTATCTTCCAAGACTTGGGCTCAAGTCACTGAGAGAAAGACGATATCAGAGCTTGAGAGTTCTCAGACATCCGCATAAGAGGTCCTCAGATTTTGATGGGTGCATCTCTTTTAGAATTAATTTTTACAAGCTGACAGTGGGTCCAGTTTGCTCTGGCACGGATGAATCAGTCACCTCTGGTATTTTCTGAAAATCAGACACTGCTCCTTGGTGTTCCATCAAGAGCCTTGCTGGTCTTGCCATTAATTCTGGCAACGATTCTCCTTTTGAGGAACCACACGATAGGTAGCTGATGGGGTCCTTTCCTCCGCTGAAGTGGTTTACAGACAAAAATAATTCAAGAAGTGCTGTCATTCTCTGTGCTTTGTAGGTCACTCAAACGGAAATTTAAGGACCAATGAAGCAATCCATATTTGTCAGGGGAAGAGCAGCCCCTGGTGTTAAGAAGTCCTCAGGGGGATAAGCTGAACTCCGAGTGACTGGAATAACTGACTCCCGTGTGCTCTGCATACGGATGGCCCGCATCTGCCTGTGTGGAATGTAAATACACCTCCATGCAATCCTGTGTCTTATGACTGTAACACCACCCACAAACTCACATCTATACCTGCAAAGACACCCGGAACTGGGACACAGTCTGGTAGAGAGCCAAGTGCAGGGACCTAAGAGCTAAGCAAACCTGGGCTCCATTTCCAGCCCAGCAGCTGATTGTCTAGAGCTAATCTCTTTCCTCCTCCGGGTCTCAGTTTCTCTGTCTGAAAAATGGGGATATTATACCAGCCTTTCCTGGTTTTAGTAAAGATTAAATGAGATCCCTGTAAGTGCATAACTTATAGCAGGGCCAATTTCTTTTCTTTTTTTCCTTTGCCTTCACAGTCTTCCAGCTACTTGGGGAAATTTGGTTACCCCCCATCCCCCCGACCCAAAGTCCCTGGAAAGTCCATATGTCAGAAACTTTACAGCCATGTGGTAAAGACCCAGTATGGCCACCAGAGAAGATGCAGGGAGCAAGAGGCTCTTCTTGGCTTATCTTGGCTCTTCCCAGCTCTTCCCTCAAGCAGACGCATCTGCTTCTCGGCAAAAAGCAATCACATCCCTCTTATCCCCGAAGGGAACCTGACTTCTGAGACCTTTTTAGGCACTGGGTATCAGGGTAATAATAGTAATAGCTTCCGTCTCTTGTGTTTTTACTATATACCAAGCATCGCATTAAGTACCGTACGAGCTTGCTTTTCACAGGCCTATCTGTGGGGGAGGAACAGGCAGCCTCAGTACAGGGAGACCCAGGCCTGAAGAAGGGAAATTCTTTCTTTATTCAGAGTTATGCAGCTAAGAAGAACTGGAATCAGGATATGAGCCCCAAACAAAGCCTCCACTCTAAATTAAGCGTTCCAGTAAGATATACGTACATCCACCTTTTCACTGGTGTCATCTGCATTGTATTACATTTGTTGTCAATATTGCCTTGGCATTGATAATGTGTGTTTTAAAATGTCAGACTCTAGCATCACTCACACAGGTATTAGGCAATGTTTGTCCCCCTCTCTCCCACTTGTTAAAATGTATGTTTAGAAATTGTAGATAAGTGCTACTCTATGTGTGGTCTCAACTTCACTAGGGGTGGTCTTATTGGAAATGCATATTCTCTGTTCCACCTCAGTCCTGCTGAATGAGACTGGGGCTGACCCAGAGACCTGTGTTTTAACTAGTCTCCAGGCGATCTGGAAGTGTGAGCTGCGCTGGCATGGATAGCTCTTTGAGCCACTAGGTATATAACCATGCAAGAAAGTGGAGAATTTAAATCCATCTTTCCCACATTGGTCCTCTCAACTCTTGGGATCTTCATGCCTTGTGTTGAAGACCTTGCAATGCTCTTGTTTTGTGAGAACCCAGGCCAGACCTGTTACTTTGCTGAGAGCTGATGAATGAAGAGGGAACCATCCATTTCTTCTCTGACCAAGTCACTCCTCATACTCTCTTTCATCTGGTGACAATGGCAGCAAGCATGGCCACGCTCTGAAAGATTTAAATACTCAATTAATCAATGAAATATTCCATTAGTGGGATAATCAGTTGCCATTGGCCTGATCCATAGTTACATCTCAGCTGGGCCTAACAAATTGATTCGTGATGAAGTTCTAATTGACTGAACAGTCTGATAAAGGGCCAGTTGGAGTTTATTGAAATACCGGTGAGCCGTCCCCGGGGCCGGAGCCTTTCTTAGGAGAAGGCGGTGGGTGGGGGTGTGGGGAGAGGGGCAGAGGAGCATAATTTATGCCCAGTTCTCACTACATCTTCTCTCCAATGCAGTGTTTATGAGTCCCGGGTGCAAGGTGCATGCTCACAGCTGAAGTACAGGGATAAGACAGCCTCTCCAAGCCCATCGCTGCTCCAGGCGGCAAGTGGCCGGAACGGGATTTGCCCAGACATCCTTGGGGCAGTGGTTTTCAAACTCGAGTGTGCTTAGTAATGACTCCAAGAACTTCTTAGACTGTAGAGTCCAGGTCCTCGTCTCAGACATTCAGACTCTCCAGGTCTGGGGCAAGGACCTAGGACTCTGCATTTTGGTCCAGCTTCCCATTGATCCCGATACTGGTGGTCTCCAGACCTCCCTTTGAGAAATTCTGACTTACGAGTTGGTGGCTTAGAAGCAGGCTGTGTCCCTGGAGCTCTGCTTCCCTGAGGGGATTCAGGTTTCTTGGGCTTTGTGTGTGCGGACAGACGTGCATGTGTACTGTCAAAGGCTCCCTACCTCTTGGTTACCTGGCACCCTTTTCATTATCTTTTTTTCCCCACTTATTTTGAGTGATTTTTCCTTCCACACAATCTACATTTACTGCTAATGGATTTGCCGTCACATTTTTGATTGCTCAAAGACACAAAGTACGTAATTAAAACAGTATAGTATCACCTTTATTTGTTTGATTCACTAATTCTCTGGCTTATTCTCAGACATCTTTTAACGATTTTGTGGCAGGCACCGAGGATAACTTTTTTTAAAAACACGAAATCAGGCAAGTATATGGTTCCCAGTTGCCAGGAGCTCATACTCCTTCGGGGAGACAGGCAGGAAAGTGAAATGTACATCTGAGGTAAGCACAGCACCCCGCTATAGGACTGCAGGTGATTTAGTAGGTTTTGTTGCAGGAAAGAAGTGTATGATACCCATTATTATTATTATTATTTGAAATTTGAAAATAATTCTCAGATCTCTGTATCTGTCTTTGAGAATTCTCTCAGCCTGGAAAGTCTCTGGAAAAATGAAGGCCCTGTCAACTAAAGATGCCCTTGGGTGGTCTATGAGTGTCCGTGAGGATGGCTTTTCTCTGCTTTTCTGGGGGTGGGGTGGGGCCGGGGGACTGCAGACACTGGTTGGTCTGAGGGGGCTAGATTTAGATATGAATGACACAAAGTTCTGTGCATATAAAAAGGAGCTTGGGTTTGTCCTTATCATGAAGGGAGAATCACCGAAGAATTTCATGCCAGGGAGGGCTACGATCAGATTTCAGATTTCCACTTCCAAATCAGATTTCTCATTTTCCATTTCTTCCTTGCCTTATCTCCCCCAGCTCCTCTTTCTTGCCCCCTTCTTCCTTCTCTCTTTATACACTGTTTTGTATACATGAAGCTTGAATTTGTATTTAGATAGAAATGTTCAGTGTTCTCTCTGTGAAAATACATTGTTGTTTTGGATGATGTGGGACAGGGTTTGGAGCCTGAGAATGTCTTCATGTGGCCTGGGGCTATCGAGTGTTTTCATTCCTGTAGACACAACCCTGCCCCAAAGAGCTGTAGGAGCTTCTTGGTAGCTGGAACGTTAGTGCGGTTCACCATTCCGGCTCCGGCTCCTCTGTCATCATGTGCTGCTTCTGACAGAAACCGCCAACTAGGTCAGAGAAAGCTCCTGGCCATGCTGTCTCCCATCTTCTGTTTATTAAGTGACTCCAGTGTAAGAGGCACTGCAGGCGATGTGGCTGTCGTCTGGATGCGACCTTGGCGTTCAGAGGCCCATCGCCTGGGAGAGAGGCCCCTGGGTGCGTGTGGATTTCACTGGTTGGCACTGGGGATGACTTATGGGAGAACATGAAGAGCTAGATCACACAGTGGGAAAGATGATCATATACATATGATTACTGTATGCAAATCATACATACGATCTGTATGATTATTTCAAGGTGAAAGTCTCAGTGTGGCATCCGTGCACTTTTAACACTTGCTAATCTCCCTTTTAGAAGGAAAAATAGCACGTCTCAGGCTCAGAGCTTAGGAGGGACTGTAAATTCCAGCTGGTCTTCGATAACATTGTGACGTTCTGATTGTATATTTCTTCTGTGTTTGGCAAATGTGATGGCTGATTTTGTGTGTCAGCTTGACTGGGCCACAGCAGGGGCCCCAGACATTTGGTCAAACATTATTCTGAGCAATCCTAGATGAGATTAACATTTGAAACAATAGACTCCAGAGGCAGACTGCTCTCCCTTCTGTGGGTGGGCCCCATCCAATCCGTTGAAGGCTTGAACAGAACAAAAAGGCTGACCCTCCCTCAAGGAAGAGGGGATTCCCTCCTGCCTTGTGGCCCCATGGACTGTAGGGCTCCAGGCTCCCCTGATCATGGGGATTCTCCAGGCAGGAACACTGGAGAGGGTGGCCCTGCCCTCCTCCAGGGGAGCGTCCTGACCCAGGGATTGAGTCCACGTCTCCAGTGGCTCCTGCACTGCAGGTGGATTCTTTACCACTGAGACACCAGGGAAGCCCAAGAGCTACATAAAGTGTCCTTATTCAATACATTTATTTAAATTAAAAAGGAGTCCATTTAAGGAAAGATATTAAGTAAATGATAATGGAGGTTGCACATGGGTTTGGCAAAAATGGTGAAAGGGGTTTGTTTGGGAAATGCAGAGGTTAGGGCAGGGATGCAGAGAGCCACAGACCCAAGCAGGAATGAGGAAGGTACAAGAGGAGAAGCTGAAGTTCTGACCACCTGCCCTGCTCCCTGCCTACCCCCATCTGGGAATAGGGAGGGAAGCAGAGATGACAGGGAGAGAAGCTGGGCTCTGTCTGGAGCACTAGACAAGTGAGGGGCTGGTGTTAGGCTCACTAACTGCTATCACGGTCAACCTCAAACCTCAGCAGCTTACCCAATCAGAGGTCATTTCTTGTTCATTCACATCAGCTCCTGTAAAGACCACGTGGGGAGGAGGAGATGATTCTGTTCTGGGCCTTGGTTCAGGGGTCAGACTCTGCTCAACAGGGGGTCCATAGAGCAGCACCATCCTAGGGCTTTATGCACCGATGAACATGTTCTGTATCGCAGTTTGATGATGGAGTACTTGATATGTGGTTACTGCCACTGAAAAATGGAATTTTAAATTTTCTTTCATTTTAAGTAATTTAAATTTGAATATCTACATGTGGCTAGCTGCTACCATATTGGAGAGTGCAGTCTGGAGCTCCATCCTCATTTGTAATCATTCAGGGAGAGGGAGAGATTGAGGAAGTTTTATGGGCTGGGCTTGGAGAAGTTCATCACTTTCTCCCACATTTCTCTGGTCAGATTGCAGTCATTTGGCTGTGCCATAGTCCCCAGAATGAAGTCTAGGTATATGCCAGGAGGAAAGGGGGATGGGTTTGGGAAGA
Source organism: Redunca redunca (assembly GCA_006410935.1). NCBI lineage: Eukaryota > Metazoa > Chordata > Mammalia > Artiodactyla > Bovidae > Redunca > Redunca redunca. Next base: position 534,413 of record SJYQ01000186.1, on the reverse strand, counting down.
ATCTAGCCTGTCTGCCACTACAGATTTGGCAGAAAAGGTGATGTACCTGGAAATAAGCAGCCTGGGGGTAGGCATTGGGCAGTGACTTAGTCAGGTGGCATCAGGGAGGTTGGGTCACTGATGGCAGAGTTCTTGTCCTGTGACTGAGGTTCAGGGTTAGGACTCTAGTCTCCAGGTACAAGGAAGCCAAACTGTGGAGGATGTGGGGAACAGAGACTACTGATACATCTGAGACACTGAAAAGGGTAGGTCTCAGGGTCAAGGCAACAAGCCAACCAGAACAGAGGCAAGGCTCAGAGTGGGCCCTCCAGTAAGCTGTCTAGCCCTGAGTCCTGCCCGTGGGAGGGCAGCCATAGGCTCCTTATAATCCCTCCCCTTGTTGTCCCCTTAGAGGTGGGGAAGGGCTGAGAGGGTAGGAGGGATCCAGAGGTTCTAGCATGGGAAGAGGCATGGTGGGGAGTCAGGCTGGGTATCTCAGATGGAATCAAGGAGGGGGGAATACACACCTTATTTAAAAAGCATATGGAAGGCATATTATGGGGCAGGCAGAAAACAGATTTCAATGCACTAGTTTCAGTGGTGAAACATTTTGACGCACTGAGAAACCAAACTTGTATACTCTCAGCTATTTTCCAACTAAGAAATGTACAAACCAGACATCTGCACCTCATCTCCCAACCTCATCCCCTGGTCCACCTTCAACCATAGGGCGAGATTCAGCGACGGGATGGCAATTAGGATAAACCGGGACTCAGGAATTTTAAGCATAGTCATGGCTGAGCCAAATCAGTTGCACTGCAAAGACTGCGGCAGATTGATCAAGAGAAAATGGCTCGCTTTTTCCAGGTACTAAGTGTGGGCAGTTTTGTGGGGGAGGTGACACCTGAGCTGGGCTTTGTGGATGAAGTGGAATTTGACAGGTAGAGATGGAGGCGGGGGACATCCCGAGTTGTCGTCTGAATGAGCAGACTCACAGGATAGAGGAGGGTGGTGGGTGTGTGCACAGGAGGTGGAGAGTAGACCAGTTGGCCAGAGGGTGGGCGTGCTGAGAAAGATCCAGCTGGAAAGACTTGCTGGGGCCAGGTTCAGAAAGGTCTTGCATGCCTAGCTAAAGGCATCACCTTTATTCTGGGGGCCATGGAGAGCCACTGGAGGATTTAGAGCAAGGCACTGGCATAACCAACCTGGGCTGGACCAGTGGGGAGCGAGGAATGGTATGGGATGTGACTGGAGGCTGTTGCAGTGGTCTGGAGAGAAGCCGGGACAAGTGTGCTGGCCCAGGCAATGAACAGGGCTGTGTGTATGTGGCTGGTAGTTGGGGTGGGGTGGGGGATGGGGATTAGTCATTCAAAGCCCTAATGTAGGATTTGCTTCATGTCCATTCTGTGCTTGCTTGGCCATGCCTGGCTCTTGGCTATGTGAACTGATCAGAGTGGAGGCTTGTCACACACCGCCATCCTTTTTCTATACAAAAAACTCAAGGAATGTGCTGCTTGCTTAGAGGGGAAAGGTGGATCGTGTTATTTCTTATAAAGGAGCCACCTCAACCTGAGAGCGAGAGGCTGCTTCTGGGATGAAAAGCCCATGATTCTGTGTCTTGTGGGGATTAAAAGGTGCTGCTCATTGTAGGTTCCCATGGGAGCTACCCCCAGGGGTAGGGAGATGAGAGGCAAGTGGATGGAGAGGCTGGGAGGGAAAGGAAGCAGCAGCGCTGAGCCAGGTGAAAGCACGGAGGTGAGCAGGGAAACCCTCCTGGCTGCCTCGATGCTCGAAATGGCAGCAGAGGCCTGATAGAACTGGGGGTTTCGAATCACATCACAGGACTGTGGCCTTCCCAGGGGGCACTAATGGTAAAGAACCTATCTGCCAATGCAGGAGACGTGGGTTTGATCCATGGGTCAGGAAGATCCCCTGGAGGGGGGAGTGGTGACTTACTCCAGTATTCTTGCCTGGGAAATCCCACTGACAGAGGAGCCTGCCAAGCTACAGTACATGGGGTCGCAGAGAGTCGGACACGACCAAGCAGCTAAGCACGTACAGGACTGCCTGTGCAGGAGGCTGGGCTTTGAAAAGGAGGCATTTGGTGGTTAAATTTGAATCTGTGGCAGCAACCTGATTCTTTTTACCAAGGCCAGCTGGGGAGAGTGATTTTCTTTGCCACCAAAGACTTGCAGTGTGGAAACCAACATCCCTCCAGCAGGAATAATAGCCGTTCATATAGGACCGAGAAAGCAACAATTTCCTCATTGTATGTGTTTCTGTAGCGGCTGGGAGAAGCCCACATTCCCACCCTAGATAAGTGCCCAATTAGAGAGATTTCAAAGAGGGGACAGTCTTCAAGGTACTTGGTTTTCGGGGCTTTATTGATTCAGTTTTTCTTTTTAGTTTTCATTGTGGTTTTAATCCCAAATGGAGCTGGCAGCGTGTTATCCAGGCAAAGTTTATCTCCTGCTCATTACAGCACAGGGTGAGGCTGGCAGAGCCCCTCTTCTTCTCCAGTGTGAGTTGGTTATAAATGCATGGGTTGGGCTGGGGCCACCCAAACACCTACTGTATTTGCAGAGAAACCCTGGCCCAGTGATCAGCAACGCACATCACGTTACCTCCAGCTTCTGCAACACTCTCTCTGCCTCCGAACCCACAAGGGTGAGCCCGGACCTCAGGGCAAGATCCCATAAACATCTGAGTGCCCCTGGCTAGGCTTTCTGCAACCTTCTGCTCCCATCTTTCAAGTATCGGTCCATCAGAAACGTGTGAGTCATTGTCATCCACAAATGTGTCTCTGAAACCTGAGCTCTGCTCTGTGACTGGGAAACTTGCTTGGCTTTCCTAAACTTCAGTTTCTTTGTCTGTCAAATGGGTGTCTTTAACAAAAGTCCAGTTCCTGGGGGTGGTGGCTGTGAAAACAAAATTGGTCCCAGGGCGGGGCTGGGGAGCAGGCAATGACCTTGAGGGTTGAAGTTTGGCAAGGCTGGAACCTACCGCTGAGTGAGGAGCCGGGTACACACAGCCTGGGATGGCTCTTGCCTATGGCACCTATGAACTGTGGGACCTGGAACACGTGATCTTAGCGGCAGGAACTTAATGTTCTTCTTCTCAGTAATGGGAATAATAATAGCACCTGAGGCGTAGGGAGGTGAGAGGGTTGAATGAAGCCGTTGATGGGCAGGAACAAGAAGGGTGAACACAGGGTGCTTAGCACGTGTGAGGTACTTTTCCATCACTCCCCCTATGTCGTGGCCAGCTGGCTGGGCAGACATCCAATGTGTATTACACACCTTGGCACACCTGGCACTGTGCCAGGCAATTGGGATCAGCCGGGAATGCGAGATGTGGTCCCTGCCCTCCCAGGATGCAGTCCAGGTGGGGAAACAGGATGACAGGACACAGGCCAGGAAGCATGTTCAGTGGGGAGCACGGGCGCTGCGAGGATGCAGAAGCGGGGCTCACAGTATCCGAGATGCACTCGGCCCAGAGGAGGAGTTAGGAGGCTGGCATCATTCCGGGAGCAGCTGGCATCTTTCTGTAGTGCCTGGGGTCCTGAGCAGGGGCAGGCGGCCAGTGAGGGTGAAATGGGGCTGCCCTTTGAGTGGGATCTGGACTGAGAGGCGGGAGCACCCGAAATGCCAAAATCTGATTCCAAGAGTGTATTTTGGGAGCCTCTGTTTTCTTATCCCAGGGGTCTCATGAGGAAATGCTATTTTCCCAAGCTCTGAGGGTCCCAGGGAAGAGCGGGTGCAAGGGACGCCCCCCCCCCCGCCAGTCCCCTCCTCATCCCATGGCTTGTGGGCTGCCCTCTCCCGTTAGCCTTGAGCAGGCATTTTGTAACAGGCATCTCTTCCCTGTTCAGTTTCCTTCCCAGACCTGCAGACCTGCATTCCTGAGCAGCTGAGCATATGGATGGAATTCACAGGAGGCGGAGGGAGCAGGGAGGGGTGTCCAGCCCCAAGCGTGTCACAGATGCCCACAGAGAGTGGGGAGGATTAGAGCAAATCATTAATTGTCATTAATATGCTGGGGCTTGACAGCCCCAGATTTATTTTTACACCAAAGCCCAGACGTGCCTTGCACATGTCCCTGGGTTCTGGGCTCCAGGAGAGAAGGGAAAGCTGGTTGCACTGGTCACCTGCCAGGCTTTCTCCGGGACTGGACAACTTGCTTTTGGCTTGGCTCCCTGGTCTGGCAGAAACCATGACTTCCAAGGGTTCCCTGCCTTCCTTCCCTCCTTGGCTGTCCCCTTTCCCCAGAGAGGTTTCCTGCCAAAGAGAACCCTGATTTCCATTGCTCGTGGACTATGCCAAGACCCTAGGGAGGGATGGAGGTGCTGGTCAGAGAGAAGATGGATAATGTCACAGGGAATGGTATTCAAAAGGTTAAACTGCCACCAAGAAATGCATTATTTCAGAAGGAAAATACTGTACAACAAGACTCCTAGAGATGCTATTGTCCCTATGGGCAAATGGAACTCTGGGTTGCCTTTCCTTTCAAATAGGTACTGAGAACACAGTTTTGACTCCAAATTTGGCCTGGTAGCCCTTATGAGGGTTCCCAGGTGGCACTAGTGGTAAAGAACTTGCCTGCCAATGCAGGAGACATGAGTCGAGGGTTCAATCCCTGGGCTGGGAAGATCCCCTGGCAGAGGGCATGGCAACCCACTCCAGTATTCTTGCATGGAGAATCCCAAGGACAGAGGAGCCTGGCAGGCTACAGACCTTAGAATCTTCAGACATGACTGAAGCAACTGAGTGCACACCAGCCTTCCCTGTGCTTCACTATCTCCCCAAGTTTGCTCAGAATCATGTCCATTGAGTCGATGATGCCATCCAACAATCTCATCCTCAGTCGCCCTCTCCTCCTCCTGCCATCAATTTCCCAGTATCAGGGTCTTTCCAATGACTCCACTCTTCACATCAGGTGGCCAAAGTATTGGAGCTTCATCTTTAGCATCAGTTCTTCCTGATGAATATTCAAGTTGATTTCCTTTACAATTGATTGGTTGGATCTCCTTGCTGTCCAAGGGACTCTCAAAAGTCTTCTCCAGCACCACAGTTCGAAAGCATCAGTTCTTTGGCACTCAGCCTTCTTTAGTCCGGCTCTCACATCTGTACATGACTACTGAAAAAAACCATAGCTTTGACTATACAGACCTTTGTAGGCAAAATGATGTCTCTGCTTTTTAATAGGCTGTAAGAGACCCCAGGGATGTTCAGGCCCTGAAATAAAGGTTCTGTGAGGACACAAGAAGGTGGCCTTCTGCATACCAAGGAGAGAGGACTTAGGAGCAATCAAATCTGCAGACACTTCCATTTCAGACTTTGAACCTCTAGAACTGTGAGAGATCAATTTCTGTTACTACAGCCACCCAGCCTGGTACTTTGTTATGATAGCCCCAGCAACACCTCGATGGGAACAACATTTGTCCTAGTCGACATCACCATCTTACCTGGCTCAGCGCCCGTGGAGAAGGTTTCCCATTGACCTGCAACCTCATGACCCTGTTGACCATCCCACCCCTTTCAACCTATATTCTTGCAGGTCTCATTATTCAAAGGTGATTCTTTGGAACAAACATCACTTTCTCTGCCTGCATTTGTGTGGATTGCTTTTCTGGATTCTGGAGGAGTTATTGTGACCTATTTGAAGCTAGCCTTGATGAAACCAAGAACTACACATATCTGATCTCCAGGATATGGTTTATAGTAGGCAGAGTCAGGAGACCATTGTGAAGGTCACTTAAAACACTTACAAAACGAAGTCACTTCAGGTCTCATTTTTCTTACCTTGAAGCAGAGGCAAGATTAGATTGGGGATGGCAAAGTTCAGGGATGACCAGTTCTAATCAATTCTGAATGGCTGCATGGTACTAGTAGGAAAGAATCCTATAACCAATCAGCCACACGTGCACAGAGAGAAAGGTAGTCCGTATGCCAGGGCTGCCAACTCATGCGTTTTAAGATCTCCTCTAGCCCCAAGTTTCTTTTTTTAATTTAAATATGTTTTTATTCTATAACACTGTATCAAACCACATCACTAGATAAGCCAATAGCATTATTTTGATGCCTATCAACATATAATGGTGTTTTGTCATTTGTCTTAATAGAACCAAGGGCAGTGTCAAAGATTTCTGGCACTGACTGTAACACCATGATAGAATTTCCTATCAGCCCCCAGTTTCTAAGGCCCCTGTTAATCAGAGATTCGTGCAGACCGAGGCTGCACACGTGCTCTGATGCCGTGCCTGCAGTCACATCCCATCCTGCTCCTCGGCACCCAGGTCCTTGCACACCTCCTGCTGTTGCTCTTTCACGGGCTGTCTTCCCCTGCTGGCACCTTCACCAGGTCCCAGGGCTGCCCACTGCAAATGTCCCTCTCGCTGCTAATTAAGGCAGGGGTCCCCAACCTCCAGGACATAATGCCTGATGATCTGAGGTGGAGCTGCTGTAATACCAATAAAGTGCACAGTAATGGAATGCAAAACCATTCCCCACCTCCATCTTCTATGAAACTGGCCCCTGGTGCCAAAAAGGTTGGGGACCTCTGAATTAAGGTCTTTATACTGAGCCCTATTGTTTAGCAGCTCACATCACTCTTTAACCTACAACCCCCGATTCCCACTGGAATCCAACTCTGATTGCATTAAGATTTGCACCGTTGCTGATGGCCATCAGCTGAAGATCAGCGTTTGGTCAGGAACACCCTGTGAAATTCATCTTCACCACAAATCCAGTCGGGGAATGTGGGAGCTGGATTTTTTTCTCTCCTTCTTCTTCTTCCTTTTTTTTTTTTTTTTTTTAAAGAAAAGAGTGATGCGCTTATGTGTATGTGTGGGTTTTTTTTCCCCCCAAAGAAAGCATTTCGAATGCTCGTTAGGCAAAAATATCTATTTTACGTACACTGTAATTGTTCTACCTGAGATGAAATATGTTATTTTTCTGAAGTAAAGCTACAGGCAGTTTATTAGCAGAGCTAATTAACCCACAATCAGCAACTGGCTCACCTCTAATCACAGCCTGCTTGCATTCTTCGCAGGCAGTGTGGTGGTGGCACAGCACTTATATTTATAAATCCGTGCAATGCAATATGAACTATATTTATGCGGACAGCATCCATTTTTTTAGCCTCAAAATCTGACCTACCTAAAACAGATGGCAGGAGGACTGGACTACAGGTCTGAGGCTGGAGGCTGAGACCCCTCATCTTGATAGCCAGAGTCCCCCCCTTTTTTTTTTAACCTTTCGGCCTGTTAGGTGCCTTTTCCTCCTAACAAGGATTGCCAGGTAAAGGACTGTCTTGTGCACAGTATGTTGTGAGTGGCTGTCTCCTTGTGGGAGAGTGTCAACCTTTCCCATCCCTCTTTCATTTTCTACCCCAGGAAATGAATGGGGGTTTCCCAGCCAGGTGGGGATTGTTGGGGGAAGGTGGACAGGTCAGCTGGAGCTTGAGCAAAGGTCAGGCTTGAAGGAATTCCTCCAAGCATCCAAGGAGCACCACAGGCCTGGCAGAAGTGTTCCATTGGTGGCATATGGACATATTGGTGGAGGTTAGAGTTTGATGGTATGTCTGCCAGAGCTAAAGGCAAAGGAGAAAAGGAAATACGTTTCTTTAGCCAGAAGCTAAAGGCAAAGGAGAAATGGAAAGACATACCCATTTGAATGTTGAGTTCCAAAGAATAGCAAGGAGAGATAAGAAAGCCTTCCTCCGTGATCAGTGCAAAGAAATAGATGAAAATAATAGAATGGGAAAGACTAGAGATCTCTTCAAGAAAATTAGAGATACCAAGGGAGGATTTCATGCAAAGATGGGCTCAATAAAGGACAGAAATGGTATGGACCTAACAGAAGTAGAAGATATTAAGAAGAGGTGGCAAGAATACACAGAAGAACTATACAAAAAAAATCTTCATGACCCAGAGAATCACAATGGTATGATCACTCACCTAGAACCAGACATCCTGGAATGTGAAGTCAAGTGGACCTTAGGAAGCATCACTATGAATAAAGCTAGTGGAGGTGATGGAATTCCAGTTGATCTATTTCAAATCCTAAAGGATGATGCTGTGAAAGTGCTACACTCAACACGCCAGCAAATTTGGAAAACTCACCAGTGGCCACAGGGCTAGGAAAAGTCAGTTTTCATTCCAATCCCAAAGAAAGGCAATGCCAAAGAATGTTCAAACTACTGCACAATTGCACTCATCTCACACACTGGCAAAGTAATGCTCAAAATTCTCCAAGTCAGGCTTCAACAGTATGTGAAGCGTGAACTTCCAGATGTTCAAGCTGGATTTAGAAAAGGCAGAGGAACCAGAGATCAAATTGCCAACATCTGCTGGATCATCGAAAAAGCAAGAGAATTCCAGAAAAACATCTACTTTTGCTTTATTGACTGTGCCAAAGCCTTTGACCGTGTGGATCACAACAAACTGTGGAAAATTCTTAAAAAGATGGGAATACCAGACCACTTGACCTGCCTCCTAAGAAATCTATATGCAGGTCAAGAAGCAACAGTTAGAATTGGACATGGAGCAATAGATAGGTTCCAAATTGGGAAAGGAGTCCTTCAAGGCTGTGTATTGTCACTGTACTTTTTAACTTATATGTAGAGTACATCATGTGAAATGCCAGGCTGGATGTAGCACAAGCTGGAATCAGGATTGCCGGGAGAAACATCATTAATCTCAAATATGCAGGTGACACCACCCTTATGGCAGAAAGTGAATAAGAACTAAAGAGCCTCTTGATGAAAGGGAAAGAGGAGAGTGAAAAAGTTGGCTTGAAGCTCAACATTCAGAAAACTAAGATCATGGCATCCAGTCCCATCACTTCATGGCAAATAGATGGGGAAACAGTGGAAACAGTTGCCGATTTTCTTTTTTTTGAGCTCCAAAATCACTGCAGATGGTGACTGTGGCCGTGAAATTAAAAGATGCTTGCTCCTTGGAAGAAAAGCTATGACCAACCTAGACAGCATATTAAAAAGCAGAGACATTACTTTGCCAACAAAGGCCCACCTAGTCAAAGCTATGGTTTTTCCAGTGGTCATGTATGGATGTGAGAGTTGGACTATATAGAAAGCTGAGGGCCGAATAATTGATGCTTTTGAACTGAGGTGTTGGAGATGACTCTTGAGAGTCCCTTGGACTGCAAGGAGATCCAACCAGTCCATTCTAAAGGAAATCAGCCCTGAATATTCATTGGAAGGACTGATGGTAAAGCTGAAACTCCAATAGTTCGGCTACCTGATGTGAAGAATTGATTCATTGGAAAAGACCCTGATGCTTAGAAAGATTGAAGGCGGGAGGAGAATGAAATGACACAGGATGAGATGGCTGAATGGCCTCACCGATGCAATGGTCATGAGTTTGAGTAGGCTCCAGGAGTTGGTGCTGGACCTGGAAGTCTGGCATGCTGCAGGCCACAGGGTTGCAAAGAGTTGGACACGACTGAGCGACTGGACTGAACTGAAAGTTTGACGGTGTGTCTGCTAGAGATGCAGGCATGCTCGTGTCATGACTTGACGATCTTTTTTCTTTTTTTTTTGACTCTTCTTTTTGAATTGAAACGTAGTTGATTTATCATATTATATTTGTTTCAGGTGTACAACAAAGTGATTTTATTTTTGGTAAGCCATAGCTTATTTTATTTATTTATTTAGTTTTTAATTGGAGGAAAATTGCTTTACAACGTTGTGTTGGTCTCTGCTGCACAACAGTGTGAGCCAGCCATCATTATACACATATCCCCTCCCTCTTGAGCCTCCCTCCCTGCTCGCTACCCCACCACTCTAGGTCATCACAGAGCACCGAACTGAGCTCTCCGTGCTGTGCAGCCTTTTCGCACCATTGACAGTCTATACAAGTCAATGCTACTTCCTCCACTCGTCCCACCCTCTCCCTCCCACAACTCTGTTCTCTACGTCTGCATCTCCATTCCTTCCCTGCCAATAGGTTTGTCAGTATTATTTTGACTATCCTTTATTTCAAGATAATGAATGGGAATGAAGAACTAAAGGGAGAGAAGAACCACTTTACTGATGCTGGACTGATGCTGAGCTCCATGGTGAAGAATGCCTTAAAGCCCCAATGCACATATTCCGTGTCTACTACCTGTGACCATCTGAATGGAGGGGGAAAAAAAGAGGGACAGCCGGGTCCCAAGAGGGGCCCCTGCATAGACTGGAAGGAAGAGACAGTTGAGTGTGGATTCACAACGTCTAAAACTGGGGACCCAATGCGCATGGCCCAGTCGATGCTCTGTGCCTGGACCAATCAGATACAGAGCTCTTTCTGGGGTGAGGGTGGGGTGGCAGTGAGGAAAGCTGGAAGGGAAATGCTGTGGGAATCTGATCCCTCCATACATTATGATTTATTTGAAGGAAAAAGGTAATGAAGGGAGAAAGGAAAGAAGGAAGGGGAAGAGAGGGAGAGAAAAGATAGAAGAACATGATATTCAGAATCTACCATGTATCAGGCAATATGCCAAACACTTGTATGTTCACTATTTTACTTACCCCCTCAGTCTTTGAGTAGAACATACTACCTTCGTTTTTACGGACATGGAATTCAGATGAAGAATCTTTTAAAAATGTGTTCATTTATTTGGCTGTGCCAGGTCTTAGTTGCGGAACACGCAGCACATCTTTTAGTTGCTGAATGCAGGCTCCAGTTCCCTGACCAGAGATCGAACCCAGGTCCCCTGTGTTAGGAACTCAGAGTCTTAGCCACTGGACCACCAGGGAATTCTCAAGATAGAAGAATCTGAAAAAAGATAAATCAACATTTGGACCTGGGTCGACCCACACCTCTTTCTATTTCTCATTTTTCAAGGGTCCGCTTAGGTGGGACAGGTCTGTATGTTAGATAATAAAACCACAAGTTTCTTAGCCTAGTTTTTATCCAGAGTCTTGTTTTTCACATTAGTGGGGCAAAACTTAGGGCTTCTCAGGCGGCTTAGTGGTAAAGAATTCACTTGCCAACACAGGAGATGTGGGTTTGATTCCTGGGCCAGGAAGATCCCTTGGAGGAGAGCATGGTAACCCACTCCAGTCTTCTTGCCTGGTGAATCCCCATGGACAGAGGAGCCTGGTGGGCAGGCTATGGTCCATGGGGTCACAAAGAGCCGGATAGTATTGAGCACACACGCACCACACTGGGGCAAAACTCACCCGTCAGTTCAAGCTGGGGAGTGTCAAGGTCTCACAGAATTTCCAGTTATGTCAAATCTGGCTCTGTAACGATTGGGTGATTTCATCTAAGTTAAAGGGAGATGTCAGGTATTGCGCTAATTTCTCTAATAGAAAGTATGGGTGTTATCAGTTACTTTGGTTTTAAATTCCTGGCTAAGTTAAGGGGTGTCCTTAGGGACAGGAAATAGGGCATGGGGATTTCCCTAGGCTTGTGCAGTAGGGAGAAACTTTGGTGGAAAGGAATGGGAACATTCCGTAGAAGGTTTGTGCCAGTGTTTCTTGTGGCCCCTTTGTGGACCAGGATTGGGCAGATGGGAGGACTGGCCCTCTGGTGTAGTGCCCATCCCCCTTCCCTGGCCTTTAACTCTCAGGACTAGGACCGGAGGCAGGTGGGGTCTCAAGGTTACCAGCGGCAGTGCATGGAGCCAGAGCAGGAGTCTCAGAAGACTTTACAAGGGGACACTGCCTTAGGGCTGGTGAGGTGTCTACAGAGTGCTGAGGGCCTGAGACAAAGAGTGGTTCCAAGCTGCAGTAATAACACATAGAGTCCAGAATAACTGCAGCAAGAAGCAGTGACTCGGAATGGATGATCTGGAAAAGTTTCACAAGTGGGATCCAGTGTCCTCTGGAGTTTACGCTTGAGTGTGTCCATGGGGACACCTGGTTTGCTCTTTTTTCCATGAGAGTCTTAGGAACAAGAGCTCAGCTCTTTGGAAGGCCACACCAATTCACTCAGGTAAGGTTTTATTCTTCGAGACAGGGGCAAGTCATCACAAAGTCGCCCTGATGACACCTTCTTTAAATCAGCATCCTCCAGACTTGTGAGGTTGGTTGGAAATGGGAGGAGAGAGAAAACAAATCAATAGGTAGCCAAGTTGCTCTTTGGGTCCAGGGATTCCTTTCCTGCATTTGGGGAAGGGGAGTGGTTTTCCAGGTGGAATCAGCATTGGATTCCTTGTTGCTTATCAGAAAAGGATTTTATTAATAATGGGGAGGTTTACCAGATGTACGAGGAGCCAGCTGCTCATTTCCAGAAGTATTTATTCAAGTCTGCTGGAATTTTAAGGTGCTGGACCTATACTTAGAAATACAGATTCCCTTCTCTGAACTTCATCTTCCCCAGGTGTGAAATACAGCAGGTGAGTTGGCCATCTCAGTAAGAACTGAAGCCCCGCAGTTAGTAAGAATGTCCACAAAAGATCTCAAAGGCTGTGCTGCACGGTTGAACCTTAAAAACAAGCTCAGTGAAATCAGCCAGTCACAAAAGGACAAGTACCAAACGATTCCACTCATGTGAGGCACCTAAAATAGTCAGATTCATAGAGAATGAAAGTAGAATGGTGGGGAGTTACTGTTTAATGGGCAAAGATACTCAGTTTGGGAAGAGGAATGGTGCCAGTGGTTGTACCACAGTGTGAATATACTCCAAGACACCGAACCATAAACTTGAAAGTGGAAAAACCAATAAATTTTATGCTGTATACATTCTATCACACACACAAAAAAGCTGAGCTGCCTACAGTGGGGCCATAAGGTCAAGAAACCCAGTTTGCAGAACTGACACATGTTAGTGGTCCAATGCATAGGTCAACCCTTTTCCTAGACAAGGCTAATCATGGCTGAAAGTCCACTTAAATTTTAAAAATAGTGGTGAAATCTTTTTCTCCTAAAAAGCAAAACTTTCTTATAGTCCCACTACATTAAACAAGCAACAGAGGGATTGTAGCTTAGTGGGGTGATGGGCCGTGAACAAAAGTCACAGTTGCTCAGAGCAGGATGCGATCGGCATTTTGTGCTCCAAGCAAGTGGGCCAGAGGTCAGAGGCCACTGCTGCCATGTGATGCTGGACCCCAAACGTTCAGAGAGTTCCACGTAGTAAGGGGCATACGAGAGGCTTGTGTCCACAACCCTTGGTGTGCAACGTGGGCGTCCATCAAGTGTGTCTCTCTGGCAGCAAGGAGGCAAGACCAAGGTGCAGTGAACCCTCCCTTTGGCCTCCTGTAGGACTGCCCTGTGGAATCAGCCCCACTGGGAAACCTTTCATCTGGCCAGTGGCCTTTCTGCTTCCCTAATAGGTAACATCAGCATCAGCCAGAGATGACATCCTGCATGGTCCTCTTCAATGGACTATCTGGATGAACGAAGACCCTTTGGGCCGCCAGTGACAGAAGCTAAATCCAAAGTTGTTTAACCATGCCCCTGCCCACCCACCCCTGTAAAGATGTATTGGCTTATATAACTGAAATTTCAGGTAAAGCTGGCTCCAGGGGTTCAAATAATGCCATGAACTCACTCTCTCTCTTTTTCTCTCTCATACTCTATTATTTCTTTTCCATTTGTTTATTTCTCTTTCAGTCAGGCCCTTTCCACATGGTAGACCCTTGGTAACAATAGGCTTATCTCATGCTTTTGGCAAGTTTGTTTACTCTCAGGCCCCTCCGTGAGATACTGTCATGGGCCTGGGGATGGTGTGATCTGATTGGCCAGGCCTGGACCGCTTGCCCGCCTCTGAAGCCAGAGGGTGGAGCCAGCATCACCCCTTCCCCCTAGACCCGCCCCAATCATGGGCTGAGTGGGGGTGGGGTGGGGGAAGGAGTTGGTCCCTGAAGGAGAAGAGGGCACTATTATCAGAGCAGGTGGTGGAGTCGGACCGGGCGGTGACAACAGACACACCTTCACAGCGCCACTCCTGACGTGTGGGGGTGGGCGAGAGCGCCCCCCCGGCTGCGGGGTTTCTCCCTCCTTGCCCTTCCGCAGACAGTGTCTCCCCGGTTTCTGGGCCTCGTTTTGGCTCTTCTTGCCTCCTGCTCCCTTTCCAGTGCTGGGGCCAGTGACCCCATTTCAGGTCATCTGAACTGGCCCAAAGACCTCCCTCCAGACAGACCTTCCGGTGCCGCCCTCTGCAGTCCGGTGCTGCCCCAGCCCAGACCAGCCGACCCTTGAGAGCCGTCCAGGACAGGGCCCCAGGGACAGCGCCCTAGTTTGGGGGAACTCGCCTTTGGGGAGAGTTCAGGCTCACCTCCTGTGCCCTGCCAAGACTCGAGCCTTAAACTTTTGTCGTCCTTCCAGTTATTTTCTTCCTTCGTCAGGTCCCGGTTGTGCTGTGCGGCGTTTGTTGCTGGGGTGGGGGTGGGGGGTGGGGGTGTCGGTTTGTTATTTTCACTCTGCTCTGTGCACTGACACTTCGCAGAGGTGTGGGCACATTCTAAAATGATGATCTCCCCGTGGTCAGGAGAGCCTGGCCCTCCGCAGGGGTGGAGCGGCTCTGGTCTGGGGGAGAGGCTGGGGCTTCACTTGGGCGGTAGTGTGGGAAGGGCTGATGGAAAAGCATTTCCTCTGGGGATGCAGAGAGCCTGGGCTGGAAGGGAGGGGAGGGGGAAAGGAGTGAAGCAGGTCCAGGTGCTGGGTCTTAGAGAGATTGGTCTTCAGGGGGGCATCCAGTCTCCATCCCCTGCCCTGTCCCCCTAAGGTGAGCTCAAGGTCATTGAGGGCACCAGGCCCCGAAGAAACCTGGTATCTCATCTAACCAGCTGCTTGGAATGATGAGGCTGATTTACCAGGGAGGATCTGGGTGGGGAGAGTCTTGGGAGCAAAAGCTGGAATCCCAGGTCATGATTGCTCACACATGAGCCCCCACCTCGCTAGTCTCAAAGTTCGTTCTATGATGCAAATGTGGTCCAATGTCCTTGCTGGTGGCATTTGCTCTACCAGATCCAATTTTTGTTGCAAGCAATTTCCTGCCCCTAAGGGGGTCTCTCCTTCTGTCCTTACCGGAGGTATTTCCATGGCTACTGTCAAAGGGTCTTTCTCCATGGTGGGCCATATGCCCGCCATTCCTGGACTTTGAAGATAACCCCCATTCGCCAGCTTCTCACAAGGCCTCCCTACTGTGTCTGGTTCTGGCCACGGCAGTTCAGTATATTTATAACTCAGTGGTATCTTGTGTGTGCCGTGCTAAGTCTAAGTCCCTTTAGTCGTGTCCAGTTCTGATACCCTATAGACTGTAGCCACCAGGCTCATCTGTCCATGGGATTCTCCAGGCGAGAATCCTGGAGTGGGTTGTCATGCCCTCTCCAGGGGATCTTCCCGACCCAGGGATCAAACCCGTGTCTCTTCTGTCTCCTGCATTGGCAGGTGGGTTCTTTGCCACTAGCGCCACCGGGAAGCCCTTGTTAAACATGGTACAGATACCCAGTTTACGATGAGGCTTCTTGGATTATAAAGAAAGATGGTAAAGGGTCAGGATGAGAATGGACGTGAGCTCTAAAGTGGGATGGAAGAGGATGTACGTTCTGGCTCCACCCCAAGTGGAGTGGCATAGTCTGAGTGGCATCTTCTACAGCCTCAGCTTCTTTATCAGCACATTGTAAAGACAGAATTGTCTTCTTCTGAGGGCTGTTGCGAGGATTACATGAAGCAAACATTTATTCCTTCAGTAAGTATTTACCAAGTGCCGAGTACACGTCAGACACTGTGTTAGCTCTTTGCTACACTGAAAAAATAACAGTTCCCACGGCCGTAATGCATGTAATGCGCATGAATGGACTCACAGAGCCGCAGATCCTCCATGAAAGAAGGAGGGGCACGGTGATCCCACCACACAGCAGTCATTGCTTTTGGAAGGGTTTACATTCAATGAATCTGTTGGAGGCTCTGATGCCTTCCCACCCAGAGACTGGAAGCACAGGCTTGCCGCTAGGTGTGGGACAGTCTGCGTGCGTGCATGCACACGTGCTCAGTTGCTCAGTCGTGTCTTTGTGACACCATGGACTGTAGCCCACCAGCCTCCTCTGTCCATGGGATTCTCTAGGCAAGAATACTGGAGTGGGTTGCTGTGCCGTCTTCCAGGGGATCTTCCTGATTCAGGGATCAAACCCGTGTCTCCTGCATCTCCTGCTTTACAGGCAGATTCTTTACCTCTGAGCCTCCAGGAAAGCTCCGGGACAGAGTCTGCAGTGCCCCTAACTCCAGAGTGCAGACAGCCCTGGCCAACCAGAGGTCAGCTTCTTCTGACCTCCCTGAGGTGGTGGGGAGAGGGAAGTGGATGGGAGGAGCCTCCAAATTCCGTGAGAAGAGGAACCCAGTTGACTAAGATTGAAGATTCCTTTTGGGTTTGAAGCAATGGAGCAGCGCCTGGGAGGAGGGGCTGCTACAGACAGATGGCATCGCCCTGTTTCTGGCTCACACTTGCTCCTCCCCCAGATCATCCTCACCTCTAAAGCCTTGCTTAGGAGGTAGACTCTCTGGACCCGCCCTCCCCTCTTCTCACTAGGAAGGGAGCAGAGATGCTAAGGGGTGATGGAGAAATGGAGACTGTGAGTTGCCAGTGAGGCAGGCTGGCAAGGAGGACACTGCCCTCCAGGGACAGGATTTTCCTGTTCTTTTCATGTGACTCCGAATGGTCAAAGCTCTGGTTTTCCCAGTAGTCATGTATGGATATGAGAGGTGGACCATAAAGAAGGATAAGCACTGAAGAACTGATGCTTTCAAACTGTGGTGCCAGAAAAGACTCTTGAGAGTCCCTTGGACAGCAAGGAGATCAAACCAGTCAATCCTAAAGGAAATAAGCCCTGAATATTCACTGGAAGGACTGATTCTGGAGTTGAAGCACCAATACTTTGGCCACCTGCTGCAAAGAGCTGACTCATTGGAAAAGACCCTGATGCTGGGAAAGGTTGAAGGGAGGAGAAGGGGATGACAGAGAATGAGATGGTTGGATGGCATCACCGACTCGATGGACATGAGTTTGAGCAAACTCAGAGAGCTAGTGAAGGACAGGGAAGCCTGGTGTGCTGCAGTCCATGGGGTTGCAAAGAGTCTGGCAGGACTGAGCAACTGAACAGCAACGTAAAAAAAGGAAGCAAGGGGGCGGTGCTCTGGCCCAGGAGCACTGAGCTTCTCCCTCAGAGATCAGGCCTCTCTCTTGCCCTGTGTTGTCTCCTGCTACGGTCAGAAATTCAATTTGCAAAGATTTTCCCTGGTCTGGGCTCTGGCTCCTTTGCCTGGTGTCTCTGGCTGTTGCTGAAACTGGCCCCTCCTTTCCGTGTCTCCTTTCAGATTTCTTGGGTGAAATTTAAACCTCTCACCCCAATGCAGCTCAAAGCAGTAGGACCAGTGAGCATTTTCTTCAGCAAACTGTCTTCCTCATCTGATGAGCAGTGACTCTTGAACCCTTAGATCTGGAGCAAATGGGGGTGTGCCTGCATGCGCGTATGTGATGATGTATATCAAGGGGAGAAATAATTGAAGGAAGGAGCACAGGCCTCCTGACAGGGGTGAACGTGCTGTTCCCAGACTCAGCCCCTTTTCCTCCAGGACTGGCCAGGGCAGGATGGAGCAGCGGGCTCTGCTGTGGTCATCTGCATGGGCTACCCTTTCCCCCAGGAGACTGATGGAGGCAGACAGAGGAAGTTTCCATCCTCAGAAGGCGAGGAACAGATATTTCTAGTAAAAACCCAGGCTTGTCATGTAAAATTCCTCTCAGCGTCTCTCTCTTTATCCCTCAGAGGTTGTTGATGGGGTATTGCTAATGTCTGTGCTATTGGTGTCTTTTTGGGTCCTGTGGTCCTGAGCGTCTTACCTAGATGTGCAGGATCCCACATGCAGCTTGTTGCATTAGGTTCCCAGTAGGACCCTTTTCCTCTGCTTTTCTATGCTCCAGTCCTCCAGTCTCCCAGGGTTTCCAGAACCTGCCATGTTCTTGCTCACCTGTGCCTTGACTGAGTCCACCCTCCCACCTCCTCTGTCCTTCCTACACATCTCTTTCCTCATTCAAGATGGTGGTAGCATTGAGCCCTCTCCATGACATCTCTGTGGACCACCATCCCCATCAAGGTCTCTGATAGTAATTTGCCTCGAGCCTGCAACCTTCAGTTGTCAGATGGGGCAGCATGCACTTTGGTGCCTTGCCACTTACTCATTGTGTGCTGTAGACCCAGTTTTGTTTTCTGTTGTTAAGTTGTCTGAGCCTCAGCTTTCTCATCTGGAAAATGGAAATCAAAGTACCCACTTTATAGAATTATTATAGAAATCCATGAAATAATATACACGAAGGTCGTAGAATGGAGACTGGCATATAGTTACTAGAGGATATGTATCCTTTCTCCAAAGAGAAGGTAAAGTTCTCGAGAGAAGCCACTGGATCCTATTGCTAGGCTGCGTTGCTGCAGCCTAGCACAAAACTTACTACAGAGTAAGTGCTGTGGACTGACTGTATGTGTGTGCATGCTCAGTTGTGTCCAGCTCTTTGCAACCCTGGGGACTGTAGCTCACCAGGCTCTTCTGTTCATAGGATTTTTCAGGGAAGAATACTAGAGTGGATTGCCATTTCCTCCTCCAGGGGATCTTACCGACACAGGTCTCCTGTGTCTCCTGCACTGGCAGGTGGGTTCTTTACTCCTTGAGCCACCCAGGAAGTCCCCCTGATGGTTTGTGTCCACCTCAAGTTGTTTGTTGAAATCCTGATCCCCAGTGTGATGGAATTAGGAGGTGAGGTTTTGGGGAGGAGATTAGGTTATGAGGATGGAGCCCTCATGAATGGCATTAGTGCCCTTTTAAAAGAGACCCCAGAGAGCTCCCCCACCCCTCATACCATGTGAGGACACAGTGAGGAAACAGCCATCTATGAACTGGGAAGTAGGTCTTCACCAGCCACTGGATTTTAGAATTCACAGCCTCCAGAATGCTAAGAAACAGATGTTTGTTGTCTAAGCCACCCAGTCTATGGCTATTTGTCACAGCGTGATACCTCAAAGTTATGACCATCAAATATATCTCCAGGGGCTTCCCTGGTGGCCCAGTGGTTAAGAGTCTGCCTGCCAATGCAGGGGACAGGGATTTTGTCCTTGCTCCAGGAATATCCCACATGCCACAGGGCCACTAAGCCCTCAAGCTGGAACTGCTGAAGCCCTCACACCCTAGGGCCCGTGTTCTGCAGTGAGAGATGCCACCACAGTGTGAAACCCACGCAGCATCACTGGAGAGGAGCCCCTGCTTCCTGCAAACAGAGAAAAGCCCACGTGCAGCAACAAAGACCCAGCACCGCCGTAAGTAAGTAAATAAATCTTTTAAAGTGTCTGCAGACATTTCCGGATGCCCCCTCAAGGGCAAGATCACCTCTAGTTGAGAATTACTGCTCTGGAGCTTCGTTTTCACTTATGTTTTTATGTAACAAATTCAGTCGCCTCTGCTTAGCACTGATTTCCCTTGTTCACCTGCCAAACTCCTAAATCACCTCTGGAAACCCAGGCCAGACATAAGTTCCTGGGAGAAGATCTCTGAGCCGCACTCTGATCCCCAGAGAGGCCCTTTTCTGTGCTCCTGAATCCTGTATCATGTATCCCACTGTGCCAGCCCACATTGTCCCCCATAGCAGCTGCCTATTTTTGCATCCCTCTCTTATCCATTGCAATTTGACCTCTTCAAAGCAAAGTCTATGATTTTTTCCTCACCTTTTTATCTTCAGCACATAATACAGGGTCTGGAATACAGCAGGTGGTTAAAGTGTGTTGAATGGATGAATGGAAGAACTGATGAATGACTGGGTGAATTGATGGACAGGTGAATGGGTGAGTTGATAGATAAACTTGTAGGTAAGTAGATGGGAGAGTAGCTGCATGGAAAGGTGAACTAGTAGATGGATGGATAGGACTTATGAATAAATTAATGAGTAGATGAGTGAATAGGTGTGTGCTTTGATGCTTGAATGGAGGATAGCTAGATGAATGGGTGAATGGAGAAATGACCAGGTAGATAAATGGGTAGGTGATTAGATAGATGGGTAAGTGGATGAATAGTTGGATGAATGAATAGATGGAGGCTTGGGTTGATGGGTGTGTGAGTTAATGGATGTCTAGGTGGGTGGGTGAACGGAAGGATGGGTAAAATTTATGACTGAGTCAATAAACTGATAAATGGACAGGTGTGTGGTTTGATGAATGAATGGGAGGATAGATGGATGAATGAGTGAATGGATAGATAAAGGAGGAGATACATAGGTTTAGTGGGTGGATGGATATGTGTTGTGGGTGAATGGATGTGTAGGTGGGTGGATAGGTAAATGTTTGAATGAATTAATCCAGTTAAGGAATAAAAGGAGTCAATGAATGGGTGGATGAATGCATGGAGGGAGAATATGTGACTGAGTCAATGTGAAGAAGCACACACGTCCTTCTGTACTTGTCTCCTCATTTGAACAGCCTGGAAGGAGAAGCTGAATCAGCAGGAAGGAGGGCCTCCTGAGGATCGGGAATTGTGAAGGGACCCAGAATCCCAACCTCACATTTATAGACAGTCTTTCCATGTAGAGTCTCCTTTTGAGTTTTCTCTCTTTACAATCCCTTGTACAGTGGGTTAAGACAGACTCTTTTTAAATTTTATTTACTTTTAATTGAGGGATAATTGCCTTACAATGTTGTATTGGTTTCTTCCATACATCAGCATGAATCAGCAATTGTCATACTTATGTCCCCTCCCTCTTTTACCGCCCTCCAACCTCCCACCCCACCCTCTAGGGCGTCACAGAGACCTGGAGTGAGCTCCCCGAGTCACACACAGCAAATTCCTGCTGGCTGTCTGTTTTATATATGGTAGTTCATAAGCGTCCATGCTACTTTCTCCATTTGCCCCACCGTCTCCTTCCCCAGCCCCATGGCCATAAGACTGTTCTCCACGTCTGCCCCTCCCTGAAGACAGGCTCTTTTAAGCAGCATTCTTTTGTCCCATTTCAGAGATGGAGATTGGATCACAGAGTGAGTCAAAGCCGTTGGGTGTGGATTCCAGATTTTTAATTCCCAGGCTTGCCCTGACCTCTGCCTCTGGGGATCAAGACAGCCTGGCCAGGGACTAGCAAAGTCTCTTACATGTAGTAGAGAAGGGCCTGGAATAGTGGCTAAGAACACAGTTTCTGAAGTCAGAGAGCCTGGGTGTGAATCTTGGCTCTAGTAATATCTTGCTGTGTGATCTCATGTAAGATGAAGAGCGCCTCTGAGCCTCGGATTCCTTGTCTGTAAATCAGGAGCCGTGCAAGTTCCCAGTGCACTGAGGGTGAAATAGGATAATCTGTGTGAGGCCCAGCACAATGCCTGGCAGGTGACACTCTCAATACATGGTAGCTCTCCTTTTCTGGCATATTTTGATTAATATCATAAACATCTTGGTCATGATCATGGTCGTTATCACCTCCTTGTATAAAGGGTCTATGTTCCAATGTTGAATGATAGAACAGAATGGGGTTATGAGAGGTCATCCAGCCTAGCTTTCCCCATAATGTGGAAAGGCTTAGAGGTGAAATGACCCATCTAGGCCCACGGAGGTGAGTTTGAGCAAGCTCCGGGAGATGGTGATGGACAGGGAAGCCTGGCGTGCTGCAGTCCATGGGGTCGCAAAGAGTCGGACATGGCTGAATGATTGAATAACAAGACCCGTGGAGCTGGTGAGTGACAGAGCTGGGGTGCTTGAGACTGTGCAGTCTCTTTCGGCGGCACCCCCATTGCTTCCCTGGGAGCCCCAGCTATGCTCTCCTGGGGAGGAGTAACTACTTCTTTTAGGGTGAGTGCTTCCCCAGGAGTAGAGTCCCGAGCTCAAGGAACTTCTCCCTTCCTTCCTGTGGGGTTTCCATGGAGCTGCAGGGTGAGGTCTCATCCTGCTCCCCCTTGCCCCAGAAAACACCTCTGGTCTCCTGAGTCACTCAGCACTCAGTTGTTCTTTCTTTCTGAGTTGCCCAGGTGGTGCTAGAGGTAAAGTACTTGCCTGCCAGTGCAGGGGACATAAGAGACGATGGTTCCATCGCTGGGTCAGGAAGATGCCTTGGAGGAGGGCATGGCAACCCACTCCAGTATTCTTGCCTGGAGAATCCCATGGACAGAGGAACCTGGTGGGCTACAGTCCATAGGGTAGCAAAGAGTCAGACATGACTGGGGTGACTTAGCCCGCACATGCATGCAAATCGCTAGGGGAACAGGTGACCTACTAAACCCATCAGAGTCTCAATTTCCTCATCTGTGAAATGGTCTCATTTTGCGAAATCCTCTCACAAGGATATTTCCCAGGGTCGCCTCATGGATAGAGACCCAAAACAGTGCCTGGTACATGGAAGCGGCTCAACAAATGTTAGTTCCCTTTGTTTTTCGAAGAAGCTGGGGCCTGGGACTCATGAGATGCCCAGCTGACCATCTCATTCTGGATTCAAAGGGGAGGAAAGCTTCAAGGCACAAGGCCAGGCCCCAAGAGGCAGAGAGAAGTAAGGAGATAGATTCTGGAAAAGTAGAGGGCAAAGAACACTGCCCAGCGCCAGGAACCAGAGCTGGAGTCTCATGCTGTGCTGGACTCTCTGATGATTGTCTGCATGCCCAGCCAGGCTCCAGTTTGGAAGCGAAGGTGTTAATCTGCCTGAATCAGCCACACAGGACTCAGATACTTATGCCAGGCTCCAGGCTCCTGGGAACAGGTGAGGAGGAGGCTTCCTAAATTAGAATCAGAGTGCAGAACTGGGGTCACACCTTGGAGCAAGGGTCAAGGGTGGGGGGAGCTGCCTCACTCTGCTTGTGGATGGCTCAGATGGGCTGCTGCGGCCACCCTGGCCTCTGTTTACAGAAAGCAGACTGGATGCCTGTGACTCGAGGCCACACATGACTCGCTGCCTGGGGGACCTTACCTGCCCTCCCTGCACCCCGCCCGCCAGGCCCCAGGGGTGTGGAGCAGAGCCCATTTAGCTCCTAGGAGAGCCAGAGAGGAGTAGGGTGAAGGAGGGAGTCGGGGAGAGGCTAGGCTGGGTGGACAGGTAATTAGGCTGCCTGAGCTGCCAGTGGCTGGGCTACACATCCTCCCCTCTGGTCAGAGAGGGCCCGGCATTAGCTGCTGGGCTGTAGCCCATCTCCAGCATCTTGGTGGGGCCTCTGGAGGCGGGATGGATGGGCAGCCTCAGGTGGCACGGTTGCTGATGGATAAAAACATAAGATGAGGGCGGTACTCACTCCAGACACCCAGCGCTCCTCCTATGCTTTCCCCTGAACACTCTGTTCCTGCCCAGGGCAGGGAAGAGGCTTGTGGCTGGAATCCCCATCACCGGCCCAGCTGGGTTCCCTTTCTCAGCCCTTTGGCCAGAACCTGAGGCACAGGGCAGGGCTCTGGCCCCTGGGCAGTGGGGCTGGAGTCTGAAAAAGGAAGCGAACCCTAGAGGCTCTGGTTCTAGTTCTTCAACAAAAGATGTCTGGTTGGCTTTCCTGGCATTGCAGGAGACACAGGAGATGTGGGTTCAATCCCTGGGTAGGGAAGGTTCCCTGGAGAAAGAAATGGCAACCCACTCCAGTGTTCTTGCCCGGGAAAGCCCATGGACAGAGGGGCCTGGCAGGCTACAGTCCATGGGGTTGCAAAGAGTTGGATATGACTGAGCACACACATACCCCCCGACCTCACACACACACAGGATCTGTTTGAGAATTGAAAACAATTTTGATTTAGAATCAAGATGTTGGCCCAAATGCATTCATTAACTATCTTTTGGCCATCAAGCTTAAAAGATGTTAATAAGGCTTCTGCTTGGTGTACCAGTGCTATGATAGGTCTCCCATGTTCCTTTTTATCAGGTACTTGAAGCTGACACAGAGATTGGTCACGTGAAGGGGTAAAAAGGGACCTGGCATGATCCCAGGGAGCCTAGAATGTTCCAGAATAGGGGCAGTCTCTCTGGTTCCTGGGGCATTTTGTTTGGGGTTTAAACTCCAGCTTCCCATCTATTGGAGGACAGGGGACACCCCGTCTGTGGACCGAATTTGAAGATGGGTATGTGTCCCCCCAGTCCCCAGAGGCAGGGGATGTGAGAGGCTGAGGGGCCAGCCTCTCCCTCCACGGCTGGCCCCTCTGAGGGTCCCGTCTCTCCAGGCTGGGCAGGGGTGTACAGCGGCGAGCCCTGGGGCTCTGCTGCTCCACCAGAATCCCAGAGTGGTGGTGGTTGGGGGGAGAGCTTCAAGACCTGTAGCTCTTCCTTTTCATGTTATAAACTGGGAATCTGGACACCTGATACGGTCAAGTCAGTGATGATCTTGCGGAGAAGAGCCTCATGGTGAGGCTGAAGCTTTTAAAGGAGCTGGGAACCCCTGAGGGAGAACGAAATTAGAATGGTGTGTGCATTCCCCCGGGGAATGGTCCTGGGGAGCTTTCTAGTATTTGCAAGAAGCCTGCATACATAGCTGTTCACAATGGCTGATCTGATGGTGGACCCTGGTCTCCTGGTGGGAGGCAGGGATTGGACGTGTCCACTAGCACAGAGATGGGCAGGAGGGCACCTGCTGCCTGCCAGGGAGGGGTGAGGACTCGGGAGGCAGCCCCCAGTGGTGAGAGCCCACCCTTCCCCCAGTCTAAACAGCGCCCCACTCCCTCCCGCCCCCTGAAGAAATGCAAGGCCCCAGCTGATGGGCTGTGTTTGTGGCCAGACCAGGGCCCTTTTGTTAAGCAAACACAGCAGCCCTCCATTTAGCAGAAATAGCTCTGGAGCGAAGAGAGAGTGAGTGTGTCCACAAACCCATTTGCCGTTTAGGTGTCAGAAATAAATTTTACCACTGGAGTCTGTAGCATCTGATTAGTGAATTATTCAGTTGGGATATTGCGTTCCCTCTGACCTCATTAGTAACCCCGAGGTGAGAGGGATGCATTAGAGTAACCACCAGGCTGTCACGGAGGAGCAGAGTGGGGGCATTAAAGTGGATTAAAGTGCTTTACCAAGAACTACAGCACAACTCATAAAAACAGCGCATTGTTAAACCAGGGCTCAGCAAATAAACAGGCGGACGCCACTGGGAGGAGGCGGTGGCNNNNTGGAGGTACAGAAGGGCAGGGAGGGGGAGGCGGACAGCTTGTAGCTGCGTTGGCAGTTCTGCCTGTCTGGCTGGTGGCATTGGGGACCTGAGTCTGGGTACCCTGTCCTTCTCCTAGCCTAGCTGATTTTTGCCTTTGTGTGCAACCCTTTCTCAAAACAGCTGACCCCTCCCATGGTCATCCTTTTTCGCCCTCTTTTGCCAATGGGTCTGAAAGTGCTGGAGAGTTAACTAGTTCAGAACATGTGAGACCTGACTGCATATGTAATATGTTCTGGCCTCTTACTCGGAGTTTTCCATTTCAGCAAAATCTCCTGCTGCCTCTGGTTGATACACAGTCACCTGGCAGAGCTAGAGCTCCAGCTTTCCGATTTACCCCCATGGGGAGAGAACCCAGACCTCAGGTCCTGGGTCTAGAAGGTGTGCTAGAAAGACTGCGCTCGCCCACGGATCAAAGGGAGGCCTGGGGTGGGGATGAATGAGCCTCATCTTTTGTTCTTCCTGAGGAATTCACATCCCTTCTAGCAGTTCCTTTTGTTGTTGTTCAGCGGCTCAGTCGTGTCCAACTCTTTGTGACCCCATGGACTGCAGCACGCCAGGCCTCCCTGTCCATCACCAACTCCCAGAGTTTACTCAAACTCATGTCCATTGAGTCGGTGATGCCATCCAACCATCTCATCCTGACATCCCCTTCTCCTCCTGCCCTCAATCTTTCCCAGCATCAGGGTCAGGTTTTATGTATTCCAAACTATTCTTGGCTTGCAAACCCAGCCTCGTTGAGCAGACCTTTGGGTCTGGCACCCTCCAGAGTGAGTAAAGGATGGAAGAAAACACTGGAGGGCCAGCCCTCCTGCTGCTTATCCAAGCCAAGGGCTCACCAAACCTCCTAGCCTTTGCTTCAGGGAGTGGAACCTGTTGTCTAATCTTTAACACACAGACTCTGTGCCCAACAAGAGTGCTCTTGTCTCCAACAAGGGAACCCTAAGCCATGGGTAGATGAGGTAAACAGGATCAGATTCTGAAGGCTGATATCTAAATAGTGGTTACTAACATAGCAGAGCCCAAGAACTCATCTCTATTATGGCAGAGCATTGCTCATGAAGCAAAAGGTACTGGGGGCTCCTTGGCAAGGGGACAGGGACAAGCCCATGAATGGGGAAGGCGAGGAGAGGGTGAGCTGCAGCATTCCAGATCTGGATGGAGCTATAGAGCCCAGGGCAGGGCTGCTGAGGGCATATCCTCTCCTTTGTTTGGGGTTGGGGCCGGGCTGGTGTTCAAGGTGGTCTCAGGAGACCCGAGCCCCAGTTCGTGACCGGTGTGTGTTTGCAATTGTTTGTTCAGCAGCAGTCGCAAATGGATGCTAAAAGGCTTTGTGGTTCATTGATGGTCATGCTCCTCTCCAGCCCATTCTTCATCCATTTCTTAGGTGAGCCGCAAGCCCTCTACTGGCAGCCCCCACTACCGCTCTTGCTTGGTGCTGGGTCCTAAGCCCTGCCTGTTCTCGACCCTCCATGCCGGCAGTCATAAGAACTGGATTCCTCTGTACCTGTGTTTTGGAGACCCTTGGCAAGGCTGGGGTCTTGCTGGCTTCCCCCTGAGCTCTGAGCTTGTAGTAACTGGCAGAGCAGGTCCACATGGGAGCAGCTGTGGTCCAGTGGAGGAAGTAGTTCATTGAAGACACCCACAAGGCACTGACTCACACAGGGAGAGAGGCCAGAGAGAGGGGCTGGTGGGAGCTCCATTCTCATTTCACTTTGGAGTGTGTTGTGCAGGCTCAGTTGTGTCCAACTCTTTGCAGCCCCATGGACTGCAGCCCACGGGGCTCCTCTGTCCTTGGAACTTTTAAGTGGTCCCCAAACTTGGACTCTTAATGCTGATCCCCCTGTGAAAGGTGTAGATGGAATGACTGTGCAGATGAAGGCAGGACCTCCTTTTTACACGCCAAGAGTGTCTTCCTCACAATCTGGAACATATGGGGACTAAGCCAGATGACTAAGGGGTGGGGGTTTCTGTTTCTTTCCGGGGTTCTAGAAAGGCGGTAGTGACGGTGGCACAACTCTGTAACTATATACGCTAAAAGTCCCTGAATCGTGTACCTTAAATGGGTGAATTGTATATGATGTGAATTACGTCTCAACAAAGCTGTTAAAAATAATCGGTGCCCCCTTCCCCCCAGTCCAGTGGTTGTTTCCTTTCCCTTCTCCCTTGGAAGTAGGTCCCTCCCTGGCTTTGTGCTTCTTCCCCTCAGGGAGAGAAGCTGAGAAATATGAAACGCCTGTAGGCCTCACAGGCATTTGTGCTTCAAAAGCCTAAACCCCCATCAAAGTTAGATGAATTATGGAGACATGAAAGGAAGCAGAAAGAGATACTTGGGTACAAACCAAGTGTCTTGGAGAAGCAAAAAGGAAAGCTAGACTTTTCATTCTGGACCGGAAAGAAATCCTAGGCAGGAGCAGGGAGGAGGGAGGTGTGCTGGTTCTAGAACGGTGGGGGCTCCTGCCCTGAGAACCCCCAGGGAGGAGGGTCCCATGCAGATGTGTCTGCATGGTGATGTACGTGGTGAGTGTCCACCTACTAATGATATGTAACCAACTGCTCTGAATTTCGCAAAGTGTTTTGTTATGTTCACAGTCTCTGTGGGTCAGGAATGCAGAAAGAGCACATCGGGAATGGCTTGTCCAAGGAGCACACTGGGGAGAAGCAAAAGCTGGGGATGACTTGCAAGGGGGGGGGGGCTGGAATCATCTGACGGCTACTGCCTCTCGTGTCTAGCACTTTCTCCTGTCTGTCAATGGGGAGTCAGCTGGGGCTGTCAGCTGGAATATCCACAGGTGTCTTCTTTATGTGTCTGCTTGGTTTCCCTCATGGGGGCTTCCTGGTAGCTCATATAGTAAAGAATCTGCCTGCACTGCGGGAGACCTGGGTTCGATCCCAGGGTTGGGAAGATTCTCTGGAGAAGGAAATGGCAAACCCACTCCAGTGTTCTTGCTTGGAGAATCTTATGGACAGAGGAGCCTGGCGGGTTACAGTCCATGGGGTCGCAGAGTTGGACGTGACTGACATTACCACTTTGGAAAATATGGCCTGCCATATGGGATCATATGCAGCCTTGAGAAAGTGTCCTTGTCTCAAGCTCTGTGCAGAAAAAAGCACTGAGCCATCAGGCCAAAACGGGCCACACAGAGAGGGATGGGGAATGGTCTGACAGTGGTCCCCTGCGTGGAGAGGTGGCCAACGGCGTCCCTCACTCTGTGTAGCCCCCGTCATGTCTTGGTGCAGCTGAAGTCATGACCTAACCCCAGGAAGTTCGATGGGCAGGAAAGCCTCAAGATGGACTAAGATGACATTTCTGCCAACTAGGAAGAAAGGGGCTCAGGATAGGAAGTGATGTAGAGGGTTGGAATTGAGGTTTGCAAAGAGCTTGCACACTTGGAGTTTGTAGCATGAACTTTGTTCTTGCTCTGCATTCATTCATCTCTACAAAGAGGTAACCACGGGGACAAGGGACAAACTCCGAACGTGAAGCTAGCATTAAGGGCTAACTCCAGCCTTTCAGCCGCCCCACGTCTCAGTCCATGCTGCCCCAGCATGCTGAGGTTCCATGCCAGAACGTGGAGGATTGCTGTCTTTAGCTCTGTGCCCAGAATAGGATGAAGTGCAGTGTTCAGGAGCGGTCATCACATCACTGCCCTACATCCCAAACCGGATATGGTCCCTCTTAAGTCTGAGGGAGTCATATACCTTCCCCTAGAGCCTCAGAAGTTTGTCCAGAGCCACCAGTGTGTCCTCTGTCACTCAAAAACAACCTGTTCATTGTCAATCAGTGACTCTCAATGAGGGGCTATTTTGCCCCGCCCCCAGGGGATACTTGGCCAGGTCTGGGGACATTTTTCATTGTTACAGCTAAGAGGGTTGCTACTGGCATTGAGTGGGTGGAGCTCAGGGACAGTGCTAAACATCCTTCAGGGCACAACCAGCCCCTCAATAAAGAGGAATCCAGCCTGAAATGTCATTAGTGCCAAGACTACGAAACCCTGGTCCAGGGTTCCCAACAAGAAATAGATCCTTACCTCTAAGGTAAGATCCTTACCTCGAAGATCTATAAATTTTTGAAACACTTGTCCACTTTTACTCTCCTATCAGAATGGCATCCCTCCTCTTGTCCCATGTGTGTGCTCAGTAATGTCCGACTCTTTGCGACCCCATGGACCGTAGCCTGCCAGACTCCTGTGTCCAGGGGATTCTCCAGGGAAGAATACTGGAGTGGGTTGTCATTTCCTCCTCCAGGGGATCTTCCCAACCGAGGGATGAAACTCTCATCTCCTGAGCCTCCTGCATTGCGTGTGGATTCTTTACCACCAAGTCACTGAGTCACATGGGGAAGCCCATGCCCTCAAGGTGGTGACAATTTTTTCTCTATTTTCCATAAAAAAATCTAGCCAGGCAAAGTTCCTTGGGAGTATGAAATTTGAGTCAGTGGGTGACTTCTTTTTGCCTTTTGCAATCGTTCTCACGCTAAATATAATTTTTTATTTTTAAGGCATCATGAAATCTGCCTTCCTTATAGACCAAAACATTCTCCAAGGTAACAGTGAATTTTACAAATGGGAAAAATAAGGTTACTTGACAAGAAAAAGGATGGCGGGACCAGGGGACCTCAGAGGATGGCAGGACCTCAAACAAATGACTTTAGTTTGAGGTCAGAGATCATGAGTTTGGAGAAGCTGAAAGGAAGAACCTGGAGTGACTCCTTGATTTTGGTTGCAGGGATTTCCAAGAAGGAGTGATCACAAAGGCTGACTGATGGAGAGGGTGGGGAGACAGAGGCTTTGAGAGATGAAGAGGGCCAGCCAGAGGGGCAGGCAGTGCTGTTCCGGGGCTGTGTCCCCAGGGGGAGACTGGTCCTGGGAACTGCAGGACCAGAGGCGGAGGGGCAGGTGAGCAGTGGCTTTGTGCTGCTCAGAGAAGACAGAACTAGAGGATGGATTTGGCTTCCTTGGGGAACAGAGAAGGATTGGAGATGAAGACAGGCAGAGAAAGATGGAGAAAAAAGGAAGAAGAAAAGAAAGAAAGGACGAGAGGGAAGGACATGAGAGGAGACAGACCGAAGAGGCAGAAGGTAGAGAGCATTGTCTGGAGATGGAGACGAAGCAAAGGGGTTAAGTGGGTGAGCTTGTGAATGACCTAGCGTCCTGTTTGGTTCCAGGTCTCTGTAAACCTGGGACTTCCCAGGTGGCGCTAGTGGTAAAGAGCCTGCCTGCCAGTGCAGGAGACATAAGAGATGTGGGTTCAATCCCTGGGTGGGGAAGATCCCCAGGAAGAGGGCATGGCAACCCACTTTAGTATTCTTTTCTGGAGAATCCCATGGACAGAGGAGCCTGGTGGGCTACGGCCCCTGGGGTCACAAAGAGGCAGACACAACTGAAGTGACTTAGTGTGCATGCACACCTTGCCAAGGACCTTTGTGTCTCAGACTGACTGGCAGAGGGTGGTCTTCTTGGTAGGACCTCTACAGAAGGGGCAGAAAAGGAAGCAAAGACATTAGATCAAGATCAGGACATTTGGAAAAGGGCTCCAAGACCCTAGAAGTCTGGGCGCACCCAGGGGTGCAGCCAGGGAACCTCCAGTCACCCAAGCCAAGTCCTTTGTGTTCAAGAATGGCACTGATTTTCTGTGTAACAGAGACACACAGAGACGGGGCAGAACCTCTGGAGCACCCTTCCCTCCTCTGGGGAGTGTTTGTGGGGCTGGGTGGGCAGGCGTGCTGCTGTTCCACACAACTTGCTATTTTGGACCCACCAAAATCTGTTTTTCCTGGGTCTCCACTCAAACACGAGTGACAAGATGCCTTGCAGCGATCTCTTTCCTTAACCCCTTTTACTGGGCCATCTGTTCAGAGCTCAGATGTGTGCTTCTCCTCGGAGTCGTTATCCCATTATCCAGGCTTCTCGCCCGCAGCAGATTCCTTCCTTCCCAACTGCTCCTGCCGCACGTGATAAAGCCCAGCCCCTTGCTGATGTCCAGAGAGACAGAGATGTCTGCGGGCCCGTGGGCCAGCGGATCTCAGTTGAATGGAAATCCCAGAGGCCTGGTTCCCTGTTCAGCCTTCTTCAGATCTTAGCTTGTGCCTCACCTCCATCCAATCCCTAAGCTGGCTTCAAAACCTGTCCCTCCTCTGCGTGGCGGTGGTGCCTCCATCATGGTCAGTGGGAAGCTGGGGCATTTCACAGCACACCCTGATCCTGCTGAAGGGTCTCTGGGGACCCTGCACTGTCCAATAGAACTTTCTCCTGCGATGGAAATGTTCTGTATCTTCCCAGTCCAATATGGTAGCCACTAGCCACCTGTGGCAACGGAACCATGAAATGTGGCCAGGGGGACTGAGCAACTGTATTTTTAAATTGTAGTCAGTTAAGTTTTAATTGACTGAGATTTCAACTTAACGTAACCTCAGAGCAGCAGCTTCCCATGTAGCTCAGTGGTAAGGAATCTGCCTGCCAATGCAGGAGACAGGTTCGATACGTGGGTCAGGATGATTCCTCTGGAGGAGGAAATGGCAACCCGCTCCAGTATTCTTGCCTGGGAAATCCCATGGACAGAGGAGTCTGGTGGGCTGTAGCTCATGGGATCTCATAGAGTTGGACACAACTGAGCTCGCATACATGCACACAGAGCAGCAGTCATCACCGCAAACCTAGGAACTGGCTAGAAATGCAGAATCTCGGGCCTTACCCCAGAGCTCCTGGATCAGAATCTCTGGGGCTGGGGTCCCGCCATCTGGGGCCAATGTTAACTCACCCTCCGAGGGGTGTTTACACACAGGCTAATTCCACCCAAGTCCTTGGGAAGCCCAGCTCATCTCTGAACACTATTGCCCACGTCACCTGAGCCTTGGGAGAACCAGGGCTCCAGAAGCTGGCTCCAATCCACCTTTGGACCCCTGCCCTGGGTTTGCTGTCCACACCTCAGGCAGAGAAGGCAAAACTGGCCTCCGCTGGTGCTTCTCACACGTCCTCATAGCAGGCACCAGGCTGTGGGAAAGTCTGAGTAATGAATGCAGCGGAGAGGTGTGCTGGCTTTTTCCATTCGGTTGCTGAGTGCCTTTCCCTGTGGGTGGGGTGTGCAGTCAGCACCCACCCAGGAGCAGTCTTCCCCGCGAGAACAGGCCTGGCCCCCGCGTACCCCCTCACCCACGGGAAGCTGGGAGCTGGCTGGCAGCGGTGTCGAGCCCTGCCTGAGAACTCTCAGCAAGGGGCTCCAAGGGCGCTCGGTCCTCTCTGTTCTTTCTCCCTAGCCAGTATTTATTGAGCTCATCACACAGGTTCTGGGGGCTTCCCTGGTGGCTCAGCGGGTAAAGAACCTTCCTGCAAAGCAGGAGACACAGGAGACGTGGGTTGGATCCCTGGATTGGAAGGATCCTCTGGAGAAGAAAATGGCAACCCACTCCAGTGTTCTTGCCTGGGAAACCCCATGGACAGAGGAACCCGGTGGCTACAGTCCAAAGGGGTGCATAGTTGGACCGGACTGAAGCAACTGAGCCTGCGCACACACACGGAATTTCATCTGTGATTCACTTAATATCGGATCATGTGGAAACCTCCATCCCCGTTCCTTCTCCCTTTGTCTCTTTTCTCTTTCTGATTTTCATTGCCGTCTTCCAACTCACAAGAGTGGAGTTGGGTCCCAAGCAGGATGCTTCCTGACTCCAGAGAGCAGCACAGGCAAGGCAAGTGCAGGCCCCCTTGACGTTAGAGGCTGGGAGGAGCCACCCAGGATGTCTGGGAGAAGATAAGTGGCATTGTCCAGCCTGAGGGCACCTTTTGGCACTTGGCCTGCAGTGGCTGCCACGTGACCCCTTCCCAGGACATCAGAGTCCCCAGGAGAGCTCAGTCCTTCCTGCCCCAGGAAGATTCCGTGTATTCTTCCAGCACTTTCCAGGCCTGGTTCTAACCCTCTTCACTCTCTGTCTCTCCCCTGCATCCACTTTCCCGGCTCCTCTCCAGCTCTGCCCTCCGTCTCATTCCCTCTCCTTCACACAGACTGCTGTCCTGGGGTATGGCTGCTCCAGCTTTCCCCATGGCGTCTTGTTTCCTTTGGAGCATCCGTATCACCTTGGATGTTTGCCTTCTGCCCTTGGGGTGGAAGATAAGGGTGGGGAGTGCTGGGATGAGAGGGGGTGTGACAGCCAGGCCCAAAGTGACTTCAGGAGGTTTTCCCTGTGTGGCCAGTAGGTGGTGCTAGATGCCAGCCGAGGCCCTGCTGCTGCGTTGGCTAAAACTGCAGCCCCGGCTTACAGGAAGAGGGGCCTGCCTGTCCAGCAGCCCTTTTTAATGGGATGCCAGACACCCCAGGCTTCAGGGTTGATCTGGGACAGGTTGGGAGAATGCAACTGCTCTTCTTCACCCAACCCGGTGGCCCTTACAGGCTGGCCTCCCTTCTAGGACTTGGAAATGAGTTGAAAAGCACCTGCCTCACCTTTTCCTCCCCAGAGGGCTTATAACAACTGAGATACAGGACTTTGGCTGCACCCTTGCTCAAATATCACCTCCTCTAAGTGGGAGCGGTCTCTCTCCTCTAGGAGCTCAGAGCAAGCTTGACTTCACCCCACTGGGGCACCTTTACACAGGGCAAAAATGAGTTGTTTCCATGGTTCCCTTACTGTCAGCTTCTGCAGCTTCTGGGATCATTTCCTTTTTTAAAAACTTTTTTTTTGTTTTTTTTTAAATTGGTGTATAGGGTGGCTCAGATGGTAAAGAATCTACCTGCCGTGCAAGAGACCTGAGTTTGATCCCTGGGTGAAGCATATCCCACAGAGAAGGGAATGGCTACCCACTCCAATATTCTTGCCTGGAGAATCCCCATGGACAGAGGATCCTGGCAGGCTGCAGTCCAGTGGATCACAAAGAGTTGGATATGACTGAGTGACTTGACGTTTTCACTTTCACAGTCGATAAACAATGTTGTGATAGTTTCAGGTGGACAGCAAAGGGACTCAGCATACATATGATGTATCCATTCTCCCCCAAACTCCCCTCCCATCCAGGCTGTCACATAACATTGAGTAGAGTCCCCGTGTTATACAGTAGGTCCTTATGGGTTATCCCTTTTAAGTATGACAGTGTGTACACGTGTATCCCAAACTCCTGGGGGTTATTATAATTCTGATCATTCTGCGTATCTACGTAACCTTCCCAGGCCCCTGTGCTCAGCACATGCTCAGAACTGGGTGCGTGATGGAGGGAGTGAGTCGATGACTGCACGGAGGCTGTACTACCCTTCCCCCTCGGAGGTCTTTAGAACTGAGGTGGTCCCTCTGCCTGGGGGTTTTGGCCATAGCCCAGTGGAGAAACAGTGGGAAGGATGGGCTTTGAAGGCCCTTGGAAGCCAATGCCTAGCTCAGAACTTGAGAGTCTGTTGAATATGCTTTATTTCCCTTCATCTGACATACATCTCTCCAAGCAAAAAAACCTCCTTGTGTACAAAGAAACCTCCCCACATCCTGAGGAAGAGGAATGACAAGAAGCCTGGGCACTGGGGCTCTGGGACTTTGGTCTTAGCTCCCCAAGTGGTAAAGAACCCGCCTGCCAGTGCGGGAGACATGAGATGGGTTTGAGCCCTGTGTTGGGAAGATCCCCTGGAGAAGGGCATGACAATTCTCTCCAGTATTCTTGCCTGGAGGATTCCATGGACTCGTGGCTCCCAGGCCTGCTTCTCTCCACCTAAAGAGCCCTGGCTCCTTCGCTGGTTTCTCGAGTTTTGACTCTGTCCTGCTTGTTCCCCTCAGTGTCTGTTTCAGTGCGTCGCATCTTTCAAAAGGCAGCGCTGGCTCTTTGTGGGGACATACAGCAACAGAGATCGGGAAGTAACAAAGGGAGAAGGAATGGAGGTGAGGGTTTCAACATGAGCTGGCATTTTATCCAATCCCAAGACTTGGATAAAATAAGCCAGACGGACTTGTAGCCAACATGTACTGGGGGAGGGGTAGGTGATTATTCTGGATCTGCAAAGATCTGGACAGACAAGAACAGAAGGATGGAGCAATGAGGTGTGAAATAACAAAGATGAAAGTCAAGTTCTGCCTCTAAAGCCAACTGGATGCAGGAGGCAAGGCTTCTGAGCTGCCAGCAAGAAAAGGCTTTGGTGTTTCTAATTGATCATTGGAATGACTGATGCTGAAACTCCAATAACTTTGGCCACCTGATGTAAAGAGCCAACTCATTAGAAATGACCCTGATGTTGGGAAAAATTGAGGGCAGGAGGAGAAGGGGGCAACAGAGGATGAGATGGTTGGATGGCATCACTGACTCAATGGGCATGAGTTTGAGCAAATTCGGAGAGATGGTGAAGGACCCTGCTGTGGTTCATGGGGCTGCCAAGAGTCTGAGCGACTGAACAGCAACAATTGAGCTGAGACAGCCGTGAGACGGAAGCGCAGCAGGAACGAATGCTCAGGGTGAAGACCGGAGTTCTGAGCTGCTCTGGCCAGCCACCCTCGGGACGTTCTGTTCAGCTCTAGGAAACTTCCTCTGTGATCCATTTCATACCAGCTGGTTTTGAAGCCCTCTCCTCCGTTCCTTCTCCCTTTGTTACTTCCCGATCTCTGTTGCTGTATGTCCCCACAAAGAGCCAGCGCTGCCTTTTGAAAGATGCGACGCACTGAAACAGACACTGAGGGGAACAAGCAGGACAGAGTCAAAACTCAAGAAACCAGCGAAGGAGCCTGGGCTCTTTATCGTGGGGGGAGCCAGGCTTGGGAGCCACGAGGCTGCAGATGAGCCAGTCTACACGGCTTGTGATGCCTGCTGAGCAGACGTGACTGTGGAAGCGGCAGAGTTCTCTGGAGGTTTGCCAGCCCAGGGTGGGGTTGAGTTTGAAGCCCTGAATTTCCCTCTGGGCCACAGAGACTGACCCTCTACTCCAGGGTCTGCCTTGGGGCCACTTAGCCACAACCTGAAGCAGCTGTAAAGGTCAGTGGCCTCACAGCTCAGTGTCTCCCACTGGTCCTGTGGCTGCACCCCAGCTATTTGCTGGGCCTGGAGTTGCTAATTGTGATGAATTCCCTTGCGTCTCGGGATGAGGACAAGGGCCATCAGCAGAGCTTCCGTCCTTCTGGGTCCCAGAGGGACAGCTCAGATACGAAGCTTTCTGTTGCTCACCCTCACCCCCTTCTCAGCAAGGAGCTGGGGTTCAAATTCTAGCTTGGTGATCCTAGTCAAGTCAGGGATCTTGGTCAAGGCGACCTCTCTGAGCCTCACCCTGACCTGGGTGGTGACAGGTCCCCTCTACATTGACCATCCTTAGGAGCCACCTCCTCCACCTGCCATACTTCCCAGATGAGGGCCCTGCCCAGAGACTGTTGTGTCCTGGCCTAGAGTCAGGGTGACCCACCTGCCTAGTCTGCCCTGGAAGGAGGGCTCCCGGGCTGCAGGATTTTCAGTGCGAAAACCTGAGAAGTTTTGAGCGATCTTTGAAGGACAGCTCAGGGCTGACACTGAGGACCAGTGCTCCCACGTGCCCTCGGAGTTGCTTAAATCCCCGCACAGCTTAGGGACCCAGGGCAGCACCTCTGGTGCTATGGGCTCACCCTCCCTTTCTCATTTGCCAGCCGTTCATTGCACGCTAGAATGTCTAATGCATGTGGAAAGGAGCCCGAGTCTCCCTCTCTGATCGTTCCATCCTGGGAACCAGTGCCTTGTGGTGTCCACTGCTGGGAGCCGGGAGGAGTGACCCGTGCAGGCCGACTTTGCAGGAGGACAGCACAGCTTTGTTGCCCTGTGAACACTGGTGACTGTGTGGCCCCTAGGTGTCCGGGTTGGCTCTGGCCAACACTCAATATTCTGGGATGGACAAAGTTGACTTTGAGCTCAGTACCCGACTATCCTTGGAGCCAGGAAGTCATTGTGGTTGCTGGCTCTGTTCTCAGATCCTTTTACTTCCTTTCAGTTTGTCCCAAGGTCCTGCAGGAAGGGGAAGCCCGTCTCTCAATGCCCAAGAGACCCCACGTCGCTGAGGCCCCTTCCGTAAAAACAGATGCTAATCTCCCACGGAGTTGGGTAGGGTGTTCAGCCCCCATCTCCCTTCAACTTCAAACTCTGTCCAAAGACCACACTGCCCAGTTTGCAAGTTTTGTCCCTGGGACCGCAAGAAAGATTCTGTTGGAATGGAAGATGGGGGAAGGAAAGAGGACTTGTTATTTTCTGGTTTAATGTTCTAGTTTAATTCAATGCATATTAGATTGACACAGACTCCGGACTCTGTGCAAATACAATAGGTCTGGTTTCAAGGCACCTAGAGTCCTGGAAGGAGGCAGAAGTATGTCTGGCCGCCTCAGAACAGGAGAGGTCACAACACATGTTGAGCCGGCACCCTCTCAACATCCATGGGGGCGAAGAGGTTAGTAGGGAAACTTGGGGAGGCTTGGACATCTATCCAAGGAGGGTGGATGTCCAGGGCTCTGAAAGCAAGACAAGATTCTGATGATAGACTGAGGCCATGGGGCCCCAGGACCCAAAAGGCAGAGGTGAGCGAGAGTAGGGAGGACGAAGCAGGGAGTGAGCTTGGCTCGGGAGCCAGGGCAGTCTGGTGACCAGAAGGCCGAGAAGAGATGAAGGCTGAATCTTGGAAAGCTGGTTGCTGAACAATGGAGCCTAGACCAGAGTCCTGTAGGTCCATGAAAGGTTTTAAAATAGGAGAGCTGGAGAGTAAGCCATCTTTTGACAAAAGGTCCACCACCCTGCCACTTCTGCCCCTTGAGAGCTTTGCGTTTTAATAAGGAGTTGGCCCAGCTTCCTCCTCAACCTTCCCTCCCCCGCCCCACCCACAACCGTGCAGCAGCCCGAGGCCTTGGTCTGTCTGTCTCTAGGGAGGCGCTGGCCCCTGGGGCTCTGTTCACTCCCAGCGAGCTGGAGTTGCCTGTTCTCTCTTTGCATCCGATGCAGATGGAATCCACGCCTCTAGAGGTACCCAGCAGAGGGCCTGCCCTGGAGTGGACAGGAATTCTGCATGCCTTCCTCTGCTTGGTCCTCAGCCTCATTTCCTCCCCCTTAACCTGATGACGGGAACCACCCTCCCGCCCCTATCCTCTGTCCACTGGGTCCCTCATTCCTAGCCACTCGGGCAGGGCCTTGAGGTCAGAGCTACCCAAGCTCGTGCCCGTCCTCACCATGTGACTTCAGTGTCAACCTCTCCAAGCATCTGCTTCTTCACCTGTGGAGCTGGGCCAACAAGAGGGAGGTCCCTGTGTGGTTGGGAGCCTGCTGGCACCTGCGCCGCTGGCCTTGGTGGCCCACGCTCTCCTCCCGTCTCTCCCAGTTCAGGCAGGTTCTTGGTTGGCCCTTCGGGGGGCGGGTCCTGGCTGAGGGGCCAGTGGGGTGTGGGGCTCCTTCCTGGGCCTCCCAAGATGCTGATGGTTTTCTCAGTTGCCTCTCTCCCAGGATAACACGGGCATAAGTCAGGGGACGTCAGTGTTCATCTCTGTACTGGGGTTGATGGCATCCTGTTGTAGCGGGGCTCGAGGCCTGTCTGAGGAGGACCAGCCGGAGAGGACCATGGGCCAAGGCTTCGGGGGTCAGTTCAGGCCAGAGCCAGGCCCCAAGTGGGCCCCAGAGCTGTGTGAGGACCAGCCAGCTGTGACTCCTACACGTGCCCTCCTGTCTGGCCCACATCAGTCCTGGATCAGAAACCAGGAGCTGTAGACGGGTGGAGACTAGAACCTTTTCCCCAGAATCAGTTTAGTTCAGTCACTCAGTCGTGTCTGACTCTTTGCGACCCCATGGACTGCAGCATGCCAGGCTTGCCTGTCCTTCACCAACTCCTGGAGATTTCTCAAACTCATGCCCATCGAGTCAGTGATGCCATCCAACCATCTCATCCTCTGTCATCCCCTTGTTCTCCTGCCTTCAGTCTTTCCCAGCATGCCCCAGGATGCCATGCTGCAAAGTGGAGACCCCTCAGCTTGCCAGGGATGGTCTCTGACAGAAATGGGAGAGGCGGGGTCTTCTACTGGGAGCCTTGGGGGGAGAGCCCAACAAGGGCAGGGGACCCTTCTGCTTCTCCTTTAGGGGCTGGGAGGGGGCCGGAAGCAAGGCCAGCTCCACAAGAGTCAGCCAAGATAAAGAAGGACACCACAGAACCTCAGGACTTGGCAGGAGTGCCCTGGACTTCTGCCAGGACCCAGCTAGCTCACTGTCCCAACTGGGAGGGGTTTGTGGAATCCTCCAGTTTCAACCTGTCCATTTTGCAGATAAGGAAAACAAGACCAGGCAAGTACCATACTTGGTGATCAGCATCTTATTCTCAAAGCAGCTGCAAAGGATCTCAGTACACAGAACCATGTCCAGCAAGCAGGTAAATGAATAAAAACAATGCAAAGAGTGACTTCCCACACTCAGAATTAACCTCTTCTTCACATCCTGCTCTCTGCTGCACATCACAGGAGACAGTCTGCTCTCCTCCTTGACTGGGCAGGCAAACCCCGAGTTGTGTGAGACTAGAGACCAAGTCTGACATTCCCACTAACTTGCCTGGCCTGCGGCTTGCTCTCAGTCAAGTCTTGGGATGGTCCGGGGTTCTTTTTCACATTCTCCGTGAGTCTGTCTGAGGCAGGGGTCCGCAGCCTCTGGGCCCTGGACTGGTGCCTTCTGTCAGATGAGTGGCAGCATGAAATTAGAAATAAAATGCATAAGAAATGTAAATGACCTTGAATTATCCTGAAACCATCCCCCCTGCCCCTGAGTCTGTGGAAAAATTGCCTTCCGTGAAACTGTTCCTGATGCCAAAAAGGTTGGAGACCGCTGATCTGAAGTGAGGGATGCTGGGAGTGAAAGGATATTCCCATCATGCCCCACTGCAGTCCAAGAGTCAGCTGGAGAGAAACAGGCGGCCTTTCTGCTCACTGCCCCCCAGCACGGAGTCAGCAAATTGGCCATCCTTAGGAAAGGTCAGCTGAATCAGCCCCCCTGCATGAAACGTGCTTGGTATTTTTAGAAGATTTTCAAGCCTGCACTCCCAAGCTCAGCAGGAGGTACTCGGAATCTTTGGCTATCCACCCCCAGCCCTTGCCCAGCCCAGCACAGCCCAGCCCAGCCTAGCCTGACTGTCATAGCTCAGGCTAGTGCAGGCAGCTACCTCTGCACTGAAGCTGATAACAATCATTTTCGAGGCCAAGTGGGTAAAGCCTGACCTCTTTTAAACTGTATAATACATGCTTGAGAACCTGTCCAAATCACTGCCCCAAATCTATCTTGTGACCTTGAGAAAGTCACATTCCCACATTACCCCCATCTGTACGATCATCATATTTACCTGTGAATCCATTTTGGAGTGGAGGCTAGGTTAATAACCCAATGTATTTGAACATGCTCAGTCGTGCTTGACTCGTTGTTACCCCATGGACTGTAGCCCTCCAGGCTCCTCTGTCCATGGGATTTCCCAGGCAAGAATACTGGAGTGGGTTGCCATTTCCTTCTCTAGGGGATCTTCCCGATCCAGGGATTGAACCCGCATCTGCTTCATCTCCTGCACTGGCAGGATTCTGTACCACTGCAACACTGGGAAGCCCCGCTGCATAAACAGGAAGCCAGTAAACACCAAAAAACTGCTGTCCTCCACTGAACTCTGGGAGACTGTTGTAAGGCCTGGGCACGGTGGTGGTGGAGAATTTTGTGTTTCTTGGAAAAACCTGCTTAGAGGGATGATGTCATAGAAATCTGCCATAAAATGCTGTTGTGCTAAAAAGGTGGCTTTCCGTCTGGGGAGAGGGGTATGTGGTCCAGGAGGGTCCAGCTGTATGTGGCACGCGAGGTTCTGAGAGCTGCAGCCTAGAATCTGCTTTTTGTTGTTGTTTTCTTCTTTGTTTGAATGACAGGATAGAGGCCTTAGAATAGAAGTCTTTGGCTGTGGTCCTAACTAGCTGTGTGGCCTTAGGGACATAACTTAGTTACCTTGGGCCTAATTTTTCTACCTATAGAATGACAGGATGGGAGAGGAGCGGCTTGGGCTAAATATGTGCTTCTGAAAGTGGTCAGTTTCCACCGGCAGTTTTGTGTTAAAACCCCAGAGGTCTTTGAGGACACAAGAGCAATACACATACCAGGATCAGTCATTTTTCTCCATGGAGAGATTTAAAAACATCAGTTCACACACACTCACACACACATACACAGAAGTATCATGCAGTAGAATGACACACTCAAATTTTTAAAATACGTTTCAGGCCTGCTACAGCCCTTTTCCCACCTCTTCCTGTCCCATCGTCCCCCCCGTGCTGGTGGCTTCGTTTTCCTCTGGGCTTGGGGATTCTGCTTGGAAAAACACCAGGCTGGTTAATGTAAGATTTTGTTTCAGACGTTAGCATTCTCTAACGATAGTGTCTAATTTATTACTTTGGTTATTATTTTGGGTACGTGTGCAGAAGGAGGTGGGGTTCGTGATAAACTGACCTTACAGAAGATGACTAAATATTTTCTTTCTTCTCCCAAGAGTCCCAGGAATGGAAACTTCCGGCAGACTTAGAAGTTGAAGGGAAAGTGAACCGGTTTCCTCAGGCAGCAGAGAGTGACAGGAGAGAGGAAAGTGGGAGTCAGGAAGGAGGGTTGATACTTAAAATGTTCTATGCCGCTATCTTCCTCTCTCAGAGCTAGCAGATGAAAAGCTCGGCATCTAACCCCATCTGGCACAAGGGGGTGAAAATTCCTCCAGACACCCCTGATTAAGCAGCATTATTTGCCCCCCACCCAGCAACTGCCTTTAGCACCCACCTACCCTCGGCCCCCGCCTTCCTCCCTGCTGCACACGTATGTGCACGCCCAGCACAGTCTAAACGCTCGCCCACCCGCCACGCAGCTCCCCCGTGCTCACCTGCACAGCCGGGCTCCCACAGGTGCCCCCAGGGGCTGGCGGCTCAGGCCTCAGACT
The DNA here is from genome assembly GCA_006410935.1 of Redunca redunca. Taxonomy (NCBI): domain Eukaryota; kingdom Metazoa; phylum Chordata; class Mammalia; order Artiodactyla; family Bovidae; genus Redunca; species Redunca redunca. The sequence continues at coordinate 492,504 of SJYQ01000186.1, read as the reverse complement.
GTGCGTCCACTCCTGCCCCCCTCTCCCAACCCCCACCCATTGCTGCTGCTCATAGCCTCCCCCAGGCTTTGAGCACACACTTGCTCACCTCGTGGAAGATCAAAAATAAACTCTCCCTGGAACTTGTTCAAAGGCTAATGTGCATCCTCTCTTAATTATTGATTTGTTTATTACAGACGCTTGGGTAGGACATTCAATGAGGCTGCTGTGCCAAGGGTCCACCTCTAGAATTTGTACCCTTCGCCAGGAGGAAGCTGGGACGGCTGTATCCTCCCGGGAAGGGGTTAGTTGTGTATTAGGTGAACTCACCCACGAGGCGGGATGCAGACTGATCATCCCCTGTCTAAGCCCGCCTGGGCCCTGACCCAGCCCAGAGTCTCCCCTCCCTTCGTCCCTTCCCTGCTACTTGTTCAGTCACTAAGTCTGTCTTACTCTTTGCGACCCCACCCATGGACTGCAGCACACCCGTCCTTCACTGTCTCCTGGAGTTTGCTCAGATTGATCTCCATTGAGTCGGTGATGCTATCTAACCTCATCTTTTGCCACCCCATCTCCTTTTCCTTGTTACTAGGGGTAGACAAGTGATAGGAGAGGGCTGTCAGGGTGAAAAAGGGCAGGTGGCCCCTCTCCCCTGCAGAGGGGCAGCCTCCTCTCTCCTTACCACCTCACTAAGGACCAGTTTAATGTCAGAGGTAGTTTGATGCAGTAGGTTTGTGTCTAGAATTTTAAACTGGGCTCGGGGACTTCCCTGGTAGTCCAGAGACTAAAAGACTCCACACTCCCAATGCAGGGGACCTGGGCTCCATTCCTGGTCAGGGAACTAGATCCCACATGCTGCAACTAAGAGTTTGCACGTAGCAACTAAAGACCCCACGTGTCACAACTAAGACTTGGAGCAGCCAAATAAATAAATATCAAAACATAAACTGAATGGAACTCATACCACATACCAGCTGGGTGACTCTGGACAAGGGATGTAACCTCTCTGGCTCGGTTTCCTCATCTGTAAAATGAGGCCTGTGAGGACTCAGTGAAATCATGTCTGTAAAGGCATAGAAAAATGTTACACACTGAAGCCAAATACTGTGGTTGCAGCTGTCATTATCTTCATGGGCAGCATCATTTGCTTGTCTTCACCCCCAGAATCCCAGGACCATAGGAAGTGGCCTGCTGTGGTCCAGGGTGAAGCTACATCTATCTGGACCTGCCACATCTCAACACATTGGGGCATGGAGCCTAGCACAATCATTAACTCTTCAGGAAGGGGCTAGATCCTTCGGACCAGCGTGCTGGGGAAGGCTGCCCAGCCTTGGGCGAGCACACGGCAGAGCTGTCCCTGTGCTGAGGAACCACAGCCTCAGACACACTGGGAAGGGGTCACGGCCTACCATCTACAAAGCTGGGCTCTGGGTGCTCTTTCTTGGAGTCCTGAGGATGGTTCTAGAACTCGAAACCAGGAAGAGGGCATCCAAAGTGAAAGTGTTAGTCATGTCCAACTCTTTGCCACCCTATGGACTGCTCTGTCTAAGGAATTCTCCAGGCAAGAACACCGGACTGGGTAGCCACTCCCTTCCCCAGGGGAACTTCCTGACCTGGAGATCGAACCCAGGTCTCCTGTGTGGCAGGCAGATTCTTTACCAGAGAAGCACTCAGCCAACCACAGCCTCAGGCACACTGGAAAGGGGGTCACAGCTGTCTAACCAGAGGGCTGTGCTCCAGGACACTTTCTCTTGGCGTCCTGAGGATGGTTCTAGAACTTGACACCAGGAAGAAGGCACCGAAGGGAAAGACCAAACGTTCTCCCCCTTTAGAGGTTCATCTAGCTTCTACCGGTTGGATGAACTCATGGTGTCTCCCAGATCTGCCTCCTGGCCAGGTTTCTGAGGCCCTCTCCCCTACACCGCACCCTCACCCCATAGCTCTGGCTCTGGCAGGTCTCTGGGATGCCCTCCCCAACTCTGCACCCTCACCCCATAGCTCTGGGGAGTCATACCTTGGCTCTGGCAGGCCTCTGGGACCCCCTCCCGAACACTGCAGCCTTGCCCCATAGCTCTGGGGGTCATACCCTGGCGCTGGCCAGGGCTCATCAGGGCTGCTTGCACCAGCCTCCCACCTCCACCCCTCACCGTCACCTTCACTGCGTGCCCCACCCCCATCCCGGACTCCCGGGCTGGGCTTTTCTTTCCCGGTTCCCAGGCAGTGCAGCTGGTGCTGTGGGCTGGGGAGGGGGTGGAGGACCAGGCAGAAAGCCCGTGGGAGGGAGCTGTCTCTTAGTTCCAACGGGAAGCATGGCTCCCTAGCACCCCACCCCCCAACATAACGCTCCCCCCAAAGTCCCACACTGGTGTCTCAGCAAATAAGGCTCTTTTTTTTGGTTTTCTACTTGCTCTTGATACCCACTTAAGTGGGTGCACACGCACTGTCCCCGGTCACTGCCAGCACCAGAGGACATCAGAGCCAGGTTGGTGGTTTCTTGCTTGGAATCCCAGGTGTGCTGGGATCCTTCTTCTTCTCTGGGCCTGAGGACTTCAGGGAGTTACTTCTTCAGCCCTCTGAGGTGCTGGACATCTGTGCGGCTTAAAGAAGTAGAAGCCCAGATGGTTTCTAGCTAACAGGCAGGGCAGAATTTGTGAGCACCCTAATATGAGGTCTGAACCATCTGGTGAATGTTAGACCAGGCCCTCCCCCCACCCCAACCCAAGGAAGAATAGAAAGAAAAAGAAGGGAAAGGACAGCTACTGTATGCCAAGCCCCTAGGCTAAGTGCCTTCAGCACATTTTTATGATTGCATTCCCGAAAATAGGTCTTGGGGGAAATATCCATGAACAATGTCCAAGAGCACGTTTTTTAGGTGAAGAGCATGAGGCTCAGCAAGGTGGCGTAATATGCCCAGGTCTCCAGCTAGCAGGTGCTGGAGCCGAGGTCTGAACCACATTTGCCTGGGGCTGATGCTCAAGCTCTAGCTGTCCCTTTTGAAGAGGGGATGTAATATGTGGTGTGGATGGAGGCTGTTGCCTTGCATTTCCCTCTCTGAGATCAGCTGGTTGGTAATTGCAGGCAGATTGGGTATGAAATACTGATAGAGTATCCAAAGGTCCTGGGGTCTACCGCCTACTCAGTAGGAACCCGTGTCTGTCATTTGTGTGGTGTTCAGGGAGATCAAACCAGTCAATCCCAAAGGAAATCAACCCTCAATATTCACTGGAAGGACTGATGCTGAAGCTCCAATACTTTGGCCACCTAATACAAAGAGCCAACTCACTGGAAAAGACCCTGATGCTGGGAAAGATTGAAGGCAGGAGAAGAAGGGGACAACAGAGAATGAGATGGTTGGATGGCATCACTGACTCAATGAGTCTGAGCAAGCTCCAGGAGATGGTGAGGGACAGGGAAGCCTGAGGTGTTGCAGTCCATGGGATTGCAAAGAGTCTGACATGACTGAGCGACTGAACAACGACAACAGTGTTCACGAGATGTTTTCACATATAACATTTGATTTGATCCTTGGGATTGTTGGGCCCCCATGTTGCGGAGGAGGATGTGGAGGATCAGAGAGGTTAAGTAACATGCCCAAGGGGACACAGCCCAGTGGGCTTTTGACACTAAATGAATGAATTAGTGCAGAGCTGGGTCTGAAAGCTGACGTTCCGTGAGCCTGAGCCAGGGCAGGGGAAGGTGTGACACAGGCTGCTTTGGTGAGAAGCAGGTGGAGGAAAGGGCACCGTGGGAGGTGTTGAAGGCATAGCAGCGGCCCAGGCACTGAACAGGAGTGGGCTGGCTTGGCTCAGGAGGACAATGGGATGGAGTGGGGCCCTGGAGCTGGGGAGGAGGGTTTGGCTTTCTGCAGCATGGAAGCCACAGCAATAGGGCTGCTGGGCCTGGGTGAGGGGGGCCTGCCTAGGGCTCAGGATGTCTGGCATTGCCCTGGAAGCTACTCTTGCCAACCTTCTGACTTTAGAGCTGAGAACAGGAGCTGCTCGTCTTTCTGCTGTTTGTCCCACTAGAGACAAGTCTGTAGCCACAAGTGTAACTTTGGGTGTGGAGGAGGTGGTCACCCCAAACTTCTTTTAAGGACACACATGGGGTTTGGGGCAGCAAAATGGTTCATTAAATCACCTCTACTCCTGAGCTGGCCTGGAGGTAGATTCTGGTTTTCTCAGTGCTGATGGTCCCAAGGAAACAGACACGGAACCCTCATTTACAACGTGGTGACTGGTTTGAAAGTGCAGTGCCTGCGTGCATGCTAAGTTGCTTCAGTCATGTCTGACTCTTTGCAACCCCATGGACTGTTGACCACCAGGCTCCTCTGTCCATGGGATTCTCCAGACTGGAGTGGGAGATACTGGATACTGGATATGGTATCCAGGATACTGGAGTGGGTTGCCGTGCCCTCCTCCAGGGGATCTTTCCAATCCAGGGATTGAACCCACGTCTCACATCTCCTGCATGGACAGGTGGGTTCTTTACCACTAGCGCCAGCTGGGAAGCCCTGACAGTTCAAGGGCTTGTTCAATAAATATGCACAGAGCATCTATTACATTTTCAGTATCCTTTCAGGGGCAGGCAAGTCAGAAAATAAAGCAGGCAAGGTTCTTGTCTTCAAGGAACTTACATTTTAAACTCCCTTGAGAATCAGAAAGGTGCCAGATAGATCTCTGCCCCACCATGTCAATTTCAGCTCACTCCTGTGCCAAGTGAAGGTCATGGCCCCTGGCTGCCCTCTGGTCGGTAAAGAGGTAAGTGGCTAGGTATTGTGCAGAATGGGGTGTGATCTAAGTTACTGTGGAGAGCTTATCTGGGAAGGCACATGAGGGCGGTGTCTATGATGAAGAGCCAGTGTGTGGGTGTGTCCTGGGTGTGGAGGTGGTCCTCCCTGCCAGTGATGCTGCCTGAAGCCTCTTGCTATCACTTTTCAGGAGCTCACCTGTCTGGCTCCCTAGATGCTTGCTGATTCCTGATACCTTGATTTTATCCTTGAATCATTCTGTCTGCTCTGGACTCAGCCTTCTGAAGGATGCACAGTGGCCCTGCCTGGGAACTCCCATGTGCCTGGACCTAGGCCACACTGAGTTCTCAGCCCCGTCCAGGTGCTCACAGCCAGTGGTGAGCAGGGGTTACCCCACTAAGGGCAGACCAAAGCCAGCAACCCCTCTCCCACCTTGACCCACTCCTTCAGGAGCAGCAAGCTGGCAAGGGAACCAGGGAGGATCAAAGGGTTCTTTCTCAAAGGAGACATACATCAGCTTGGCCCACACCTTTTTCTGCAGGGACCGGGGAGTCAGACCCTCATCATTCATGACTCTGGGGTCTAGGCATCTGGCTGGAAGCATCCATGAGCAACAGCTGAGCCCCTCAGCCCAACACAATTAAGGAACTTGCAGGGGTCACTGCTCTGCAGATGTGCAGGGTGAGCTTTATGGGGGCAGTGTTTGTGGCTGAGAGTGGACAGCCGGTGCAGGCTTCCTGGGCAGGGCAGCAAAGGCCCCTGGGAACCTCAAAAGTGGAAAAATGAAGTTAACACTCACCAAGTACTTATTGTGTGTCAGGCACTGCTCAAAGGGCTTCACTGCATGATCTCACGATAACCTTGTGAGGTGTTGGCGTTTAGTGGCTAAGTCATATCTGACTCTTTTGCAACCCCATAGTCTGTGGCCTGTCAGGCTGGCTCCTCTGTCCATGGAATTCTTCAGGCAAGAATACTGGAGTGGGTTGCCATTTGCTTTTCGAAGGGATTTTCCCCACCCAGGGATCGAACCCACGTCTCCTGCATCGCAGGTGGATTCTTTACCACTGAGCCACCAGAGAAGTCCAGAGACTCTATGAATCTATCAGTCGGGGTAAGTAGAGTAAGTGGACAATCACGTGGGCAGCATCACTGATCCCTAAAGCCCTTCCAGACACTCCAGCCAGGGCTGGAGAGGAGAAACTAGGTATCCTTCAGGGAATCTTCTTTTTGTAAAAACAATATTTCATTTATTTATTTGAGTGCACCCGGTCTTAGTTGTGGCATATAGGATATAGTTCCCCAACCAGGGATTGAACCTGGGCCCCCTGCATTCAGAGCATGGAGTCTCAGCTACTGGACCACCAGGGAAGATCCCAGGGAATCTTCTTTAATGGACAGGAGAGGCTCTGGCCCTGGCAGGTGGCTCCAGGGCTTGGTGGACCTGTGCCCAAGATCTTGGGACTTCAGTCAGGGTCCTGAGCTGGGGCCTCCTGTGGTTGGATCTTCCTGCTCCTTTATACCACCTTGGTGCTTGACCATCTCTCCTCATGGGTGGGCTTTAAAAAAATTGTTTATTTATTTGGCTGTGCCAAGTCTTAGTTACAACACATGGGATCTTTAGTTGTGGCATGTGGAATCTAGTTCCCTCGCCAGGGATCGAACCGGGGCTCGCTGCATCGGGAGCGTGGAGTCTCAGCTACTGGACCCCCAGGGAGGCCCCGTGGGTGGGCTTTCACTCTCCATGTATGGTTGAAATTCCCTCCTTTGGCGCTGAGCCTTCTGGATACCATTACATCTTCTCAGCCTCCAACCATGCCTTTTCATCTTGCATCTTGAGTGTAGGCCACCCAGGAAACAGGACTTTCTTTGACCCAAGTCCAAGCCTGCCAGCTCCAGTAACTCTTTGGAACAGCAAATTCTCCGGGGATCTAGTTTTCGCTTTGTTTCCTCCTGGGCTCCCCCCTTCCCCACCCAGTCACCACTCAGAACCACAGTTCCCTTCCTGGCTCAGAGTTACGGTGGTGGGTCCCATTTCTGTTCAAACTAGAAAGTTCTGCAGCACAGTTCTTGGATTGAGGCTGACATCTTAGGAGAGGGGCATGGTGGGTAAATCTGAAACGTCTGGGGTCTGGCTTGCATCCCAGTAATTTGGTGGCTGACTTGGAGTGGGTGTTCACTGGGAAAGGGGAGATGGCTGGGTTGGAAAGGGGGCAGACGTGTGGGCAGCGGCCCAGCAGGGGTGGCACTGGGGCAGGGGGTGATGATTCCCCCGCAGCATTTTGTCTGTATGTCTCTTGATTGTCCACTCTCTTCCCTCCTTTTCTCTGTGGCAGAAAAGTTGGCTTTGGGGACACCTTATAAACACATAATCAAGGAGAAATCTCAAGTGCTCACACAGCTGGTATATGCCCTTTGGGATGAGACATGTTCAGTTTCTCTAGATGTCGGGAAGGTTGGATCACTGTGCTCTGGAAGGCAGCCCCCTACTCTGTCCTGACCTGTGGGTGATCACATCCAGATCTTAGGAATGTTCCTGTCTTCTCCACACCCCTGGTACCAGAGGGTGCCTGCTCAGCATTAAAAGGTTTCTGCGCAAAGAGTCGGACACGACTGAGCGACTGAACTGAACTGAACTGCACTGAAGGTTTATTTACTGTTCAAAACACTCTGCCCACTCCTGCCTCTTGTTGATCAGCATGGCATCCACTGGTAAGTCTCCTCCTTTCTAAGATGCTAGCTGCAAGAGATGGGAGGGATTATCCCCTGACTGACAGGTCACGATATCTCTAGGACCCAGTGGCTGGAGGCTAGGAATCACGGTGATGTGACGACCACTCTTCCTTGTCAACCAGGACATTCTCACCAAGCAGACAAGACACCCCAGATGCTCTGTACCCTTGCTGGCCAACAGTAGGGTATCTGTACTGGACAATTTCTCCTGCCCCCTCTTCGAGATCTGGCTATTCTCAGAGATTAAGGATGAATGAAGGATGAGAATATTCTCCCTTGCACTTGTAGTGATACTTCACAGGCCTGTTTTTTGACAAGGCCCTTATATCTGAAACACCCAGTTTTTGTCACCCTAACTGAATAATATTCTGAGAATCCACGCCACTGTAACCTCTTTTTTTTTTTTTTCCCTCGAAAGTCCCTTCCACCCAGGTCCATGTAGAATCAGAGACTGTCCAAGCGGGAAGGGACTTCGGGAGTCATCTCAGTACCTCTCACACTGTAATGTGCTTATGACTCACCTGGGGGAGCGTGTTAAAATGGATTTTCTGGTTTACTCAGTCTGGGGTGGGATCTCAGATATTGCGTTTCTACCAAGCTTCCGGTGATGTGGCTGCTGCTGGTCAAAGGATCACACTTTGGGCAGCATGGACCAATCTAGTCATTTATTACAGATATGAAAGCTGAGGTCTAGAGGCCATACATAAGTGATTTCCCTAAGTTCCCAAATAGAACGCTGCTCTCTCCACTCCTGGACCATCCTGTGAGCTTTTAAAAAGGCCTTCCTCCTTGTAAGTTGCCACTTCCTGCTCAGGCCTGGAGCTCCAGCATAAACATAACGCCTCATCTTAATCCCATCACACTGGCAGGATGAAAGGCTTCTTGTCTCATCAGGGCCCCTTGCTCCACAGCTGCCCTTGTACCATCTCCAAAGAGGTTTTACAAGTGTTTTAAATTTGTTCTGACATGGATGCCGCCCCTTCTCTGCTGGAAGTGTTAAAAATTATTTCTTTCTCAACAAAAGTGTGTGCGGCACCTTTAAGACACAACCATCTTAGTTCCAGGCAGGAGAACTGATGCTGGGCCAAATCCACATGGCACACCCTGCTTATGGGACTTTCCCCAGACCTGGTCTGAGAAAGGTTCTCCCTGTTTTTCTGATACCGCCTGAAAAAAGGCCAAGGGACAGCTTTGAGTATGCCTCAGTTTCCCTGATTCTCAATCAAGAAATTCAGAGCTCATCACAGACTGGCACTGGAGGCTATCAGAGATGGCCTTGGGCCAGTAGGAACTGGTTTGAGAGTCTATGGAGGTCTCCACTCTCTGTCCCCTCCTGCTGGTGGGAGGGCAAAATGCCAGTCTGGTAAGGAGGCCACACTGGCAACAGGGGGTAAAAGTCTCACCGAGGCCAAGGGAAGGTGGAATGTAAGAGGGAGTCGGGAAAAATTGCCTTTTATAGACAAGTTCTTTTCTTTCTTTCTTTCTTTTTTTTCTTGCTTCCAAGTTTACTCACAGCGACAGAGCCACACGCAGGCGCCCAGCCAGCCTGAGACTGCGCCCGGGTCGGGCCGGTGGCACCCGCATCTCCCCCATCCCCCCGTCTTGCCCGCAAGTTGCATGACCTGCATCGGAATCCACAGGGGGGCGGGGGAGAATCCTTTCAGATGCTGGATGCAGCTGAATTCAGCGTGTTCGCTTCCTCGCCTGCCCTCCTCCAAGTCGGCGAGGAGAGCGCCGCTTTCTTCTGCGTGTGAATGCTGTAGTGTGTCTGCCTGCTCGGACTTCCCTAACCCTTTCTTCTCCTTTCCCACCGCGAATGCTCCGGTTGTCTCAGCAAACATCTCACACTTGGCATTCTGACGCTGATTAAAAAGAAAAATCGCTACCAAGGCGAAGAATGGGGGCTCGCCTCCTCTCCCGCGGGGAACCGAGCTCGCGTGTCAAGCTGCACCTGCTTTGAGCCCCTACCAGGAAGGGGTGCTTGTGTGGGAGGGAAGGGGGGGGGAGGTCCTGTGCCCCCGAATCCGGAGAAAGCAGCTCGCCCACCCCCTCGCCCGGCAGCCAGCGCGGCGCACCCGATCGCCGAGCCCGAGAAGCCGGCTTCTGACGGTACTGGCCTGGTGCTTGCCAAAAAATGCCCCTTGCATCTCAATTTCCCTGGCGGTTTTTCTCGCACGCACGGTTCGCCCCGAGCCACCTCGGATCTCCAGCGCAGCCCTTTCGGCGCTAGTTTCTTCCTTCCCGGCTCCCTGTCTGTCCAAGGACGCAAAACCCGCCGCCAAGAAGGCGCAGGGGGCGCGGGGGCACCTACCCAGCGGTGTCCCGCAGTCCCCTCCCAGCCGATCCTAGCTCCCGGAGTCTAGATTACGGAAACGAATGTCGCGTAGACCGAGGACCGCACGTTCGTGGCGCGGGTCCCTGGCCCTGGGCGCCTCTCTGGGGTTCCTGTGCACCCTCGCACTCCCGATCGCCGTCTCCGAGCCTGTGCCCCTCCCCAACCCCAGCCCGGCTCGGGAGCGCTCCGCGGTCACCTCGGCCGCGTTCATTTCACTTCCTTTCGCGGTCCGGATTGCAGCGAAACCGGGCAGCGCGAGGGCCAAAAAGTGGAAAGGAGAGCGCCTTTCCGCGTCGCGCGGCCGGCTCGCCAAGTCCCCCTCCCCAGTCCAGACCCTCGCAATCCCAGCTGCAACTTTTTCCCTTCCGTCTGGCTTTTCCCTGGGCTGCGGCGAGCGGGCGCCGGGCCGCTAGGCGTGGAGCGGGCGGTCGCGCGGCTGCGGGTGGCGGTGCGGGCGAGCGCCGGGAGCCGGCAAGTGGGTGGG
>SJYQ01000186.1:448924-473076 GCA_006410935.1 Redunca redunca | reverse complement strand
GACATGGTTCCCGCCCAGGAAGATCAGTCTTGATGGGGACACAGAGAGGCTGACAGAGGGCTACGATATGGGGTTAGTGTCATGGGAGAAGGGAGCCCTATGACCTCCAAGGCATCTCTCCCCTTTCTCTCCGTGCACCCCACCCCTGCCCAGTCCCACTCCTTAGCACTGAAATTACTTACACACCGAGTAACTGCTCAGAACGTACAAGGCCCTGATATTTACCAGACGTGAGAGCTTGGTGCTGTCTCTCAACCTCTCTGGACCATCACTGTTCTCAGAGACACCCATTCACATTGATGGGTATCAACGTGCTTTGCAAACCGGGGTCCCGGGCCCTCCCTGGACTGGCTTGTTGTCATTGTTCAGCTGCTAAGTCATGTCTGACTCTGCGACTCCATGGACTGTAGCCCATCAGGCTCCTCAGTCCATGAGATTTCCCAGGCAAGAGTACTGGAGTGGGTTGCCATTTACTTCTCCAAGGATATTCCCAGATCAGGGATCGAACCCACGTCTCTTGCATTGGCAGGCGATTCTTTACCACTGAGCCTGTTTACCACGGGGCCTGTTTCTGTTCTGTGCGTGCTTTGGGCTCTTTTCTGGCGGTTCCCGGCAGTCTTGTATCTGGGCAGGTGCTGTCTTGTTCTTTGCACTAGTTGGTTTGTGAAGGAGCTTTGTCCCACAGTTACCAGTTTTGGAGACGGGATCTCCCACTTTTGTGGTGGAGCCTGGGCCCATGGGCTGGGGCCTACAACTCTGCCCTGAGGGCCATCTCCTGGCTACTGGACCCCAGGCTGCAGGTAGGACCCTCTCTGTTGTGGTCAGTTTTTCCCCATCTACTTATTTCTGATAATTTTTAATTGAGGCTGATCCTCTGAAGAGCAGGGATTAAGATAACATTTATGGCTGTCCTACTGGGCGGGAGAGTATTTGCCTGTATAACCTTGCTTATGAGCAGCACCTGCTAAATGAAGCTTGCGTTCGCAACCTTGCCTCTTCCCAACTGTGTGACCCTGGGCTGGCTACTTTTTTGATCACAGTTTCCTCACCGGAAATAACACTGATAAGATTTTGATGAGAATGTGCACACACATGTGCATGTGTGTGCAGAACTCTTAATGCTGGTCTCTCTCATTTTCTTCTTCTCATTACCATTCTCCAGAACGTCACCCCACAGGCATGGATACTTTTAATGACCGTCACCTGCTCTTCCTGAGTCCAGTCTCTCCTCCTCCCAGCCCATCCTACATACTGTACCAGATGCATGTTTTATTTATTTTTTTCTTAAAAATTTTTAAATTGGAGGATAATCGCTGTATAATATTGTGGTGGTCCCTGCCATCCATCAACATGAATCAGTCATTATATATATATATATATATATTATATATATATACACACATCTCTCCTCCCTCTTACCCTTCCCTTCCCCCACTCCATCCCTCTGGGTCGTCACAGAGTGGGCTGGGTTCCCTGTACTGTACAGCAGCTTCCTACCAGTCATGTTTTACGCACGATAGTGTATATATGTCATCGCTACTTTCTCAGTTTGTCCTACCCTGAATTAATCTTTTAAACCTAGGTCTTCCATTAGAACAATTCTTGGGCCCTGAGAGTTTCAATGGCTCTTTTGCCTGAAAGGCAACTCAGTGTCATAGGAAGAGTAGTAGCTTCTTTGGCCAGATCGCCTCCAGTTTAAATCCTGGCGCTGCGGCTGCTGCTGCTGTGTGAGCTTAGGCAGGTTACCTAATCTTTCTGAGCCTCCATCTTTTCATCTGAAAATTTAGGCTTCCTAGATCCACCTTCCTAGAGCAGCTGATTAAATGATGTTGCAGTAGGTGCCTGGGATCTGGTGGGGACATAGAGGCCAAACTGGCAAATATACAAGTCAAGTCTCTCAGAGGTGGAGGGCAGGGGTATTTCTGGGCCCGTGAAAGGTGGGAATAGAGAGGAGCTTGGGACCTGGGCCAGCGTATAGGGAGGCAGCAGAATGATCAAGGTGGCGTGTAGTTGGGAAAGTGACAGGGTAGCTGAGGCATGTTTCGGCTTAAGAGCAGGGAGACCGTTATGGTTGCTGCTGATAACATCAGTTGGGAAACCAAGTGGCAGGGCCTGCCTGCCCCACTCCTCAGCCTTGGGAGTTTAGGTGCCAGGAACCTCCATGCAGGGAACCTCAGGAGCGCCCAGTCCCTTGCAGCTGTCGTTCTGTGCAGTTTTGCTGCTCTTTTTGCCCAGTGTAGCCTCTGGCTCTCTGGATGATTATCTTCCGGTTATCGTAATTGACGGGGCTTGTCAGCTACAGATGGGGCTCCAGAACCAGCCCTTGGAGAAAGAATGCATAAGTTCTACGGGAAGGGTGACTAGGAATCCCTCCCATTCACAGCCTTCCATGCACATTCATTCCAGTTCCATGATCAGCCACAAGAGGGCACTAGACCACGATTTCTGCAGGGAGGGAGGTGCTATTCATCCGGCCCTAATATGTTCGCCAGGTGGCTCAGGGGTAAAGAATCAGCCTTGGATGGCAAAACCGACTCAATGGGCATGAGTCTGAGCAAACGCCCGGAGATGGTGAAAGACAAGGAAGCCTGTTGTGCTGCAGTCTCCTTGGATGGCAAAACCGACTCAATGGGCATGAGTCTGAGCAAACGCCCGGAGATGGTGAAAGACAAGGAAGCCTGTTGTGCTGCAGTCTATGGGGTTGCAAAGAGGTGGACACGACTGAGCAAAAAAGGTCCCCTGGAGAAGGAAATGGCACCCCACTCCAGTATTCTTGCTTGGGAAACCCCACGGACAGAGGAGCCCAGTGGACTACAGTCTGGAGCTGCAAAGAAGCAGACCCGACTGAGCGACGGAACAGCAACAAATGATTGTGCCTTTGAGCAAAACTGCACATGGTTCCCTCCCAGCACCTCTGCAGAGCATGGCAAGCCAGCTTGATTTATGCTGAACCCCCAACACCAAGTCTGGTGTCTCAAGGGAGGCCAAAGTGCGTAGTGAATGGTCGTGAAATTTGGTGTCAAACTTGGGTTCCAATCCTTGTCCTCCTTTTTGCTTTTTTTTTTTTTTTTGAACTTTGAATAAGTTAATTTCTAAGGGTCTCATTTTCTTCACTTGCAAAGTCAGGTGTTGCTGAGAGGTGTTCCTGTGAGAATTAAATTACATGATGTGTGCCAACTGTCTGGAACATGTTGGATACTCTGTGATGGACCATCTCTTTGTTTCTGGAAGAAGGGTGAAATTAGGGCACAGTGCAGTTTATGGATCCTGTTCGCCTGGAGGGGAGCAATAGAGGGGTGGGTGGGTCATTTTAGTCCCCAAGGAGCCCTCTATGGTTCCAGTTCATAAGGGGCAGCAGTGACACCAAGTGGCCAAAATGGAGAACAGCAGTGTCTTCTGACCTGGCGGGGTGGCGGCGGTGGGCATCATTGGGCAGATGAGACTGACTCTGCATCAGGCATCAGAGGACCCAACAGTTGAATTTCTTTCCCTTTCCGATGCCAGCATCTAGAGATGGTCCTCTGAGGACACGAGTGTGATGATGGCCATGGGCCATGTTTGCTGCTGGGTGGATGGCATGAGGCTACGCCTGCGGACCACACCTGTGTACCTACCTGACTTCATTGTGGCCAGCCAATTCCAGCATCTAACAGCCAGACCGTTCCTGGTGTTTTCCCTGGGTGTTGACTCTTCTTGAGATGCTTTCATCCTGGGTCTATCTGATTGGGCTCAGCGATGAGATGCAGGATCTCTGAGGCTCAGTGTGTTTATCTGGAAAGCAGGGTGGGGGCGGATGGTTGGTGTGGTTGATGGGGAGGGCTCGTCTAGCTTGGATTTGAGTGTCAGACATTATTTCATATCCTTTACTCAATGTGTGTGCATTCGTGTGTGTGTGCGTGCGCACATGGGCATGTGTGTGTCTAGGGGTGTGGGATGACGTGGGAAGGATTTACTTTAGGCTTTCCTCATGTAGAAACTCCAGCCTGGAGAAGGAAGGGGCTTCCCCCCATGGAGGCGTGGCTCTGAGGCTGGAATTGGGGTGCCACTGGCTCCTCATCTTTTGTAGCTTCTTTATTATCCACCTGAGATCCAGGAGGGAGCCTTGGCAGACATGCCAGGCTCAGGAAGTTATTTAATATCAGCTTTGCTCCAGATTGTGTTTCTGACTCCTTGCCACCTCCTAAGTGGCAGTCATTTTAACAAATGTGGCGACAAGACACCAAGTGGGAAATAACATGAGGGATGGGGAGGGGGCAGGGGCGTGGGGGAGGAGCGGAATCCTAGGCCCTCGGCAGAAGTCTTGGAGGCCCTGGGAATGAGCGAAGGCTCTTGGAAACCCCTGGCAGTGAAGGGGAGGGCGTGGAAAGAGGTGCCTGGCTTTCTGGAGCGTGTGGCCTGCGGCCGAAGTGTTCCCTGTTGCCTAGGAGCTTCCTGTGTCCTCTGGGGGAGTCTGGCTCCTGTCCCTGGGCGGGAGTTGAAGGCGGGGGCCTTGTGCTCTGTCTTCTCAAAGGACTGACTCCCAAGTGCATGACAGACCATCGACAGGGGCCTGGCGCTGGTGTGTTTCCCCTCACCGGAGACTGAGTTGTATCTGGCCCCAGGCACGGGGGCCCAGGTCTAGCTGCCCGCCTCACCTGCCCAGGCCTGGCCAGCCTCTGGCCTCTTGGGGAAGCATGGGCGGAGGCACTGGCTGGGCTGGCAGGCCCAGGAGAGAAGGGACCAACCCTTTTTGTTCCAGCCCCAGGCTCCAGCCATGAGCCAGGCACGGTGCTCAGCCTTGGGATGAGACCCTCAAACATAGAAGGCCGTAGCCCCTCTCTCTTGGAGTTTAGAGTCAAGTCAGGGTGGCAGCTTGGAGGGCTCTCTCAAGAGAAGCAGGGAAGAATTTTAGAAAACGTATTTAATGGAAAATTTGAAAGAAAAGCATAGAGATGTGAAAATAGAGCTTCCCCAGGAGGAGAGGGAACGGCTTTTTCTAAATGGAGATTTAAAAATTCTAGATGTACCTGCTTTCAAGTTCATCTGATTGGACACAGTGGCCCTGGCTGTGACCTTGACTCATCGTCCTGCCGTCTGTCCACGGAGGCCCCGTGGGATCGTAGGGGAAGCCGCAAACAGAAGTCAGGAGAGGAGAACTGTGTTTCTTCTCCTGTCACTTTCTGATTGTAAGAGACAGAGATCTGGGGGCCGGTGGTTTGGGAGCCGGTGGTTCACGGGGAAGGTGACCCTGGGCACCTTGGGGGAGGGAGTGAGCTGGAGAGGGAGGAAGCCAAGAACATGGGGTTCCAGGTTCTGGGAGGCGTCACTGAGCCTCTCCCCAGGCACTCGCTCATTTCCTGATTTCTGCATTTATCCAGCATGTTTATTTGAGAGCCGCTGCTGGGCTGGCACCTTCTGTGAGAGCTGGGAAAATGGCAGGCAGTGCTTGCTGGGCGGCTGGGCCTGTGTTCTCCTGTAGTTACACGATGCGTAAGGTCAAGCCCCCTGTCCTTTCCGCCTGGAGTTGACCTTCGGGCTCTGGGGAAGATGGGCTGCGGTGCCGAGTGTACGGCCAGGTCCCCTTGGGCCCCCAGGCCGAGTTCCTGGGAGAAGGTTCCGTCAGAGGGTGACCGGGGGTGGGGGTGGGTCAGGTGATGGAGTGAGCGCCTGGGAGGGCAGGTGAAGACTGGTCCACGACTGAGCCCAGCTTCTCTCTGGCAGCACCCAGTCGACCCTCTGCCCAGCCCATCGGGGGCCTGCCCTTCTTCTTCTCAGCTCAGAGTCATGCCCAGGCCTGGGGAAGCTGCAGTGGAAGAGGAATGACTTATCTCCTCCTGCAGGCATCATGATCCAGGGTCACGTCCTGTCTCCATGGAAACGGCTGCTCCACTCTTTCCTGCTCCCTATCCTACCCCAGCTACTGGCAGGTGACTCACCTGTTTCCTGGACTCTGATCAGGAGTATTCTGACCTTGGAACTCCACCCTGTTATCTTCCCAGGGGCTTTCCCTCACCTGCCCAGGTGGGTCACTCAGCCAGCATCTTAGTCCTGCAGAGACTCCCTGGCACCCACATGCCCTGGCTGGCATCAGGCTCCTGGACCTTTCCTCCCTGTGGGTGCAGAGGGCCGTAGGCGGCACCTCACAGGGACTCTGGAGAGACTTGTCGAATGGGACGGGCTCATTCCTGCCAGAATCTCTTGCAGACCACTGCAGATCCCAGCTTGTGGACTATGCATACACCTGCCTGGAGCGCAGGGCACCTGGTTCTCATGGCTCCCACACCTCTGTGGGCCCCGGCTTTGCCTTCAGCAGAGCAGCTGCTGGAGGAACCTTCTAGGGAAACTTGACTGATGACGGGGAGGGCAGGCACTGTGCGGTGACCAGGTCTCAGGTGCTGTTCTCAGGACAGTCTGTTTTTTTTTAAATTTATTCTTTAATTGAAGTATAGTTGAATTACAGTGTCATTTGGTTTTTCTGCTATAGAGCAGAGTGGCGTGGTTGCACACAGATATACATTCTTTTTATATATGGGACGGTCTAATTTTAATCCTGTTTCACTCTTAGCACAATCCAATGAGGTAGGTTAACATTAGCGTCGTCATCTTGTGGGTGGGGAAACTGAGGCACAGAGAAGCTATTGCACTTGTCCTGGGTCATGAGATCAGGAAGTAGCTGAGCTGAGGTTTGAATCAGCAGGTCTGCTCTGAAGCCCCTGCTCACACCCCCCGCCCCCCACCCGCCCTGTGTCACAGACCCTCTCAGTTCCTGCCCACCCACCCCCACCGGTCCTGTGGCTTCAGTCCTAGACCCAGCCCCTGCCCCCGCAGCGCCCACCACCCTGGCCAGTAGGGCACAGTGAGTTCTGCGGTGTTCTGTTTCTGATACTGGTGCCGGGAAGGAGGGTGGGCAGGAGGGGCCCTGGGACCCAGTGGAGCTCGGCGTCCCTGAATTCCGTGGGAGCAAGTGTTTTGGCCGCATCCTGAGAACTAGGCAGGACGGTGTGGTCTGCGTGGTCTATCCCATCATGGCCGTGGACTCAGAGGGTGAGTCTGGGCAAGGCACTGGCCGCCTCTGAGCCTCCGTTTTATTACATTTCATCCTGGGGGGCTTGACCAGGTGACTTCTGATTCCTCTTCCAGCTTTGACCTCTCATACTTCTAACGCGGGGGTTGTAGACAGGGTGGAAGGTTAGGGAGCGCCGAGGCTGCAGAAGGACGTCTCTGGGCTGGATCCTGTGGGGAGGAGGGGTGTGGGGTCAGACCCTGTGGGTCCTCACGCTTCTGTGTGTGTCCTCTGGCTAAAACCCCAGTTGCCAGACCCCAGCCCAGAGTGTCTGATTCCGCTGTGAGGATTTGCGATGGGGCCGGAGGAGGCCATGTCTCGTCAGTGCCCAGGTGAGGCAGACACGGCTGGCCTAGGGACCACACTTCCAGAACAACAGTCACACAGGCAGCTTTCAAACTGTGCTCTCCGAAGTGAGGTCAGAGCTGCTGTGGTATTCCGTGGAAGGCGTTTATGATGTTTTCGAGCCTGCTCAGCCGCGTCCGACTCTTTGCAATCTCATGGACTGTAGCCTGCCGGGGTCCTCTCTCCATGGGACTTCCCAGACAGGAATCCTAGAGTGGGGTGCCATTTCCTTCTCCGGGGGACCTTCCCAACCCAGGGATCAAACTTGTGTCTTCTGCATTGGCAGGCAGGTTCTTTACCACCGCGCCACATGGGAAGCCCTTTATGAAGTTTGCCAGGCTACAAAGTGTTTGCATACCTTATTGCTGAAGAACACTACCCACCCCTAAGCACGTTCTGAGGGTGCTTCCCGGGTGCTGGGTTCTCTTTCCATTTCCCTTTCGTCTCTTCTCTCTGCACTCCCCCCGAATGATGCTTGCTCCGTCCTGACCTTGGCCTCCACTCACCTTTTCCCAGTGGGGCTGGGCTCGACGGAACATGCTCTGACCTATGTCATCCGATATGCAGTTGAGAAATGAAAGAACGGCCGTGTTTGGGAATGCCTCCCAGGCTCAAAGTTGACTTTAAAAAACTGTTTGGGTGGCAGGGAAGTAATTCGGTGACTGCAGCTCAGGCACCTCAGTCGGGCCCTAATTGCTCCTGGGGTGAAGTTGAGCCTTCGGCGTTCATGTTCAGGATCTCGTGGCTTCAGGATCTCTCTGTCTTACCTCCCATTCTTCCCCCATGAGAACCATCTGCCCCAGCCGGACTCATCAACTGGGCAGCCCTGAATGCCCCCGGCCGCTTCCCTCTCTGTCTTCTGCTCAGGCCACTGCCCTTGCCCGGAAGCCCTCTGGCCTTCATTCTGTCCCCCCGAGCGCTGCCTGTCACTGATCTCATCGAGACGGTCTTCGTTGTCCAGACTTGTGTTTACTGACTGCTCTATCTTTTCAGCCTCGGAGGCACACAGTAGGTCGAGGCGCTGGTCTTGAGCCCTTGCTCTGGGTCAGGCCATGTATGCAGTGTCTCATTTAATCCACTGCAGGAGACACAAGAGATGCAGGCTCCCTCCCTGGGTCCAGAAGCTCCCCTGGAGGAGGGCATGGCAGCCCACTCCAGTACTCTTGCCTGGAGAGTCCCAGGGACAGAGGAGCCTGGCGGGCTACAGCCCACGGGAGTCACAAAGAGTCAGACATGGCTGAACGACTCACACACACATCACGTGAGCGGAAAACTGCTCTGATTCCACAAATGAGGAGATTGAGGCTGAAAGATGCAAGAGCTTGAGTAAGACCATCGCTGTTCATGGCAGGGTTAGGACTCAAACCCAGGCTGACTTCCATTTGGGAACCAGCTCACCATGTCTTCAGGAGGGAAAGGATGAGGAGCCATGTATACATTAGGCTAGAATCTTGCATAGCATTTGCATTGAAAACCTTGTTCTCTGTATAGTAACCTGGCTAAACTTAAGTTGCAGAATGACGTACCATATATGTAAAATATTCAATATTCCATGATAAACCATAATGGAAGAGAAGAGAAAAAAATGTATATATGTATAACTGAATCTCTTTGCTGTATAGCAGTAATTAACACAATGTTGTAAATCAACTATACTTCAATTTAAAGACACCACAATGACCAATATAATGGATTGTTTATACACAAAGATATATAGTAAAAATATAAGACCATGGGCTGAATACAGAGCGATTTCATGAGAGGCTTGTCTCTAGGAAGAGAAGAAGGGGAAATGAAGGGTAAACACAGGGCTCTTAACTTCGTCTGTGATGTGTTCCTTCTGTTTTGGAGACCTTCACATCTGACAAAATGGTAATATGTTTTAATTCCAGGTAATGAATAAATAAGGTGTTTAATGTATAATCCTTTGTTTTTTCTCTATTAAGATGACACTTGAAAGGCTTCAAGCAATAAAAAGATGACCACACCCACTAGATTTGTAGCTTAAAACAGAACCAACATTAAGCCTCTCTTCTTGATTTGCCAATGGCCATAGCCTTTTGTGTCTTCACGTGGTCTTTTCTGTGTTTGTGCTCTAAATCCTTTCATTTTATGACATCAGTCGTAATGCGTTAGATTACTGAGGACCCGTTTTAACTTAATTATCTCTTTAAAGACCTTACCTCCATAGAGAGTCACATTTGGAAGTACTGGGGCTTAAGAGCTGAGCTTATGAATTTTGGGGGGATACATGTCACTTAGAACAACCATGTGTGTGTGTTAGTTGCTGAGTCGTGTCCAACTCTTTGTGACCCCCATGGACAGTAGTCTGCCAGGCTCCTCTGTCCATGGGATTCTCCAGGCAAGAATGCTAGAGTGGGTTGCCATTCCCTTCTCCAGGGATTTTTGCAACCCAGGGAATAAAACCAGGGTCTCCTGCATTGTAGGCAAATTCTTTACCATCTAGGCCACCAGGGAGGCCCTAAAACACCCGTAAGACAGACACTTTGCATGTCTGCTGAAATGAAAATAGAGTCAGACTTCTTGAGTGCAGAGAAGCTGAATTGTCCTCATTTTTTGGTGCCTCTGGCTGCTGATGCTTTCAACATACCTGCCTGTTTGACCCTTGTGAGCCAAGGAGCGCTGTGGGGGAGGTTGTGCCTTCACAGGAGAAACACAGGGGCAAAGGGAGCCAGTGCAGAGGAGCCTGGTGGGCTGCAGTCCATGGGGTCGCTAAGAGTTGGACACGACTGACGCGACTTAGCAGCAGCAGCAGAGTATGAAAAGGGCCCCCGAGGACAACTCTCTGGTGGTCTGATGTTTAGCAGATTGCAGGTGGAAATCAGAAAACAACCCATATCAAATGCACGGTGCACCGTCTCTCTTATGAATCAGCTGATTTAATTATTTCAGCAATTACTGGTGAGCACCTGATTGGTGTCACCACCAAGTTAGACACCCGCTCCCCCCACCAAGAGTCTCAGTGGGCTGGGACCGCAGCGTATCTGGTTAGCAGAAAGGAAGAGCTTCCTCGAAGTGGGGCTATGAAATTGCTCTCCTTTGTTTGCTGGTATTGCTGTTCAGTTGTGTCTGACCCCTTGTGACCCCATGGACTACCACATGGGCTGTCTCCCGGAGTTTGCTCAAACTCATGTCCATTGAGTCTGTGATCCTATCTTTTCTTGGGGCGTGCAAGGAAGTAGGATTCTCCAATATCTACCATTTCATCATGAAAATTTTTAAGCCTATAGGAAAGCTGAAAATTTTTACAGTGGACAGCCATATACCCACCTTCTGGAGTCTGCAATTAATATTTCACTTACTTGCTCTGTTACAAGGCCTCTCCTTCCCTTAGTCCTTCTAGCCACTCATTTCCGCCCTGTTTTTCTGATGCACCTCAGAAGAAACTGTAGATGTTAGCATACTATACTCTCCCTGAACGCGTTCGTGTGTGTATCCTTACGCTGGGTTTCAGTATTTGTTTTCACTGCAGGTAGTATTCTAGTCAATGGAATGTGTGAACTGCAAGTGTTTATTCTGTGTTTTGACAAACGTAGATACCTGTGGACCCCAAACCCAGGATCTAGGTGATTACCCTTCATCCAGAAAGCGGCCCCCATACCCCTCCCCAGTCTCTGCTCCCATCTCCCTAGAGGTGGCCACAGTTCTGGTATTTTCCCACCATAAATTGCTTTTATCTGAGTTGCAGCTTCATATAAATGGAAATGCACAGTATGTATTTAGCAACATGTTTTGAGGTTCATTCATGCTGTAGACAACAGCAGGCTATTCTTGTCTATTGCTGAGTAGTATTCCATGGAATATCCGAGTTTGTTTAGTCTCTTAGTTGTTGGAACCCTGACTGTTCCCAATTTTGGACTATCATGGGTAAATCCGCTCTGAACATTCGAGCACAAGGCTTTTTGTGAACAAACACTTTCATCTCTCTTGGGTCTGTCCCCAGGAGTAGAATTTCTGGGTTGGATGATATTTAACTTTCTAAGACACTGTCAGATCTTTTGCCAGAGTTGTTGCACCTGTCTACACAATGGGGCTGCTTTTGATGAATCTGGATTAGGGTAGACACACGTACACGACTCATCGAAACGGGTGCTATTGTAGCTTAGTCTTACAGATGAGGAAGTTGAGGGGCTCGGGGTGGCAAGGTCACCCTGCTGGTAGGGGGCAGGGCTGGGAGCCTGTCTGACTCACAGCCCATGGGGTTTCCGGGTGACATGCTGCTGCTCCCGGGAGCAGGGCTGGAGCAGGCAGAAAAAGCAGGGTGCTCTCCTCGGGAGCACCTTCTGTTGTCCACAGCCCAAGGACGGTCCTGGTTCTCGCAGGGCGCCTGTGTTCTCTCTGACACCGTGGAAGCCAGGGCCAGGCAGGTGTGTGGTGCTCTCTGGCCTGGGGTTGGCCTCTTTCCTTTGTGTTCCCCGTCACCCTAGTCGTTTGCCCCACTCAGTTCCCTGGGCTGGGTCCTGTGTGCCGTGGACAGATGAAGGCCAGACAGCAGCCCTGGTTCTGCATTTCCCCTGTGACATGATGTAACCAGGGGACTTTCCTTGGTGGTCCAGTGGGTAAAACTGTGCTTCCACTACGGGGAACATGGGTTCAATCCCTGGTTAGGGAACTAGGATCCTGCATGCCACGCAGCCAAAAAAAAAAAACAAAGTCATTCCAAAATAGTGTAACCGAGAGCCCTGCTTGCTGAGTGCTCAGACATCAGGTGTGGGGGCCCCAGCCCACCTCTCAGTCCCAGGTGGGTGCTGAGCGCAGGGCTGTAGCATTGGCCAGATTGGTCCTGCCTCTCAGAGCCTGAAGATTAGTGGTGCGGCCATGGGTAGGGACACAAACAAGCTTCATTCCTTCATGTTGGTGGTGCCACGATGCACAAGACAGACAGAGTGTCTGGCCTGGAAATTCAATGGGCAGGGGCCATCAGCGTTGATATAAATCGCTCAGATAGTGTCCGTAAGTTCTAGAAAGGAACTGAGCAGAGTGATGAGATGACAGATGAGATGAGATGAGATGAGAAGCTTGACTGGGAGATGGGAAGTGGTGCTGCTCCTGATTTGGGGTGGGGGCGGCTCCAGGAGGAAGTAGCAGTCTTGCTCTCACCTGGAGAGTGAGCAAGAGGCGGAGCTTCGGGAATATCCCCGAGGGTGGCATTTTCTGGCAAGCTCGGCACTTTTGGTTGGGAATGGACTAGATGTTGTTGGGATGGGAGAGAGGCTGGAGGAGGGTAGGGCAGGTGGGACGGAGTGAGCAAGGGGGAAGGGTGAGGCAGGTGAGGTTGGAGGGGTTGCAGACCAGGGAAGGGGTTTCAGCTTTAATCTGAGTGCAGTGAGAGGCTCTGGAAGCCTTTTCCTTTTAAACAGGAGTTGATTCAATTTACATCTTAAATGGGCACAATAAATGTGTTGGAAAAAGTTCACCAGCTTGTGAGTTCAGATAGCTGGGGCTTGTGGAGAAGGTCCCCAGGGGAAGGGACCACTGAATTGAAACCTGAAGGGTGAATTAGACCCATGGTGGGGGACACATGGGATGGATGCTACTCCAGGGTGAGAGAACGGTGTGAGAGAGGCCCTGAAAGCATGGGAAACTTTAAAGAGCTTGAGGATCTTCATTCTGGCTGGAGACGGAGGGAGGGGCCAGGCCAGGCAGGGATGACGGAGGTAGGCTTTTTCTGGGACAGTTGTGAGCTTGTTGAGGACTGGGGTCTGGTCTATTTTTTAAGTTTTTTTTTTTTTTGGATGTGGACCATTTAAAAACCCTTGATTGAATTTATGTCAACATTGCTTCTGTTTTATGTTTTTTGGTTTTTTTTGGCTAAGAGGCGTTTGGGACCAGGGATTGAACCTGCGCTGCCTGCATGGGAAGGTGGCGTCTTAATCACTGGCCCACCGGGGAAGTCCTGGGTCCAGTCTTGGTTGTTACTTTCTTCCCAGTGCTCAGCAGCTGCCTGGCTCAATCAGGGCTGGGGCCACACATACATGAATGAATCAGTGAGTTAATGAATTAGGGGAGTTTACGCAGGGGACCTAGAGGGGACTTTTTCAAGGTCAGGGGAGCCAAGTGGGAGCCTTGGGTCGTGAGAGGGGCAGATATGGCTGCATGGGAGGTGGAGACCGTCACCCCGTGACGCTGGGTCTGGGCTGCCTGACCTGACTGCCCAGGAAGGAAGGGGCAGTAGGCCTGAACGTCATCTGCCTTCAGTCCGTGGCCCACCAGGAGGCCCGGCCCCGCCTGGCAGGCCCTGAGGCCCATGCAGGAAGGAATGCCACTTGCGAACATCTATTTGTTTATTCAGAGATTTAATTAACATGTTTAAATATTAAAGAGTAAACAACGTGTGTCTAGTGGGATTCTGCGTTTACCAACAGGAGTGCTGACTTATTTAATTATTTGTGCTTTCTCGGCCCCTCAGGGTCTTGTTTCTGGCTTCCTTCAAGGGAGGCACTGTTCTCCCAGGAGTGGGTGGGGAGTGGGGTTGGGGGTGAGGGTGGGAAGTAAGGGGGAGGAAGGGAAGAGGGAGGAGGGGAGTCTTCTGGGGAGGTGCAGCTGTCCAGGCCCAGAACTGAGATGATGGGTGGCTGGTCTGTGTAGAGGATGGAGGGAGCTGTGAGTTTCAAGACAGTGAACTGGGGACTCTCTACAGCTTGGGGGACTGGAGGGTCTTGGGACCTCCTCTGTTTTCCTGTGCTGACGTTTGTGGGGGGCATCTTCTCACCACGATGCCTAAAGGACCTGAGGCCCAAATCAGAGCAGCCCTTAGTTGGTTCCATTCACCCAGGGAAGGACCTGGGTGGATGAAGAGGCCCCAGCTGCCACCCCAGGGGGAACTCTGAGACCAGAGGTGTTTTACAAGTGATCTGCATTATAACATCTCTGCAAATGAAGTCCTGGGTGCTGAGAGATTACACTGGGGGTTATTTATTGGCAATGTGCACTACGGTTTTAATTTTTTCTTTTTGCTTATTCAGGCTTTAGCTCCAGAGGAAAATAGCCTGGGGTGGCTCCGAAATAGATTCTCTCTGCCCCATTAACTTATTCAGTGAGTTTAATGGTCCTTTTTCCCCTCAGCCTTGAAGCCATCATTAAAAGGCAGAGATTTATAAAAGCAAAGACACTGAGCTTTAGTCAAACTTTTGCTCTGAGGCGGGGGAAGGGCAGGGGTGGGGGCAGCTGGGTTCCCCTGGGCCCCTCTGCTGTGGGTACTGTCCATGAGTGTGGAGTGAATCCTAACTCTCAGACAGAAGCTCGAGGCTGGCTGGCTGGTTTCTGAGGGTTGGGGGAAGTGGCACCGCCTAATTAGGGGTGAGTGTCCCCCTCCAGGCTTTTCCCAGCTCTCACTGGGCTGGGGTGTCTTGGAGTGCTTCTGCAGAGTCGTTGAAGGGCCAGGGTTGAGCTTCCCTGGTACTCAGGGGTCTCCGGGGCGGTCATGAGGTCAATCCCTGCTCCGCTCACCGTCTGCTCTGGTCCATACAACAGAAAATCAGGTCACTGCATCCAGGGAGCAACTTGTCAGAAGGCAGTCCCCCGAAAGCCAAGTGACAGAGAGCCGGTTGCTCAAGTGATCGAGGAGCAAGTGGCCAACTTGCCTGTAGGCCACTCATGGAAAGCCTGGCTGGGTGCTCCAGTTCACCGAATTTACCAACACTTGGATTTAAGGAATAGAGTTATGGACTCAAGTCAAGCCAGGGCTGTCCAATTCATTTCAATCCAATTGGATCCACTTCACTTGCTCCATTATTTGAGCATCTGTGGTGTGCAGAGCTGGATATTGCAGAAACTGCAAAAGAGAGCTTAACTATTCTGGGGGGAGGTCAGACTAGATAGATCCTCGGTTCCTCCAAGGAAGGTGCCTGCGAGGAGCAGGGTCACCACAGAACAGGAGGCGGTGGGGGCAGAGTGGGGTTCAGGAGGACTTGAATGAAGCAGACTTCTCAGGTGGCCCTAGTGGTAAAGAACCTGCCTGCCATGGCAGGAGATGCGGGTTCATTCCCTGGGTTGGGAAGATTCCCTGGAGGACGGTGTGGCACCCCACTCCACTATTCTTGTCTGGAGAATCCCTGTGGACAGAAGAGCCTGCCAGGCTACAGTCCAGGGGGTTGCAAAGAGTCAGACACAACTGAAGTGACTTAGCACGCTTGAGTGGGTTAAGCAGCTGATACGGGGGTGTCCCTTGATGCACAGGTCAGATCTGGACTGGGAAGGAGGAGTAGGGGGCACATTTGGGGCTGAAGTTACAGCGAAAGTGCCCAGTGCATTAGAGGAAATGCAGGGTTCCCATTATGGAGTATGGAGGGGTGTGAGAGATACAGATAGACCTGAGACCACTTTGAATGCAGGACTTTGAATGCTCAACCGAGGCATCTGGCCTGGGTTGGGTGAGTGATTGGAGTTGCCGAAGGTTTCACAGGACAATCTTTAGATATAGTTCAAATGACTTCACGAAACAAAATGTATGTTTGTTAATGTAAAATTAGAAATAGCTAATAGTAGACAAAGAAATCACTCATAGTCCCAGCAACCTGGAAAGAAAACCATGCTTTAGGAGGGTTTCCTTCAAGTCTTATATTAGAGTTGAGTCTAGAGCCTGCTTCAGGCAGAAAGTAACCCCTGAAAGTAACACTCTGTGCTCACTATGAGGGGCACACAGGAGCTGAGGCCAGCCAGGGGTGCAGCGGTGGAGTTGTAGCTTAGTCTGATAGAGGTTCTCATCAAGTGAAATGGGGACTGAAGCACCAGTGGCTTAAAATAATTTTTATTTTCCTTTCTCACTCTTCCTGGATACATAAGCTAAATGGCATAAATTCAGTGTTTGGACTGATGCTGAAGCTCCAGTACTTTGGCCACCTGATGCAAAGAGCTGGCTCATTGGAGAAGACCTTGATGCTGGGAAGGATTGAAGGCATGAGAAGAAGGAAAGACAGAGGATGAGATGGTTGGATGGCATCAGCGACTCAATGGACATGAGTTTGAGCAAACTCCAGGAGATGGTGAAGGCCAGGGAAGCCTGGCGTGCTGCAGTCCCTGGAGTCGCAGAGTCAGACAGGACTGAGCGAGTGAACAACAGTGTATGGAAGAAAGCACACCATTGTGTGCGTATGTGTGCACATGTGTGTGTATTTGCATGTACGTGAGCAGGTCATTTTGATTTATGTTTTAAGAAGAAGAATTGAAATGACAGGTATACCATGGGTTAAGGAAGAGGAGAGGTAAATAGTAGAGAAAGAAGGCAGGGGTGAGTGCAGTAACTCAGGGATGGATGCAAAGAGGGTGGAGAGGGAAGGGATTTCAAAGACCCGACAAACATTTCAAAGGACTTCACTGGTGGTCCAGGGGTTAAGACTCCTCACTTCCAATGCAGGGATGCAGTGGGGCTTGAGTTTGATCCCTGGGCGGGGAACTGAGATCCCACGTGCTGCGTGGTGTGGCCAAAAAAGAAAAATGCATATGGAATTTCAACTTTTCAAAGAACTCTGATCGCACTTGCTGAGTGAGTGATGGAGACGTGAAGGGATCCTGAGGTTTTTAGAACTTGACTGGGGGGAGGAGCTGCCTGGAGCAGGTTTAGTTAAGAAGCTGAGATGGTGACATCTTCTGGGGACACTGGAGTCCCTGGGACTTGGGAGAGGTGCTGAGGGTACAGGTTAGGAACCCGAGCGGGCCTGGGTTCCCTGATCAGGGCCCTTCTCTGTGAAGTCTCACCAACTGACAAAGCAGCTGGGGTACTTGTTAAAGAGGGGCTGTGTCCACCACCAGGCTTCTCGATGGCCATCCAACCAGCTGGTATTTCTTTAGGAGAGGGTCTTTTGCCTGGGAGAGTTTTGTTAGAAACAGTGGCTCCGGAAACATCTCACCTTTCTGTGTTTACGAGGCCCTTTGGGCTCCTCTGCTCCTCTCTCCCTTCTATCCCTTGCCTCACCACTTCTGTAGGTAGCATCCTGCCTCTTATCCCAAATAAGGACAGCGAGGTAATAGGGCGAGTCATGATGTTGGCATTTGGGCGGAATAACAAGGAACCTGGTTGCTAGATGGATGTTAGTAATCATGGAAAAGTTCAAATGATAATCACTGGCTTACACTCAAATGCCTTTCCACAATCACTTCTTAATACCCTGCGATGAAGGCTGGCCAGACCTTACTGTCCCGTATCCCAGAGGAGGCAAATGATTTATCTCAGATCCTCTGTCTGTCAAGAGGGGAAAGAATCCTCTCCACAACTTTGGGTTTTCCCATGATCATATTCTCAGACTCCAGAGTGAGAACACGTGGGCACACTTATGAGAACAGCAGGACCCCATATGTAAACTTGGGAAATCTGGAATCCTCTCATCCTCCTCTGAGCTGAAAAGTTCTTATGAATAATGATGTTGATGATGATAATGATGACAGTTGTTAATAAGAGCATCACCCAAACTCGGGTGCTTACTATGTGCCAGGCTCTATGCGCTTTTCATTCCATGGCTTTGATTCTTAGATGACTGAATGGGGTCGGCTTTATTGGTCCCATTTTCTAGATGAGCAAACTGAGGTGGCAGTGAGAACTTAGTTTGTATATGCCCACGATCACTCAGTTTAGCAAGCAAGGAAGTGGGTTGGAGCTCAGGCAGCCTGACCCCTGAGCCCATGCTCCCACGCCCTCTGTTCTAGATGACAGCCTCAGGTCTTTGGACTTCCTGTCCAGCCCACACCTAGGGTGTTGGGACCACCCATCCCGTCCCAGCAGTTGCCTTATCACTCGGTTAGCTTTTCCAAGCAGGAACAGATGTTCTTCGTGGCAGTTCAATGAGAAATTCTGCTCCATGCTCCCTGGGCTACATTGATCCATTCACCTCAAATAAAATAAACCGTGTGGGGAACGAGATAAAATATTTGTCCCATTGATTGCTTCATTTCGTGTGGTTGGGAGGTGGGAGGGAGCAAGTGGCTGTGAGCAGGTGGGGGGAGGCTGTGACCGCCTGTGTGCAGAGAGCAGCTGGGATATAGGGCCTCAGGCTGCTGGGTCCCCTGGGCATTGCCTGGTGCACCCAGGTCGACTCTTGACAAGGGACTGTTAATAGCCCTGGTTAGACACCACAGTAGCCACTGATCCGGGCACCTTCTTTTGCATGGGGGGGAGCGGATGAGGGGGAAAGCTTGAGGAAGATACAGCCCTTCCCCATATCTCTAAGGGGTCCTAAAGAAGAAAAGGGCTTCCCAGGTGGCTCAGTGGGTAAAGAATCCGCCTGCAGTGCAGGAGATGCAGGCAGTCACGAGTTCAGTCCTTGGGTCGGGAAGATTCCCTGGGAGAGGGCATGGCAACACACTCCAGTATTCTGGTCTGGAGGTTTCCATGGACAGAGGAGCCTGGCGGGCTACAGTCCATAGGGTCGCACAGAGTCAGACATGACCAAAGCGCCTGAGTACAAAGAGGAGGATTTGGTAAGTGCATGGTCTTTTTGCCCACTGAGTCACTCAGCAAACATTGGAATACAGCATGGCAGGAAGCAGGTCAGAAAGAGCCTGGGTTTACGAGTCAGGCAGATTTGATCCTGATTCACCTACTCATAGGCTCTGAGATGCTGGGCAAGTCACATAACGTGTCTGAGTTTCAGTTCCTCATGTGGAAAATAAACAGCCATGCTACAGGGTCACTGTTGAGTTCAGCGAGATCACTCTTGTGATCTTGCATTTGGCTGCAACTAGCTGAAAACTGGAGCTATTGGCAATTGCCCTCTACTCTTCCCCAGTAGCCTACTGGACACCTTCTGACCTGGGGGACTCGTCTTCCGGTGTCATATCTTTTTGCCTTTTCATTCTGTTCATGAGGTTCTCGCGGCAAGAATACTGGAATGGGTTGCCATTCCTTCCTCCAGTGAACCATGTTTTGTCAGAACTCTTCACTATGACCTGTCCGTCTTGGGTGGCTTGACATGACATGGCTCATAGCTTCATTGAGTTACAGAAGCGTCTTCACCACGACAAGGCTGTGATCCATGAAGGGGATCTAATACTAACAGCTGTGGGACATAGTGGAGGACAGAGGAGCCTGGTGTGCTGCAGTCCGTGGGGTTGCAAAGAATCAGACGTGACTTAGCAACTGGAGAACAACAACTGACTTGGGTGGTTTAAACACACAGAGGTGGTGTCGGTCCATTGGGAAGGAGAGTGAAGCCTCTGGTTTCTCACGCTGGATTTGGGTTTGGCTTGGAAAATCCACAGGCATACATCTGGCTGGTGGTTGGAGTTTCAGGGCTGGCTTTGGGCTTAGCTGGAGGTTTGCAAATTCTGTGCCTAAAGGTGAGAGCTGAAGGCAAGGGTGTGAGTGAGCAGTGAGAAGGGACAAGGGCCAGGGAGAGAAACTGAGCTGTCTCCATTTGGAGGCGGGAGTGAGGAGAGAGGCCAGACAGGGCGCGGGCTCACAGGGAGAGTGCATGCTGTGGTCGCCAGGGGGATGCGGCCTTTTGGACCAAAGAGCAAAGTGCTCAGCCAAGGCCATGGCCAAGCGAGGGTGGATTGAAGGGGAGGGGAAGGGCACGTGAAGCAGTGATGCAGACCCTTCCTTCAAGGGCTTTGGTTACCCTGATGGCCTGGCATGCCCGAGGAAGGCAAGGGAGGGATGGAGCCCTGGGAGGCTGATGTAAGGGCTGGAACAACAAGGCCCAGATGTGGCCATGGGGTAGGTTGGAAAGAAACACTTTTTTTTCTCATAGGCCTGAATATGCTTGTGGCCAAAATGGAAGGGCCAGTGGAAAGAAAAGGCTGATGCAGCAAGAGACACTGACAGGCAGGAGAAAGGGCTCATGGAGTTTGAAGTCAGTGAGGGACACAGATGGCGGCTATGGTTCCTAGAAGGCTGGACGCTGGTTTGTGCAGCTAAATCTGCCAGGTATCATACAATGCTGGATCTTGAATGAATAAAAGAAAAGGGACCCTCTTTCTCTGTGAAAGGAGGGAAAGTGGAAAAGGTGACTGTCCAGATGCCCTAGTGAAGTGGAGAAAAGATGAAAAAGCTCACATCAGGTGTCCTAGATCTTCTCAGTGAGTTATATAACTTCTCCAAGCCTCAGTTTCCTTATCTGTAAAATGGGGATTGTATTCCTAGCACGTTCTCCGTGGGTTATTGGGAGGATTAAGATAGATAATTTCTGTAGAATGCTTGACACTGCTGAGTGCTCTTTAAAAGTTCTGTATGATTACTGTGATTAATTTTGTTGGTAGTAGAATGGGAAATAAGATCCTTCATTGATGTGGAATGGGAAATAAGATCTTCATTGATGTGAGTGTGAGCCCAAGGGCAGGGATGGGGATTCAATGGAGACTTACATCAGTCGCAGGTGGTACGCAGCCCAGAGGTGGCTCAGTGCTTCCCTGGGCCTGAGAGCAGGGAAGTAGGGCTTCTGAAGCTGAGCATCCCAGGTCCTAAGATTTTCTGTGGTCATAAGGGCCCTGGGCAGCTGACATCCTCTGGAAACCTCTGTCCACCCACTGTGGGCCACGTCTAGAATGATCTGAGCCTGGAACTGCAGGGGCCAGATAGTTCTCTGGGAGGTTGTTTTTGTTCAGTCACAAAGTTGTGTCCGACTTTTTTGTGACCTCATAGACTGTAGCCTGCCAGGCTCCTCTGCCCATGGGATTTCCCAGGCACGAGTGGGTTGCCATTTCCTTCTCCAGGGGATCTTCCCAATCCAGGTATCCTGCATTGGCAGACAGATTCTCTACTGCTGAGCCACCAGGGAAGCCCCTCTCTGGACTAAGAATATAGTAAAATGTGTGGTCCACATACTGTACCCTGATCCCCAGCCTTCCTGGGCCTCTTGAGACTTATCCCATCCACTCACGCCTGGCACTTTTCATGATCTACCCTCAGCGATCCTTGGTGATGTGCTCAGGGGTCGGAGCCCAGGGGTACGGAGGGAAGGACATGGGAGGGGCACTATGCTTCCCTGGGGCTGCTGGCCTGTGCTGCTTGAGTCTTAGATCTCTCTGCCTCAGAGCTGGGGACCTAGAGATGGTCTAGTTCTCTTCTCTCAATCCACAGATGAAGAAACTGAGGCCCAGAGAAGGGAAGTCTTACATGGAGGCACAATGTGGACAAGACACAGTGAGAAGTTACACCCACAGCTTTAACTCCATGTCTAGTTCTCTCTGGACTTCTGGGCTGTTTCCTGGAATGCCCTTGGCTTATCACATCTGCCCTTTGCACAGGTCATCTGTCTAGGGTAGAGGGGCTCAAGTCTGGGACAGAAGCAGTGGTGGGCTATGTATATCAGGGCAGCCAACCACAGCTGACCACAGTCTGTAAGGCCCTCAGGACACATTTGGATCTTGTTGCTCCAGCCCTTACATCAATCTCCCAGGGCTCCATCCCTCCCTTGCCTTCCATTGGTGTGCCAGGCCATCAGGGGTCCTTGCATTTCTGGATTTCTGGAGAGGACTGAGGATCCGATCTGTGGGGGTCTGGCTAGGTAACATCAGCGTTGTCAAGAGAGTGGAAGTGGACTGCACCCAGCTGGTTCTGATTGCTGGGATCCTGCTTTATGAATTGAGATTGTGGAGTGACTTACAGCAGAGATGTTGAGAGAGAGAGGCCTTCCCACGCTCTGCAGCCCTGCCCCAGCTCCTCCCGCCTCTTTCCCCGACCTCCATTCGCTTCACACTTCATTCATCTGCAGCTCGCTTTGGGGGGGCCTTCTCTGAATAGCATCCAGGGGTTCCTCCTACAGAGACTGGAGCATTCTTGGGGTTTGCAGAGAGGAGGCGGGGGGAGTGGCCTCTGCAGCTCCCACTGGTTCCTCTCTTTCAGATCAGGCAGAGGGTGCAGCCCCTGGTCTCCGCAGCCCAGTGGAGAACCCACAGTGGTGTGAACCCTGTATGTGAGGTTTTCTGTGCAGAAATGTCTTCTCTTACTCAAGTGAAAAGTGAAAGTTGTTCAGTCATGTCCAACTCTTTGCAACCCCATGGACTGTAGCCCTCCAGGCTCCTCTGTCCATGGAATTCTCCAGGCAAGAATATTGGAGTGGGTAGCCATTCCCTTCTCCAGGGGAATCTCCCCAACCCAGGGATCGAACCTTGGATCTCCTGCTTTGTAGGCCAATTCATTACCATTTGACTCTGTGATCGGAGGGGCAGTGATCCATTGGGGTTTCTGAGTGGGTCTCTCTCTGTTTCATCTTGAGGTTCCTTCCCTCTAATTCTGGGGCATCCCTTGCTGGCCCAGGAGCATGGCCCCCTACACAGCCCCTGTGAGAAACCCCATCTTTCTTGAGTCCTCTTGGCAGTACTGGCTGACATTTAAAAGAAAAAAAAATGACTAAATAATCAGAGAGAAGAAAGTGGGATAATTATAGGGGGAAAAAAGCAAACATTATCAAAATAGCGTTTCAAAGAAAAGGGCTGCTGTTGTGCACTTGCTGAGCCCGGCTCCCCGGGGGTCGATGTCTTTGTGTAGAGCCTGCCCCCTATCCCCAGAGGCTCCCTCCTGGAGTGTGGGGGCTCGTACACACCTCTGTCCGCCTCTGTGGTGCAGGGTGCTTTGTGTAGCAGCCTCCCTGTCAAGGAAGGGACTCCTCAAGGTCAGGAGCAGGTGGGTCTGAGCAGCACCTGCCTTTTCAGCATCACAGCTCTTCTTTGTGGTGGGCGACTGGGGCCTGCATTCCTGTTACAGAAGAGGCATCAGCGACCACATGGCTAAGGAGAATCATAGTGACCGTCATGAGAGCCGCTATTTTGTTGCTGTCCAGTTGCTACGTCATGTCCGACTCTTGGTGACCCCATGGACTGCAGCACGCCAGGCTTCCTTGTCCTTCACCTTCTCCTAGAGTTTGCTCAGTTTCATGTCCATTGAGTTGGTGGTGGCATCACAGAGGGCCCTGATGCCAACACTGTGCCGTCTACAGGGCGGGGGTCCCGGCTGCTGTGTTAGTCTCTGCACCTGTGCGGAAAGGCAGAGTCTGAGATCTGAGCTAGGTGGGCATGATGGGGTCCTCATAGTTATGGGGATTTGGGGGTGTTGCCTTTGTCTTAACTTTGCAGTTCTCGGGAGTCCACAGAATGAATGCCCCTGAGTGCTCCATCCTGTCTCCAGCTCTGTCTCCCCTACTTCATGTCCCTCGACTTCTCTATCTCTGATCAGGCTGTAACTTTCCAGGTCTTCCCCTCCCACCCCATTAATCACAATAACGACTGCCTTTCATTAAGCACCCGTATCGTGCCCTTGGCGTGCAACATCTCATCTACCCCTCGTGGTCCAGGGAGGCAGATGACCCTGTGATGGCCATTTTCCATGGAGAGAAGTAACTGGAGATACAGGGGTTCTGGCTAACTTTGAGCACACAGAGCATCAGAGCGCCCAGTGCTGGGCACCTGGCTGCCCCACCGCCCTCTCGCTCCCAGTGCAGCCCTCCGCCTGCCAGCTGCTCCTCTGCCTCCGAGCCTGTGGGTGGAGGGGCTCTGGGGGGGACAGGGAACAGCAGGCAGTGGGGCACAGATGTGACTGCCCCCCTCCAGGCCCTCACGCTTGGCAACACAGGCCAGCGAACCCTCCTGGGTGCCTTGCTGTGACACTGTGCCCCAGCCAGTTGGTCAAGGACAGTCCTTTGGGAAGGTCATTGTACACCGTGGACCCCGTGTGCTGGGGGTGTTCCAGCTAGACCTGTGGGCATCTGCCTTCTGTCGACTGAGCCCCGGGCCCCTTCCTGGCCTGCAGTTCGGGGGCAGATGGGGAGCGAGGGCCTTGTTACCTCACCCCCCCCCCCCCCCCCCCCCCCCCCCC